>OY804260.1:17101467-17492104 GCA_963680825.1 Meiosimyza decipiens | reverse complement strand
CAACTGAAAATTATAGCTATCTTTGAGAAGTCTCCATAACCGATTGAAATCATTTTTTAACAGCACACACAACTATGAACACACATAACAAAGGGCTCATTTTCGGGCCGCTTTATTTCAAAATCAAGCAGACTTCTTTGAACACTACAAACATCATATGTGCATAAAAACTTTAGATTTTTATTATTCCTAGTGCACATTTGTCATCACTCATTTACACTTTCATATACTCGTTCGTGCATCTCGTCATTTATTCATTAAAATGTTCTACTACAAAAAGAGAGATAGGTATATTTGCAAAAACAAAAACGAAAACTTGACCACGAAATTAATTTAAAACTTTTTACCAAACACAACGTTTCGCATGCAAATGCAGTGATTTTATAGCAAAAAATAACACACACACGCAAACACGCGCTCGTGTAGATGACACTGCACACACAGCATAAAACGAAACACCCACCGCTACATTCACAAAATATATAACGTTAATGAAAACTGCCAAAAATTTGCTAAAAAGAAGCAACAAAATTTTTTCAGCCAAAATATTTAAATATTTGCTGTGCTCTACCGCGACAGACCATGATGATGACATACAAAAAAGTGGAATATTTTTTATAACTTAGTTTTCAATAAAAAAGAAATAATAATTGAGCCTTTTAATAGTTAATTGAAAATGAAAAAATTTTAATATTTTAATTAATAAAGTTTTCTTTTTATTTGTGTCATAGCATGTCCTTGGTAAGTGTGTCCTTATTTTGTTTTTTTTTTTGTTTTTTTTTGGTCAATTTGACACACATAAGCGGTTTCCCCATTAAGTGGAAGACTTTAATGTAGGACTTGTGCAGGCTTTGCAATATGCGCGCTTAAAAGTATGCAATTTTGTTACTCTTTCCAAACTCTTAGTAAAGGGTGTTTTTTTTAGAGGTTTGTTTTTCGAATAGAGATAAAACTGGCATTTTATGGTCAAATCTGGCAACTCTAATGTCATTTATGTTCAGTTTGGTTTGCCATTTCATCATGAACAGGTTGACAAAAGAACAACGCTTGCAAATCGTGCAAATTTATTTCGAAAATAATGGTTCAGTTCGCGAAGTTTACCGCAAGCTCCGTCCATTTTATGGTCGACATAATCGTCCATCAGTGCAATTAATTCGGTTAACCATGGATCGTTTTCGCACTACGTTTACTCTATGTGATAATACGCATCCGCAGAGACGTCGAACAGTGCGCACCGAAAAAACAATTGCCGCTGTAGAGCAAAATGTTGAAGAGGACCCGAATGAATCGATTCGCCACCGTGCACAGCAATTGGAGCTTTGTCCATCAACTTTATGGAAGATTTTGCGCAAAGATCTTGGCTTGCGACCTTACAAGATCCAGCTTGTGCAAGAATTAAAGCCGCGAGACCATGCAATGCGTCTTGATTTTGGTGTATGGGCCGAAAATGAGATTGATCTCGATGCTGATTTTCATCGCAAAATTTTGTTCAGTGATGAGGCTCATTTTTGGTTGAATGGCTACGTCAACAAGCAAAATTGCCGCATTTGGAGTGAAGAGAATCCACATGAGACCCTTGAGACGCCATTACATCCACAAAAACTGACTGTTTGGTGTGCTCTATGGGCTGGTGGAGTCATTGGGCCATACTTCTTCCGAAATAATGCTGGAGAGTCAGTTACCGTTAATGGAGACCGGTATAGAGCCATGATAACCGACTATTTTGTTCCCGAATTGGATGGCATGAATGTGGATGAGTTGTGGTTCCAACAAGACGGCGCTACATGCCACACAGCGCACGTCACAATCGATTTATTGAAGGAAACATTCGATGAGCGCATAATTTCGCGGAATGGACCTGTCAATTGGCCACCAAGATCGTGTGATTTGACACCATTGGATTATTTTCTTTGGGGATATGTGAAGTCGCTCGTCTACGCCAACAAACCAGAAACGTTAGGGGACTTGGAAGCCAACATTCGTGGCGTTATTGCCGACATACGGCCCCATATGCTCGAAAAAGTGGTTCAAAATTGGACCTGTAGAATTGGCTTTATTCGAGCCAGCCGCGGCGGCCACATGCCCGAAATCATATTTAAACATTAATGGCATAAAATTATTCTTCCAATAAAGCGAAATTGATGGACATTAAAACGATTTTCTTGTGTTTTATTTCAATTCGAAGCTCTATACCTCTAAAAAAACACCCTTTAGTATTCAAAATTTTCAATATGAGAGCACATTCTATTCAATTCTTTTAATTAAAAAAGTGCAAATGTCTTTGTTCGAAAACTTTTGACTGTTAACAAAAATGTTTTTTTGGTATTGCTGCAGCTGCCACTGCATTTAATTGCTGCCATCTTGCATGTTCATAAATGTTGTGATATATTTTTCGTTTAAGTTGTATCAGCATTACTAATAGATTAGCATTTTTCAGGCTTATAATATTTGTAAAAGCTATTTGTTCTGAATTATAGCTGCTTACTAAGGGCAACTTATTGGGTAATCCAACCACAAATTCCAGCACTAAACTCAGGACTTTTTTTAATTATTCGAATTAGCAGTGAGGTTGTGCACTAGGTGAATTACTCTTATCTCCAATGGTTGAATAATCAAAAGTGGTTACCTTTTATTCTGCTGCTTTATTTTCTTTATATGAAAGTGACTCCCCCCTTTTTCCCGAATTCATTGTTACGCGCTTGCTGTAAGGTCAACTCCAATTGACCACTTTGACGAATTGGTTGGCGTCTATTAGTGGAAAGAAACAAGAGAATGAAAGTATGAAGGCTGCGTACCGCACATTAGGCAACGACAATTTCATTCGCCCGCCGCGACACCTTGGCCATTATCTATGAATGTTCAAATATCATCACAAGTTTAATTGTAGTTGTCACAAAGCAAGAGTTCTAATAAAAGCTGACTGTTCAACATACAGCAAAAGTGGTGTAGCGTGAACATTTGTCGCCCGATGCAAAGCTCAAAGTTATTTTTCAAAAAAGCATATTTTTATTAAATACTACAAGGAACATTTTGTCGCCACCGAAGCATTTGCGCCCAAGGTGACGGCCCCCTACGCTCACCTCTTTGCTAAGCTACTGAATACAAATGGTGATTTGATCTAATGAAGTACAAATGGCCAAATTCTGTGTTGGTTTTAATACCTTAAGATCTTCCCTAACTGAACACAAATTCTTAGATAAAGAATCCAAAAGAGAAAAGGACAAAAGCAATTTAAGAAAGTTCGGAGTCATTGGAAAAATTATTTTTTCCAAGTACGGGCCTATTTAGGACTACGAGGCCTGTTCAAATACGCGGGGTAGTACAAAGACGCGGGTTCAAAGACGAACCGTCCTACCCTGGCTGTATTCATCCATTGATAATGAATGATATAGAAAAAGTTTTTCAGATATATACTCAAACGCAATTGTTGCCCAAAGTCCCAAAAAAGTTTGACCTAAAGAAGTCGAGCTCAAAAGTTATAGCCAAAATATTGCTGGATTCGGTGAAGAATTAAATTTACTCAGCAATTTCCGTGTGAAATAATTATGGGTAGCCTATATCAACAAAAAGCTAATCAATATCGAGATAGAGCTGATCTGTACATGAAGTATGTCGCTTTTGAGAAGATTTCTGAGAGTGTTCACAGAGATTGCCTCCTTATCGCTTTATGGCATAGATTATCGTTCTGGATAAGATCATGGCTTTTCTCTGTTAACTTACGATATCTTGTTTTGCATTGTGAAAAACAGATTAATAAAGTAGTTGAAGTGTAAGTTCTTATTGTTCTTGGACTTTGCTGCATTCCGTCAGTGTTATCTTTGTTTTAGGGATGGGAAATGCTAAGCATGTGGCACTTCATTCTCTTACTAGTAGTAGTCCCGGAGAGGAGAAAAGTTCTTTGCTGCAATATGCTGACCACATATCGCTTCCTTAGAATTGTTTTTTCATGTGTTCATGTGAATTCATATGCGAAAACTAGTTTTGAGGCAACGATATGTTTCCTGACATACTAGTGTTTCCAACAGGACTTTATGTGATAATATTAGGTCAGTTAGCAATGCGATTTGATCTAAATTTTTAATACAACTAAAATTTAAGACTATAATCACGCACCATACTAAGCCGCAAAATTTTGCGAGAAATAATCCAGTTGAGAGTGCAGAAAGTGAATTTTCATTGACACGCGGAAACATTTTAAACGAAGCGTAGAATTCGTGAATTCGATAATTCAAACTTCAACCCACAGCACGTCCCAATTTTTGCAAATTTTTTTAGACAAAAATGAAGCTGCTGGTCAAGCATTATTGAAAATGGTCAAGTTATTTTAGGTAAAAATATTTCAAAACAAAGTCCAGGTAATTACACTTACATATCAATTTTTTTTAAATTTTTTATTCTAATGCCAACTTTTCGGTGAAATCTAATCCAGAATTAGAGAAGTTCTGCAACGCAAAATAAAATGCAAATATGCGGCTAATTCGCAGACGGTAATTTTGCACATTTTTTGCGCAGTGCTTATTAAAATTCACAAGTTATCATGGCAAGGCAATAGTATTAAAACTGTTTGCAGCTGAAAATCGAAGCCACCCACCTAAAGGCTTATGTCCAAACTACAATAAAATGCATAACCGTTTTTAGTACACTGCTTCCCATACTTCGTACACACACATACAGTGCTTGTCAAACCTAAAACGATAAGCTAAAATGAGCTAAACTACAAAAACAATGCGAAGAAATGCAGTCAAACAAGTTGTTGTAATCGTAAATACTCGTATTAAGTAAAGAAAAGACGAAATGCCAAAATACCAACAACAAAATAGCAAAGGCAACATTTGAAGGCGGTTTAAATGACGATGATGACGCATGCCATCAGAGTTTCCTGCTATTTTTACGATAAAACAGCACACGATGATGATTATGAGAAATAAAATACAACGAGAAGAGCTGAAGAAAACTGTAGTCTTGGCGAAAATCTCAACGCGAACGCATTTAAAAATCGCGCGTGGCGGAAACATTTTTCTTGAAATAAAAAATTTAGTTCAAAGTCATAATACAGCTGTTCATAAGTGAACGAAATAAGTTGAGAAGCGAACCAAAATTAGAACCGGCTGTAATAGAAAAAAGTACTAAGCAAGGCAATTAACTGCAAGATACTCCAAAAAAGTATTTAGATAGACTGCATTTTGAGAAAATTCCCGAAAAAGAAGACAAACCCAATAAAGAGCAGAGAGTAGTGCCAAGAAAATGCAACAGCAACAACAAATATAAACAAACCTAAAAAGACAGAGGTGTTAAATAGTACAAACGCACACATTTGCACGTACACAGAATTATGTGTTGCACATAGATACGCGACTATTGATAATCGCATAGATACGAGCACAATTGCGCGTCGTATTGCTCAGTTTATCTATTACTTTTTTGGTATTCGTGTGAAATTAGGGTGTTGCAAAAAAAATTAAAATTCAATACATAAGCAAAGTGCAAAAATGTATCTTATTGACAAGCGTATTAGAGTCATCGGTCTTAAATAAAATTATGTAGCAAAAAGTGCTCGTTTTCAAAAAAAAAAATATTTTAAACATTGCATAGCATACTAAACATTGTCAAGGAATGGGTGTGAAAAAAAATATCATGATATATCGTGTAATAAAATTTGTGTTCACACTAAGAATAAAAATAAGTATAGTCACACAAGCCGGTGTCATATATCCATTAGAGATATTGAAATATCTGAGAACTTTGTCAAGAAGCTATTCCAAGTCATTTATTTTTTTCTTTTTAAGAAAACTAAACCTAAACATAGCTTAGTTTAGAAGTCCTTAGCTGTTAATTACTTTATATGACACTATTATGAGCATTTGGAGCAAAAAACTTGAAAATTTTCTATAGGCCACCAAAAACTCATATAATCTGTCAAAGTCTTAGAAAAACGCTATGTGAAAAAACTTCAGCTGGAATTTGCTAAAACTCCTGATATCAGAAGATTTTTTTGATATGGATATATAGGATAGGAATTTATAATTTGAAATTTTATTTCCCTCTTAATAACAAACATATTATTTTTTCCAATCTGTTTTTTATTTATTCGAAAGTACAACTCTTTCGGTTAGTTATAGAATACTATTTCATTTAAATTACGTCCTTGGCTGGCCTTGCAGTAGCCCTTACAATTAATCCAATTTTTCAGCACATTTGCGATTATAAAGAGCTCTTTTTGACCGATAGTTGGACCTATTTCGTCATTAAAAACAACAATCACTGCTGGATAGTTAGCGTAACTCTTATCTTTAACAGCTCTCCACAAGTAATAGTCCAACGGATTCAAATCTCAGCACGACAATACACAATGCTCATTACCAAAACATCTAATAACGCGATTTCAAACTTCCCAAGCAAAAAATCGATTATTGAATGGCTTGTGTGGCAAGGCGCGTCATTCTGTGGAAATCAAATGCTGTCCAAGTCCATATCTTCGAAAATAAACCACAATAATCAATTATCTTTGCGCGGTAGCGCTCACCATTCACTGTAATACATCTTCCTTTCTCATCTCCAAAGAT
Source organism: Meiosimyza decipiens (assembly GCA_963680825.1). Classification (NCBI taxonomy): domain Eukaryota; kingdom Metazoa; phylum Arthropoda; class Insecta; order Diptera; family Lauxaniidae; genus Meiosimyza; species Meiosimyza decipiens. Next base: position 17,485,541 of record OY804260.1, on the reverse strand, counting down.
GATTCCGTCAGATAGCCGTCGCGTCTCCAAGGTGATTCGGACATAACATTATGCCTTAGTGACAATTATATCAAAACAGAAGATATTTGATTTGATTTGAAAACCGGTACTGTAATATTTTTTATAGAACCAAATTTTTTTTATTGAAATCAAGTTTGGGTACAAATCAGAACGCCAAATCATGTTTTGTATTGACAATAATTTTATTTCATTGTAAAGTACAATTATTGCAATTACGTTAGGTTTGGGTGGCGGTCACATAGCCTTACTTAGATCACAGTGGTTCATAGTGATACCACAAACTCCCTACTTTAGTCTTATTAGTAAACTCAGGTCCTTTCACTGTTGTTACATCTGATAAAAAAACAGTTGCCCGAAATATTTTACTTAACTTGAACTGTATGAGCACATTGTAGCCCTTATGCATTTTATATGGAGTGCCAAAAGGGACTTTCGATTTTTTGTAGTACAAAGCTGGATTTTTGAGAAATTTCAGAACTACACCAAAAATTCAGGTATTACGAAAATTTGAAAGAAACTAATCGGGTTGGCCTGTAAACGACTCAATTATACAAAAAAGTTTTTGAGAAAATTTCGTAACATAAAAATTCCAGATAAAAATATTCCTTAATACGCATATTATCTGAAATATCAATCATAACTATCAAAGCAAGGCTTTGAATACATGAAGGTACTGTTGCTAGTAAAAAAAAAATAATTTTTTTTTACAACACCCTAACACATGTAGGTATGCAAACTAAGAGATAATAAAACAAACGAAACCAAAAACAGAACAAAGTTATTATAATAAATAAAACAGAGCACACAGCAAAACCAAAGCAATAACAACACATGAAAAATATTAGGGAAATTTTTTTACTCAAAAAAATAAATTTGTTTTTCATACAGAATTTTCGTGTACTGAGCGTATTACCATAACGGAGGGAAAATATGAGCCAATCAACAACCTCTTGTCTGCCAGTCAACGCTAAAATGTCGAAGGCAAAGAAGGTCTTAGATGAGGCACGTGAAACGCAAAATCGCGAAATCGAATTGGTGGATAAGGGCATTAACTCCTTCGAGGAGTTGCCCGGTTTGTGTAAGTGCGATAAAATTAATAAAATGGAACAAATCTTTAAAAAGAGCAAAGTGCAAAATGAAACCAAATGAAAGGTGTATAAAGTTCTAAACGAAGTATAACAAAGTGCAAACCGAGTTGGCGTGCTGTTAAGCAATAAAATTTTGCCAGCTGTTTACATTTCATTAAAATAATTTATTATTGATAACAAAAACAGCCCGCATCGTGTTTAAGATATGTGAAAATAAAGTCATAAAATATCCAGCAGATATTTTCACCTTACGATGTTCTCCAGCGCCATTATTTCATATTTACTACCAAAAAAAATATTCACTGAATGAATGAATGAGAAAATGAGATCATCTACGTTTGTGTTACACTTTGCGTGTATTGGTGCATTCGTACAGTATTTTTATTTTATCATATTTTCGATTTCGTTTATTTTTATTTTCTATGCTTTTAATGTGATGACGCTCTTCGCTGCTGTATGGCCATTCAAGCTTTTACTTGTTGCTTCTGTTTTTGTGTGCGGCATTTGCTGCTGTTTGTTTTGCTCTTTCAGCTAAACCATAATTTGGAACATCTGTAAGTTACATATCTGGCATTACGCATATGGCTAAATGTAGATAAGAGAGCAGAGCGCATTCTATATTGAACTGTCAAAATTAGTTGCACACGCAAGTGCGCTATATCTTTCTCGTTCTTACTTCTTAGTTGCTGAATGAAGTTTGAAAGCCACTGGTTTTTAGGATTCAATTTTGGACTGCATCGCTTTAAATGAGCGGTGATTTGTTTTGTTTTAAGCAGCGCTTTATTCAGTTTTAAGTTGCGATTCAATTTATTAAGCAGCATTTAAATTTAGCGGCGTTTTATGCAGTAAATAAATTAACTCAGCGCTTAATAGCGTGCGTTAAAAAAAAACAAAGGACTGCCAGCACACACGGCGTGATGTTTCGTAGTGGACAATGTTAAAAACCTTAAAATTTGGAAATACTGGAGTGTTGAAAAAAAAAACACAAAGTGTTAAATAATAGTAAAGAGGTTCAAATACTTTGAAAATGGATAATGCCAAAAAAAAATTCAAAAAAATCCCACCGCTCAAAGTTTACCTCTCACTTGTTCAATGCAACATCGAATTTTACTCCGCTCAGAAGAAACTTTTTTCAATACTTAAAAAGTCAATTTTTTCGAACACGAAACATCGCTCTTTCGTAAAATTCAATACTATTAAAATATTCATGACCAAGAATCTTCGGAAAATAAGCGTTTAACCAGGATTTTTGTTTTTTTTAGTATATAAAATTTGTTGCATGTTGAAGAAAACTATATATTCTTTAAATGGGAGGAGCGGCATATTCCCTCAATACTCCTGGCGTCAAACTTGCCCTGTACGCCAATGATGAAAAGCAGAATTAACTTTGTCTACATAAGACTTTCAGTAAAATGATTACACAGCGCGACAAAATTTGCTCAAATCTCAAGTTATGAGACCCCAATATACTTTTCGAAGATTATTAACGCGCTGATATAAAATTCGAGTACTGCACATTTCTGCATAAATGAAATGGATACAACAAAATGGCAGTGGGGCTCCAACACTGATGGAAAGAAGAGATGATATTTCGTCTCGGTTTTCACATTGAGGAATCATTGAGAAAGATATGATTTCTTAAGCAGGTAGAAAAAGTTAATTGATAGATCCTTTTTTTTTTTTTGATAGTAATTGCCTTCATGCCACACGCGATCAAACTTTTGGCAAAAAGCTGTTTGTATTTTTTTGAACAAGTCAATGGATTTTTTCGATAGTAGATTGATGTTTTTGAGGTCAGACTGGTTTTAAGGGACTATTCTTCTAGCCTCTACTTTTGAGAGTAATCTCCCGAACATTTTGGTTTGCATGGGATACATCTCATACATCAGATACATCACAGAAACTGATTGGAGAATTATTTAATATTAGCGAAGATATTTTTAAGACGTTCCATAAAAACTATTGTTGCTTAATGTTTTCGTTTCCCGTTTGCTTCAAAAAATTCTGACACATACCATTGACGAAACTTACAAAAATGATTTTTATCAACCGCTTGAATAACACATTCAAAAATTTCAGTACATTCTTCCTTTAACCCTTGTATTTTTCTTTACAGTCTCTATGACAAACATCACCCGTCTAACATTAAGTCACAACAAAATCACAACTATACTGCCAGGCCTGGCCAATCTGACAAATCTGGAGATATTAAACCTTTCTAACAATCAAATACGTGAGTTACCTGTCTCTATATCGTCGATGCCAAAATTGCGCATACTCAACGTATCGATCAATCGTTTGGACAGTTTGCCACGCGGATTTGGTGCATTTCCTGTACTCGAAGTACTCGATCTATCTTATAACAATTTAAATGAGAAAGTTTTACCCGGAAACTTTTTCATGATGGAAACACTACGTGCACTCTATTTGGGTGATAATGATTTTGAGTATATACCAGCCGGCTTGGCTAATCTCAAGAACTTACAAATTTTGGGCTTACGTGATAACGATTTGCTTGAGTTGACACGCGAGGTGGGCGAGCTCGTGCGGTTGCGTGAGTTGCACATACAAGGCAATCGCTTACAAGTCTTACCACCTGAAGTGGCACAATTGGATTTACTTGGCAGTAAATCTGTAATGAAAATGGAAGAGAATCCATGGGTTACACCGATTACAGAACAATATTATCTTGGCATCAGTCATGTGATTGAGTATCTCAAAACGGAAACGTACAAACTGTAAGTTGTGAAGTTGTTACTGAAATATGACAGCGACAAGACTATGGCATTTGTCACAGTCATGTCTTTGACATATTTTGCTGACATATGTGTTTGCTTATAGTTTTAATGTATTTTTCTCTACTATTTTAGCATTTACAGTCGCCATATGCAGGCTCGACGTAGTCAGCCGGCTCCACCAAAGGCCGATAAAAGCAAGAAAGCATCACGTGTGCGCGCCTAATAGTATATTTATTATTTTTTATCGAACATGTGTTCTTTGTTTAATTGTAACTCTTTGTGCCTTTGTGAAAAAATTTATATATGAAATATTTAATAATTTTAATTTGTAATTTACTACTAACTAATGTATTTGCCAACGTAATGAAAATCTGTTTAATAAGTTATCTAACGAATAAAAATCTCAAAAAAAAAAATATTGCGTCAACTGAAGTTAAAAATCTCCAAATACAGAAAAAAATGTAGTCCAAATTAAATTAAATTAAAAAAATTATCATAAAAAGCCATGTTAAATTTTGAGCATTATTCGCTGAAAAAAGATCGCTTTAATTCTGGTATCTATGCTACCGCATATTTTTTTTTTCGAGATAGCTTTCTTTAGAACTTCTACGTAATTTTTTCTCTGGAAATATTGTCTCCATAGCTTTAAACAGTGCCAGAAAATTCGAGCCTTTTCGAACGAAATATTCAAATTAAAATAAATTATTCCATCTTTAAATTCCTGGCAATAAGCAATGCATATTAACCCTTCTGTGCTTGCCAAAGAAAAACAATTTCCCCCAGGTGGCAAGGTACCCTCACACAAATTGTATGAAAATTTCAAATTTTTTGGCTCGAACTGTACAAAATAATGTTGTTTCGAAAATGAAATGGGTACCCGGCTACCCCGTCACAAACAGAAGGGTAAGAACCTTATGAGGCACTAAAACTTAGTTTAATAAAATGTATGGGGCAGTTGCTTGAGACGAAAAACTCAACCCGCTACAATAATACAACATAACAAGATCTAGATTTGCTTGTCCATCTTTCAGAATAGAAAAAAATATCTGAATCGAATGATGCCTTAAAATAAATTGTAGAAAAACAAAAAAATAAATCACTTACCGATTGTGCCCTTGCACAATTGAGAAACAACTGCTTAAAATTCATATGGAAAACATTTTAAAAGCACTGAATCGTAGCTTTGACTAGAACCATAGCGGTTGCTGCGCTTAGGCAACAACTACAATGCATTTTGGCAGCACATGCACTCACACCACTTCAGATTTTTAATAAATTATTTTCAAAAGAAATAAAGCAAGCACTTGCAAAATTTAACTTTATTCAAATACTTGTTGCTTTTTTTGACGAAATTAAATGATTTTGAGGACTCTTAAGCTAACAACAATATGCAGGCTCGACAATAATTGAGCACTGTACTCTGCACTGGCGGCTCTGCCGACGGCACTATAAATGCGATTTTTCATTATCACGTAAATTTATTAAAACATTTTATTGCTTTATTGCGCGAAACTTGTTAGTTAATACATATCACCACTTTAAATAATTTTACTATCAATATATTATGCGAAATATGCAAAATATAACGGAGGAAATTAAATGTGCGCACATTGAAAATTAAATCAAAACTGAAGCATGAACTAAAGTTGTCAACATGTTGCCGAAATGGTTTGCCAACATGATGGTCATTTCGAGTTGAAAAGCACTCATGCATCAGCTGTGCATGTTCCTTAGTTAAATAATTTGAGAGCAACAGCTGAAATGTTCTCATCAATATTTAATTGATAGCTTGACCACAATTCTAACGGAGTTTTTCACAAAAAGAGATTTAACTACTAGCTTAAAAACAATTCCGACGAACGACGGAAAAACCGCCAACGACAAAATTCGTTCGAGAAAACACAATCGTTACAAATGACGAAAAACAGCTCTCATTTTGTGTTAACAAAAAAATAGTTTTTGTGTTGAAAAAGTTTTGATTGTGACTAAGTTGACTCTTGTTTCGCTGAGATGATACTTCTTCTATTAATAATTCGTAGTAATTTATTTCATTTATGTTCAAATTTATGTTAGAATCACTTCTTAAAGAACTCAAATTGACATTATAAACTTAAATTAATAAAGTGACACTGATTCTTCAACCCGTTCAAGCAGTCAAGTGTTGTATTGTGTTTAAGCCTCAAAATAAGTTAGCAGACAAGATTTTGTTAAAAATTTAGTAAAATTAGATTTGTGTCAAAAATCTTCTCCATTTTTGTAATATAAAACCAATTTCAGCAAAAAATTATTACTAGCCATTTTGAACTCTTTAGAAAGACCGATAGATCGATGAGACAGTTTAACAGTTTGTTGACTTTGTTAAATTTTTCTTTTAAATATATACTTTTTATTTATTTTTTGAACAGCTGTTTTCGTTTTTGACACTTGATTAAATTTAACTAAATAATTTCTTTAGGCGATTTTTTGTAAATTTTTTTTTCAGAGCGAAAGAACAGCTGTTTATTTCTCTCATTTCCGAGCTCTCTTTTAAATATATTTTGGAGTAAACATATAAGATTTAAAAAACAAAAATCACCTTAAGTTAACTTTTGCGGTAAGCAGAATACGAACGGGTACCGGGAAATCGTCAACGATTATCCGCTATCAAAATTATAACGCACTTGATCGTATGAAATGAAACAGAATTGTGGCGGACGACTGGAAACCTCAAAATAGTTATATTGAAAAATTTTAAGATCATCGCATGTTTTTAACATTTTTATTTATAAAATAGTAGTTTTTATTATCATTTTGTTTTACTTTGTTTTACAAGATTTGTTTCATTTTCTGTTCTGTTTTTTGTTATTTCAAGTATTTAGTTTTACTTATAGTCAATTGTAATCATAATAATTAATTAAATTAATTAATCAATTAAATTAATAGTATCAGAGAAAAAACTATTTATGAGAATAGTTTACATCAATTTTAATTTTATTTAACTTATGTACGCTTAATTAATACATACGCATTTCGCTCACTTACTTAGTAGAATAAACTAAGTATATATATTTTGAATTTTTCTTTTATTTACAATACTCTTTTTAAACATTACGATTTTTTATTTTAATTTGTTTTCTTTCTTTTCAATATTCAAGTTACATGCTCATACCTTACATTTTTGTTTAAACTACAGAAAATCAAAAATGTTAAGGAATTATTAAAATAAAATATTCATTACTTATGATAACTTTGACTACTAGCAAATAACATCATTCTAAACTAAAACGACAAATAAAAAAGCACAAAAATAATACTAACTAGTAAATTTCATAAGCTAAAGATTTACATAAAATAAAGTTTTTGTTTAAAAAGAAATTGCATGCAGTTCACATATGAAATCTAAACTTAATTACTTTAGTACAACAGAAAAGACAAAAAACCGTTGTGGTTTTATTAGCGGTTCGATTTAATGACAAAAATGTTGAACTTTGATTTTTGTTAAATTAATTTAACAGTAATGGCAATAATTAACAAAAAAAAAAAGTTTATCTTAATTAAATTGTCGCATGTAAATGCTTATATTTGTGGGTAATTAGTTTTGTTCAAAAGCAAATATCAATAATAATTTGAGACAAAAGATTGCTACAATGAGCAGTTTTTAATTGCATCAATTTTGAACTATCAAAAAATATTTTCTAACCTTAAAAACGAAAATAAATTTTGAAAAAAAAAATTTTTTTAAGATTTTTGAGCTAAAGAATTTAGTGGTCCATTTATCACCCAAGGTATTTCATACTTTAAACAATAATAAAAATTTCTATAAAACGTTTGCATTAAAACAAGACTTATACTTTTTAAAATATGCTTGAGTCACGTTAAACTACAATAGCACTGAGCGATTTAGAGTTATAATTTGTGAGTATTTGAGTTTTCGAAACAATAATGGTTTGGCAAATTGAGTTCTTCGTTTAGCTTAAACAAAATACAGCACCCAATTTTATTTATTTCAAGAACCATTTTTGTTTTCAATGTTTTTAAAGTGTGGTATGTTGCTGACATATTTCTAGACTATCAACAATCATATTTAGAAACTACGCTAAGTTTAAAAGCTTTCCATTAATAAAAACTATATATTAAATTCAGATTAAAAAATCATCTTTATATGCTCAAGATATCAGTCACTTACTCTTCATAAAATTTCACAAAACGATACCAATTTAATTTTAATTATTACTTAGGCAAAAAATTTGTCTTTAATTCTATTTAAATATCAATAAATTTAAATTTTGAAGCTATTCTTGAATATATTTTTAGTTATGTAATTAAAAACCCAATGTAACCCAATATCAGGAGTCAGACCCTGGTCAGATAAGAAATTCAAAAATTTGCCGATGTTTTTACAATCGATTGCATGGTAAGTAATTTTGAAGTCAGCGTTAGCAGCAAATCGTCACCTTGTTGCTGATTATTGTTGTAATTGATTGGTTTTTTTTGTTTGCTTAAATTTTAATGTCTTTTGAGTGGCAACACTTGAATCAAAACCAAAAAATGTAGAAACACCAGGAGGTAAAGTTGTTATTGATTGCTGAACGTAGTTTTTCCAAATAAGGAATGTGTTAAAAATCAATCATATTTTAAGACCCTGTTGCAAAATTTTATAATGGGTGCTAGTTTGAAGCATTGTATTCTTCATGAAATTATTTTTAATTTAACCAAAATTGATTTATTCAATATTATGGAGGATTGGTATTTTGTAATTGCACTTAAAAGTTCATTAAGTCAATTTTTACTCCTGGGAGATACAAACACCCAAAACAGACTTAATTAAGTTTGAATTTGTGTGAGAAATTGAAAGAGCATTTTTAAAATACTTACAACTTGAATGGTATTTTTTAACATATAGATATGCTTCATTTAGATGTGTTTAGGAATGCTCAAATGAGATAAACATCAAAGTGTAATGTCAATTTTAATATATATCCATGAACTTTTCGAAGATAATTAAAGATATTTTTGAAAAAACCTGCTGGGATCAAAACGAACGTCTTTTGATTTGCAAAATCAAGTGAAACTCAAAAACTTTGTGCTTCATTGGAAAAAACATGTGGGTTAATTCTGTTGCATAATCTTAAATCGACAGCCCTTCGTCAAGGAAATTTAAGTTTATTTGATTCAAAAACTTAAAAAAATAATATGAGAAGTCGAAAAAACTGTTGCGCCGGTTAAAAACTCACAAAATGGGACATTTTCAGCACATATGTACATATGTGTGTATGAAATTTAAAACAAGTTTGTATACAAAGCTTTATATGTCGATAAATATGTTCACAAATTTGAACATTACTACACATATGTACTAAAATAAATATTTCCAATAAATAAGTTCATTTACTGAACGCATAGAGGTAGCTCAAGAGGTACGCATGCTAATAGACTTCAAGGAAAATGGTTCAAAAACGATTGAACACTTAATATCAATACATCAATAGTTGAGACTATAAATTTGGTTGGACTCAACATATTTCGATGTTATAAGTAGATGAGAAAACATCATTTAACTTGATATTAAAACTCAGAAATTTGGTTATTTTTTTCAGGAAAGAATAAACATCTAAATTTTGTCCCAAACATTTTTTTAACGTTAAAGGTACCCCAAAAAATCATAAAAATATTATTCTTTATAGGTTATAGGCTCTTCAAACACGGAGCCTTTTATAATTCACTTAATTTTAAAATGTTTTCATAAATTTTTAGAAAAACAATTGCATTTTTACAAATATACACAGTTTAAAATACTCTTAAAATTTTGTTCTGCTTAATTAAAGTAATTGTTCGAAAAAGCTTCAAAGCCGCTCAGTGATATACAATATGATTATATATGATATAAATTTAACGCAATTCAAGCATTTGAATGTAAAAACTGACATACAAAATTTAGGCTACATTAAGAATACCTAATATAAAAAATATTTTAAAAGTCTTAAAACATGTTGCTAATATTAAATGGTACTTGAAATTAAAAAACTTGTTGGCTACACCATGTAACAGTGATACAAAAAGAAACAGAATCATTTTTAATTCTGCACATTTGTCACTGTAATGGTTTGTCAATATTTAAGGGAGTGTTCATTTAAAAATATAAATGTACTAAATGCTATAATTTTAATACAACGTCCTATTACACACTAAAATTTAAAGCACATACATACATAAAAATAGTTTACAATAACATATACATTACAAATAACTACATTAAAGCACAAAAAGAAACAGTGTTTTATAAGACAAAAACAAACTACAGCATTAAAATATTATATTATTTAAATAAAATATTGATTTAATTGAAAAATAAAATGTTTTTAACTAATTTACATAAAAAGCATTTAAACAAAAAATATTGTACCAACATTGCGCGTCATCTCAAAATCAAAATAAAAGTTAACACATCTTAAAACAAACAAAACAATACTTAAAATTAAAATACGATGTTATGGTTTTAGCAAAATTTTGATTATTTCTCGTATTTTTCAAAATGCAAAATGTGATAAGGAGAAAACTTGAAAAGTACGTAACCTGAAAAAGTGGTTTTTTAGTTAGCATATTTTTATAAATGTAATTTTCAAACTAAGCAACAACATTTTCTTTTTTATTTCAATAAATCTCAATTGTCGCATGGGTTACTTTAACAAAGACATTTTAGTGGTGGTAATCGATTGCCAAAGACTTTTCAAGTGTACAACTCTTTCACAATCAAATAATTCACTATAGCATCTAAAGCCAAAAAAATGGGAGCACAATATTTTGAAATTTTTTTGCTGAGATTTAAGCAATTATACTTATGTATGCAGTTAATTTGTCTTTTATTTATATTTGTTTTAAATTTTGTAAGTAAAATATTCTTTTGTTTTTACAACTTTTTTTTTGCTGTTTTTGTTGCAATTACTTATATAAGTGGCTATGCCTAACGTTAGCTTTATTTTGAACAGCCATCATTTAGAAATATACTTTACTGCAGAGCACATAAAAGTGAACAAAACTGCCTTGAGCATATAAATTCTATCTCACATCGGAGCTAAGAAATTAATGTCTAAACAAAATTACACTGACGTATGAGTAACATTTAATACAAAATAATACAATAAATGCAACTTTCTTTGCCAAAACGAAAGGAGTTGAACTTTTACGTTGACTTACCATTAATGATTTCGTCATAAGTCAAACCATCGTTATAAAAGACTTTATTTTTAAAGTATTTTTTATCAACTTAACGAAAATTTAAAAACAAAAAAATCATTAATTTTCTGATCTTCTAAAGCGTTAATGGTATTATGAAAAATTAAGGTTTTGCAATTTTCTATTTTTTTAAATTTGCACAAAAAAGCAAAGCACACAAAATGACCAAAAATGTCAAAAGAGAAACATTTAATAAATTTTTAAAAATTATAGTGCAACAACAATTCGACTTATGGCAAAATTATTTATGATATACATATTATCAACAGGTCAAATGCATTAATAATTTATTAGTTTTTTCAATTTTCTCTTAATTTTGTAAAGTGGAATCAAAAAAAAAAATGATTGATATTTACGAGTATTCATTACTGTATAATTGTGGTTAGTACCCTTATGTTATATTTACTTTTTTTTTTGAATTTTCTATGCTCTGCCATAAAATGTAGGCTACGCAAATGGCAGTAAAATACAAACAACACCAGCTGACATATAAATTAAGGCATAGCCTTTTTTGCTTTATATCACTGTTTAAAATTTAATTAAATGCAATCAATATTTAGTTAATTTGAATTTAATTTTATTCTGCAAATAGTTTGTTTTTCATTGCTTTTTTATTGTGTTTTCATTTTTGTATTTGTAAATATTTTTATAATCCATTGTAATAATTTGTTTGGTTGTAGTATTTTTTTTATACGCAATACAATAATCTTTTTGTTTAATTATAATTTAATTCAAGTTAAGTTAAGTTTTTTTTATTAGTTTTTTCTTCTTTCCTCTTTTTTTTTGGTTTGTTTTTTGTTTGTTTTCTTTTTGTATGTATAGTTTTTGAAATTCACAAATAATTAAAAAATTATAATTATTAGCATAAAATTTGTAACATTTACATTTAATTTGAGTTCATTTGATTTTTGTGTTGTGGTTTGTAGTTGTTGTTCTTGTTGCTGCTGCTGCTGCTGTTGTTGTGGTAGTGTTATCAATTGTTGCTGCTGCGATTTTGTCTGTCAAACCTTACTGTTGGGTGCACGCGTTGGTACTTCATATGCCACGCCACGTGCTGCCGCCGCATATGCATCGACATCAGCATAAAAATCAAATGGTGGTGCATGTGCAGCATGCATTGATGTTGGTCGATTATAATTTACTGGTTGCAGCGGTGCGACGGCTATTATTTTAAGTAAAAAGAAAAGAGGCAATGATTAAATATTGTATTAGGAAAATTCCTTAAGAGGGGTTTTTCACTGAAATGAAACGTCAACAATGTTTTCAGTTGAGTTTTCGAATATTTAATGGAAGAATTTTTGTATGAAAAAAAAAAAATATTTACTTTCGTTCGCGTTTCATTTCAGCGTATATGGCAAAATTAGTATTTAGAGTTGCTGTTAGTAATTTTAATGTTTAATAAAAATATTGAGAAAAAAATATATAAATGATAAATAACAAAAAATTATTGAAATTTTCGGTAAATTAAGAATGCTCAAGTTAGAAACAAATTCTTAGCTGAGATGCTCTCACTTATTTATTAATTATTAAGTGAAGCGACGTTTTCGTATCAATTTTGTTAAAATTTGCGCAAATAATACCCACATTACCCCCATACTAAAGGAATGTGAAAGATTTTGCATTTTTGTATGCATGTATGTGGTAATCTGAAGAGCTATTGGTCCGGTTCTGAAATATATTTTTAATAGCAGAAATCTAACTCCTTTGTATCAATACCAACAAAGAGACACTTCGCATATGATGAAAAATTTTAAAGGTAAGAAGTTATTTGAAAAAATAAATAAAAATCGCAAATTTTATTTATAAAAAGAATCACTCGATTAAAGCTAAGGCAGGTAGCTATAAAAACAAATTTATATTACATTCAACTTCAGCATCCTTATTCATACTTAAGTTATAAATGTTAGTATTGAAAAATTATGAAATGAGAAAAAAAAACCAAAAGTAAACTAAAAATGGTAGATGTTAATTTTGTTAGTGTTAGCAAAGTAAGGTTACATTCATAAAATTTTAAGAAACAATTTAAAGAAAAAAATTTACAAAATAATATGTAACTAAAATAACAATAAAAATATATAAAACATAAAAAAGATTTGTTCTAAAAGCCAAACGAATTTTAAACTAAAAATTCAGGTCGATTATCATTATGCAGCAAAGTTTTAACGATGACAGGAAACCACAAAATTGACTATTTTACACGAACTAGACTATGAGCTCCTGATGAATGTAAGGCAACTGAAAAAACAATTTCTGCCTCTTAATCACAAAAAACTTCATAACATAATATAAGTCAAAGATGAATTCTTTAGGATTCTAAACGGGTGATTTTTTTGTTATTTGTTTTTTCAGTGTAAATGTTTTGAAACCTCAACCGTGATTCGTAGCATATGTAAACGCTAAAAATGCTCAGTAAAGTTTGCCATTTCTTCAAGAATAGACTAATAAACGAACAACGCTTGCAAATCATTGAATTTTATTATCAAATTCGTGTTCTGTGAGAAATGCGTTTTTATCGAAAAATTTTCTTCAGCGACGAAGCTCATTTTTGGCTCAATGGGCACGTCAACAAACAGAATTGCCAAATTTGGTCTGAAGAGCAGCCAGAGGCAGTTCAAGAGCTGCCATTTTACTCTGAGAAATGCACTGTTTGGAGCGGCTTGTGGGTGGCGGCCTCATTGGACCGTACTTTTTCAAAAAAGTCAATGGTCAAATGGAAGAATTGGGCTTGGTTGACATGTGGTTTCAACAAGACGGCGCCGCATACCACAGGGTACGCGATACCATGGACATATTAAGAGGGGAGTTTGGTGAGCAATCATTCTCACGTTTTGGAGCAGTCGGTTGGCCGTCAAGATCATGCAGTTTGACCCTATTTTTTGTGGGGTTGCGTAAAGTCTCTCGTGTACAGAGGCAAGCCAGCCACAATTGCAGACCTGAAAGGCAACATTACAGCTGCCATTGGTGAGATACTGGCCGAAATGCTGGAAAAATTATGCCAAAATTGGAGCTTGCGGATGAAGCACCGCTCCAATTAAATATTGCATTCGCTATTGCAAATTTTCTTTCTTTTTTCAATGTTCAAATACTAAACGCTTAAAAAATCACCCGTTATTTGCTGGGATTTTTAAATATAAACTATTTTTATTTACTTAACTAAGGTACCTGGTAAACATATTTAAAGTCTTTTCTGACTTGTTTTAGATTAATATTCCTGAAAAATCACTTTCATAATGAGCCCAAAATGACTTTTCTTGGGTAAGAGCAGACAAATCTGGCACTTAAAAATAACATTTTTAGGGCTATTTTAGGATAATTTTATAGCTTATGTGCTTTATCATAATTTTTTGAGGACTTATGAAATAAATATAAAAGAGTATTTTATGAGATTTTTTTATGCGTTATGAGCAGGGTACCCAATTATTTGTTTATTTTCTTTTTATAATAGAAAACAAATGAAATCTTAGACTAACATTAAAAACTACATCTTTGAAAGAAGCAAACCTCATGCATTGGGACAAAGCCAACAGAAAATTTGGATTTATCTATCCTTAATTCATAAGGAGCATATAGTTTGATCTAAATAAACGAAAAGTTTTGTGATTCTGAAATCTAACCTTGGGTTAAATGCAAAAAAAAATTAAGTAAATCTTTTAATTAAAGTTTTACCAAGTCTTGAAAATCGACCTTAGAACAAATAAATATATTTGCTGTGGAAAACAAAACAAACAATAAGTGTCGCGCATGCGCAATCAGTAATAAAATACTTTTAACTCGGACTACAAAGAAACAATACAAACACAAACGAAAGGATTCCAACAAACGCAAGAGTTAACCAAAAAGTAACAAAGTAAACAAAATAATTAAAAAATGAAACCCAATTTGCAAAAATCGTATTGAAAAATAAAATATCGTACCACTTGTATGTCATTTAATAAACAATATTCTGCCGTGTGCGACTCGCAGCAGTTTTCTGTGAGTCTTTTTTCGAATGTACAACGGCGGAGGAAGGACGTGGAGTGCGTAATTTATTGCGTTTTTCTGAATGAATGATTTTGTTTGGAAAAAATAAAAAACAAAGAAAATTAAATTTAAATAAAATTCAAAATTAAAGTAAATTTCCAACTAGCACTCATGGCGCACTATCGTCTGGGCTTTAAGAACACACCTTTCGGCGGCGCATAATAGGGCGCCGCATGTGGATGCGGTGGCTGATGTTGTGACTGCTGTTGCTGTTGCACTGCTGTCACTGGATTGTTTGTAGCCGCCGGCAGTGGCATTGGTGCACGCGCACCACCGACTACAACCCCAACACCACCATTACCAACACCAACTAAACCACCCCCCGCTGTTGGATCACCAGCATACCCATGTTGCGCGTTGGAACTGCGTGAACTACTCGCTTGCCGTGAGCCAGCAGCTATAGGACGTGTTGAACTGCGTCCAGTTGCACCGGCAGCACGTCCGCCTGAACGACCACCAGGATGTGGGCCACTAGTTGGCAATGGCACCACAGTATGTGGAGGGCCCGCGGCATGTCCTCCTCCTGCTCCAGCACCACCTCGATGATTGTGACGATCCCACTCGGGCGGATGACTACGATGTTGTGAACGCTGTTCGTGCACTGGCGGTGGTATACTACGTGGTCCAGCACCACGACCATGTGGATGGCGCTGTAATATAGCAAAATATTAAGTGAAGTTCAAAAATAAATGCGAAATGTTTTTGCACTCGCTCACTTACCATTCGTCGCAGCGTATTCATTGGTGCACGCAACGTTTCGCTAATACGTCGCGCTCTGCGTTTCTTCGGATTTGAGCTGGGCGTATGCACAGCACAACATTTTATGAAAATACCCATCACAATGATGAAGCCAATAGCCATTAGTACTACAATATACCAATTTTCTGTGACCCACTGCGCTACTGTTAGCAGCGTTTCACGATTCAGCAGTAAATTCTTTAAACGCACCAGCGGGCCGTCAGCGTCGACAGCACGACATTTAAGAAATACATCGCAATAGCCCTGAAAATTGTCACATGGTGATCCAGGACGCAAACTAATACCACCCACTGGCAGTCCAAATAAGTGAGCAAATTCGCTGGTGCTACGGCATGTGCCCGTATCATTGCCGTTCTGACAGGCTAATTCGCATAGTTTGCGTTTGTCTACATGCGGCATGGATTGTGTTGTAAGGAAACATTCCGACATGTTCCAAAGTAGACAAATCGAACCAGCACATTCACCACGTATGCACAACGCTGTGCCATTGTTGCACTTTGTTTTGTCATCACGTGGTTTTGGGTCTGGGCACTCGGCAGTAGTGCCATTACAGGTGCTCGACCATGAACATTCTGTCTCTTCCTTGCACTTTTGATGATAATTGGTGGGCACAAAGGTGCATGAGTTCGCCAGACAGCATGGACCCTGTGAGGGTGAACATTGCGTTTTTGCACGACGTGTACAACCACGCGCTGAACCATTTAGCGAGAGATCATATTCACTTATTAGACGTGGATAGCAACATTTATCCTTGCACTCATCCTCGTTAAAGCCACAATCACATTCTTCGCCTAATTCAACAATCTTATTGCCACAGAAAGCACCTTCAGAAGCCTTAAAGCAATCGCGTTTCAAATTTCCAACAAGTACGTCCAACACATTCGAAATGTTGCGAATAGAACAGGGTGAGAATTTTGAATTGTTTGGACGATCACCAGAAGTGGCACTAGCAAACATGATAAAGTTGCCGGTGAGGCCACCGGGACGACATTCTTGTGGATAATCGTGCTGTGAGAGAGAATAGATATTAGTTTTTGAGATTTTTATAAAATGACAAAGAGCTGGAGAAGAGGTTTTTTTTTAGCAAAGAAATAGAGAGAGGAAGTGGCGGGAATAAACAGAGTTTTTAAATTGAAAGTGCGTTAGCTTCTAAGGAAAATGAATAAAAAGTTCATATCACTGACCCAAAAAACAAACCTGAATATTTCAAAATTTAATATTACTTGAAGCGATTTTGTCTACACCCTAAATTTATATAAAACTTTTGTGGGCGTAGGCGAAAGCGCCCAAAGTATTATTGTCAAAAGTAGAAAAAAAATGCGCGACGGTCAAATTTTGCTTTGAGTGATTCCCCAATAAAAATTGTGCCACAAAATAAATCGGATAAATTATGCATTTTCTATTTTACATACCGGTGATCCAAAGTTATGGCCAATCTCATGCGCCAACGTCAGCTGTGAAACTTTCGGTGGCACACGACTATTATAGTTGACAAATGTAATGATGCCCGTGTTTAGCGAACGTTTTGTGCTTTGATATTGACCACCAACAGTTTCGGTGTAAGTCTTGTATTTCTCGCAAATGCCACCAGAAGCACCAGAGGCGCTGGCAACCCATGCTAAGCCAAGGGTGCCGCCAGTGAAGTCTCTGCGTAGAGAAAACAAAATTAATTTCATATTTTCCAAAATGTAAATTTCAACTGATTACCCACCTATAAGTGAACACATAGGCCAGACAAAAGTCTGAATGATCCTCTAAGGAATGTAAATTTAAAAAATTGGACACATCCATATGCTCATTGCAGAATGCATTGTGTGGTCCATTATAAGAAGTACGGCAGGGGGTATCATCATCGATTTTAATGCGTTGCACCTGCAGAAAAGAAAACAAATAAAATTTTATGTGAAGGATTTTAATTATCCTTTTTAACATACCTCAAATCTTATATTACGATGCTCTGTGCGTCCATCAAATTTTGTATTACGATAAATGTAATTTACGGCAGTGACATGATGTGCAATTAGCGATGTGATTTCCTCACGCGTCTTTACATCGATTTCATATTTGCGACCGCGATCGTGCTGTTTTGTAGGAAGCACAAATGAAATGTAAATTTAAGGTTGATTGAAAAATTTGGCATTTTGAATGAGATTTTATATTAAGACACAAAATAATGAGAGCTGATTCCGAAAACCAGATTTTCAAGATGTTGACGAATTAAATTATTTTTCGAAACAAACCAAGAAATTTATGTTTTTAATCAAAATTCTATATTCCATAAATCTATAAAAAATTAAAACTTTCATTTAGATCAGAGATGCACACAAAAATCTGCTTTGGGAGCTGGTTACAACAACAACATGAGTTAAGGTAAAAAACAATCAAAAATATTTTGCGAAAAAAAACTGATGTTGAAGAAAGTTTTTTGACTAACAGGCGGAGAGCTAATTTCACACAAACAAAAAGCAAGAGCTGAAGGAGCATGTAACTTAAAAACAAAATCACACAAACAAAAAGCATGCAGCGATTGCGAACCGAAAGTGTTTACGCCGAGTAACGGAAAGAGCTGAACGAGTCTGCGCCTTGAAGACAAATTTACACAAACAAAAAGTATGTGACGATAGCAAATCGAAAAGCATTGAAAGCAAAAACTACGCAAACAAAAAGCATGCGGTTGTGATCATTGATTTAGATTACGGAAAGTAATCTCAGTTTTGGTACACATTTATCACATTCCATAGGAGTAGAGTGGGATTTTTTTTAATTCTTCGAAATTAATTTTTATTACTTGACATATGTATTGCATGTGTTTTTGAGTAGCATTTAATTATTATTTTGCTCCTGAACAATAATACTTACGCGGCCCTTAACAAAACTTGCATTAATGCAAAGCACTAGCAACCGAAGATTATAAGTTGCATTGGAGCAAAGAAAACACTAATAAGCGAAAAGCACTGGCATCGAAGTTACTCTAATTTTCAATTGTCTCGATTTGGAGCCAAAACTCAAACGAAATCAGTTTTTTTTTCCATACAAATTTAGCTTCAAACCAAATGTCGATATCATTCAATTGTATACGTTTTTGCTACAAATTGTGAATAAATCCTGAGGGTTGTTCTATTTCCCGACTGTCAAACAAAAATCTAACGTCAGCCAAAATTAGGTCATGTCAAATAAAAACGGTCAGCCTATTTGAGTAGAATTATTATGTAAACCCTTTTTCTGTAAAATTCCATACTTTAATTCTTTATTATCCATTTTTCAGCTAACACAGTGAAGCATGCAAAATGGCGCAATCGAGTCGCGTTAAAAAAATTAAAAGTTTTTCTTAAATCCTGATCATTCAAATAAAATTTAATATATTTTTACCGCAATGCTCCATTACAGTCAACCCAAAAACAAAAGTTTAACAGAAAGCATAAAAATTAATGCACTTCATTCTCTGCTGCTACAAGTCCTCACCTGGCGAAAAGTTTTCACCACAAAAATTAAAAATTCACAAATTGCACACAAAATATTTTTTTGTTGTTTTTATCTCGAAATTATTAAAAATCAAAACTGGTAAAAGTGTACACAAAGTTGCGGCAAGAACTCAATAAAAACTCACATAAAAATACAAAATAAAACCAAAAAACAAACAACGAAAAAAAATCAGAAAATATGATTTTGTTGTTATATTTTTTATTCTTACATCAGCAATTCCTTCGCGAATGTGCCGCCAAATCAATGGATCTGTCTGTATATAAAGCGAGCAGGTATTTTTGTTATCCTCACGACGACCGGATGCGTTCGCCGAGCCGGAAGCGCGCCGTACGCGCTCATGCACCCGTTCGTGCCAATTCGCATCGGTGGGCAACAACCTGCGACCCGTTGATGGATCATAGAAATAGGATGAACCAGCACCATAACCACCACCACCACCACCACCACCACCAGCACTACCAAAGCCATCGAAATCAGCAACAACGTCGTCATCGGCATCAACATAACGAAAATTTGCTTCTTTTGAGTATTTTTGATAAGGATATTTGAAATCGTCGTTAGCTCCATTATTGTTGTTGCTGTTGTGACTGCTGTTGCTTGAGTATTTTTTTGGTGGATGTTGCTGCTGATGAGTTGTTGTATTGCTGCTGTTACTGATGCTAGGGGCAACTTTTGCTGTTGACGATGAGGCGGCAGTTTTCGTTTGTTTTTTGTTGCTGCTCTTGCTGTTACTGCTTTGTGAAGCGGAATCATCAGCGTTGTCATCATTTACAATTTTATCTTCCGCTTTTGCGTACACTTTGGTATCCTCTCGTTGCTGCTGTTGCTGCGCCAAAGATGAGGAAGTGGGCGCTCGTTTTTTATGCAATTTTCGCTGATTTTCATCAACGACATCTTTTGACATCGGCACAGGCAACTCTTCTACAGCTGAATTTTGTATATTCTCCATCCATTGGGAGACCTCTTCAGTGATGCCACAACCACCAACGTGACCTGCAGGCGAAAAGACAGTGAATAAAAAAATTAAATCAATATTAAGCCACGGGTGAACAAGTGTATTGAGCATCAGGATGAAAGGACAGAGATAGAGAGGAAAAAATAGGTTGAATTAAGAAAATTTCTGCTGATGCAGCGTAAAAATTATAAAAATGAATAATGATTATTCAGTTCAAAATTATGTTCGATGAATTATTACAAAAATGTTGAATAGGAAGGAGAAAAACTAAAAGTGCACGTGTACGTTTTTCGGGACACAAGGTGTTGAGTCAATTGCATACAATTAATTAAAATCGATCGTTTTTATTTCAATTTATGAATTAAGGTTACAAAAGAAAAAGGATTTATTATTCATATTCAGGATATGAATTAATCATTTAATTACGTTGTATTTACATAAAAATTGCAGTAATACAGAATTGAGTTTGAGTTAAGGGTATGCATTACAAATTTTAAAAGAACGCTAATGCTGAATAAATTTTAATCAAAAATTGTATAAGAATTCATAAATATCAAAAAATATTAACAGTGAAATTGTAACGAAAAGTCAAAATCATCGAATAGAAAAATCTTATCTTATTGTGATTTTAAGCCTGAAATCCTTTGCGGATTCCCCATTTGCAATGAAATTCAAACAACAACACATCAGTCAAGTGCTCAAAGCCGTTTTATCTAAATTTCTAAGGGTTGTACGCGATGGATAATACGTTGTTTCTCAGACGCAAATACGTTTAAAAGCGCAACAATTAGCCCTAGGCATACGGCACTCATGATAAGTTACTCTGTACTTGGTAAATCAATCAATCAGCCAAATTACAAAACGTTCACATCCTGTAATTTTCAATGGTGAGATATGTACCGAATTCTCTCTATTCCTTTTGGCAATTTTGAGTTGAACCAAAGTCTTATCGATATTTCTCACCACACGACACGGCCACTAAGGATGTTCATAAATCAGAGAATTAACACACAGACGGTAACGCTTTAAATACACATGCACAAGAACACGCATGTATGCATACGACAGAATGCAAGAATACATTATTTTATACACATACAATCACACAAACGAATAGCTGCCATTATGTAAGTGTGTGAGCGAGTAATAGCTAAATATACGCCATAAAATACGTCAACATTTATTATTTGATGAATATCCGCTCTGAGCCAGAATGTCAAAACCAACAAAATTCTCGAGCTACATCGCATAGTCAGAAGAGGAAGGAAGACACGGTGTTATGGTTTGTGCATTGCTTGCTTAAGGCATTAACCTCACACTTTCTTACAGATTTCGACCATCTCGATACAGTAAATGTGCGTAACATTAGTTGCTATGGCAATTTTTGTTTCGACCAGCTTCATGTGACTGGTAATACATTCGGTCAGGTGCGTAGAATTGTGCTCTCTTAGTGATGTTAAACAAAGTATGGTTACTTGAAAATTTAGTATTGGCTTAGAACGGTTGTAGGTTTAGATTTATTTACAATGTAGATGGTACAAGACAGAAGAAACGAGAAAGAAGATACAAAAAAGAAGATACAAAGCAGAAGATAAAAAAGAAGGCAAAGTTAAATATTCTAGACATTTCTTAATACCCTACACCCAGGATATATTCATTTTGTCATTAAATTTCTAACCCATAGAAAGAGGCGTGGCATTTTAAGGAAAGTAAAATATCATCGTCACCATCTGAGTCGATTAAGTCATAACCATCTGTATGTCTGTCTGTGGAAATCACGATTACCCTAGCTACTCTTCCAAACAAGGTTCTTGGGATTGAAAATTGACGAAATCGTTGAAATGACACGCCTACCGCCCACAAAAAATAAATCACTGAAAACGCTAGATTGAGAGAGCTATTTGATGTATTGTTACAAAATTTTTCACATGTACTAGCATAACTTGGACAAGCACTGGGCAAAAAGTTTGCTAATTTCAACAAGGAGGCGTTATTTAAATTAATGAAACCAATTGCCATACAAACAGTAGAAATGATTCGGAAAAGCTCTGGACAAGAACTGACGAATTTTTGCAAGTGGACGTGACAACTGCAAAAGAAACAAAAATTTTAAAACGCTGTACTGAGAGAACTATCTGAAGTTATACAACATAATTTCACACAAATACTGAAACTGGTTTGACACCCGAAAAAAGTGTACATATTTTGAATAGAGGGCGTGGCATCTTCAATATGAGTAAAATTTTAGAGCATTATACTGAAGAATCTATTCAAGTTAGTACAACCAAATAAACACTAACACTTAGAATAGCTTTGCACAAAGTTATATAAGTTTTGAAAAGAGGGCGTGACACCTCCAACATAAGCAAAACATTCAAAACGTTATACTAAGAAGTTATGAAAACAAATTGCACACAAAAATATGAAATACTTAGTTTTTTTAGCCTCAGATAAAAAGTAGGCGTAGATCCTCCCAGATACGCATAAGCTTCAAACTGTTGCTAAAATTAATGTGGGTACCCTTAGTCAAATCATTATTCCATAAAAAACTTAAGACTTAGCTGCACTTTTACTCTTAATGGAGTGTAGGGTATTTAGTTTTGTGAAGTTGGTACATATTTGTGCACACCAAACTTACTATCACTAGCTCTTTATGGACAAAGCTTGCCTATAAATCCTTGGATAATTGCACAGGATGTGACTGCCAGCGTGTGTGTGCATGTATTATATAGCATAAATGCACATAGTACACAATACATATGTGTTGTTTTATATGCCATATACATGTATATGTGCAGACACAGAACACAAATATTGTTTATTTATTTGTTAATTAAAATTTCAAAAGCACGCAAAGAAATATTTATGACTCTGGCAATAACAATTCCTTTTTTTTGCCATAGTTTTTCTTGAACTTTTTTTCTGACCATTACTACAACCACCACCAACATCGCTGTCATTTTTTAAGTAGAACGCAAGCATATTGGCGGTAAAATTGGTTATGTGTACAACAATGTAACGATAGGAAAAAAATAAAAATAAAATACATCAGCAACAGTAGCCACAACAGTAACAGCAATTAAAAGGCAATAATTTAGCTTTGTTTTTTTGTATAAGCCTCCAAGTGCACAGTGATTCAGCGTGCATAGAGCTCTACTTAGAGTTTTGATAATTTTAAATATTAACGGACTGGAGAGGGTGAAATTCTTTGGGAAAAAAGTTGATTTGCTAATTGAAAAACGTTTTCGAGGTTTAAAAATCTGATTTGATGGAAGGAAAGAATATAAAAAATTACCCCTAAAAATGCATAAGTTAAGTCTGAAAAATAATGGACTTAAGTCTTAGGATAGTCTAAGCAGCCACAGATATAATAGGTTACGAAGGTAAAAACTTTATTGATAACATCAAAATAGTATCCATTATTTACCGATTGGCTTTTTACAAGGACTTGAAAGCGATTTTTTGGGTTTCGGTTCGTTTATGAGGCAACATTCCCAAGGTTGTTGGCTGGTTGTTATACGTTTTAGGAAGCTTAAAAAATCATATTTTCGGCAACTTGATTTCGATTCTCTTTTTGAATAAAATTGAGCTCTTTTCACACAATTCGAGCGGTGACGCGCCAATCAGAATGTTTGAAGTGAACTCAAATGGAATTTTAACCTCTTGTCCAAACTCTTTAATACTCATGTGATTATTTTATAGCATCCACTTTTCGATTTTGTTGACATTTTCGTCGCTAATAGCCGTCGAAGGTCGAGCAGAACGAGGCAAATCAACTACCAAATGTCGATCTTCTTTCAATGTTTTATACTATTAAATGACTGTGTTTTTGACATAGGTCTTGTGCAACATATTGAGTGATTCGGCTCACTATATTTTGTTTGTAATTGCCAACAGATATAAAAAAATTTTGGCAACATTTTTAAACAGCTCTTTTTTAATAGTATCACTGTGTGACTAAATGCTAAAGGCACATCGGGGACGCTGAGCTCGAGTCTGGAATCACTGCATATGGTTACAAACGCTCTTTAAACACAATATCTATTTCAAGTTTGTTGTTCAAGTTAATGTTCGGATGTTAAACGTTCTATGATGATTGGCCAGTCTATACTAAACAAACATACTATGATAGATTGACACGACTTACGCGTTGTCTGTCATAAAATCTCCGCTTAAAAAAGTGTCTTTAAATCGACCCATGACATGTTATCAAGCCAATTTAAGTTTTAAAATAAAGTACAATATTTTCCAATCATCTTTAACTGCTAAAATTTTAGATCTGATTTTTTATATTTAAAATTCAATTCCAACAATTAAAAATCATGTTAATAGCGCGCTTTAGTTTTCGTGTCAGCTCAAGATAACTGAGGATATTTCTGAAGCTAAAATCGAAACCCTACATCCTACACTCGAGGTATATTTACTTTTTCACTTCGTTTGTAACGAAAAGAAGGGAGCGTGGTAGCCATGGAAAAGTACACACGAGTACATTCTTGGTCAGCGTCACGACCTGAACTGATTTAGCTATATCTGTACGAGTATGTCTATTTGTCTATAGAAATCACAATTATGGAAAAACGAAGAGACGGTAATTAGGTACACATGCAAAGTTCTTGGGATTGAAAATCAACTAAATGGGTTCACGTACACGCCTACAGCCCGTACAAATAGAACATTTAAAACGCTATATTGCGGGAGTTAACCAAACTTATCAGATAATAAAAATATGAAACTTGGGTTAGATCTGGGAAAAAAGTTACATAATTTCAGCAAGAGGGCGTGACGCCTTCCATGCAAGAAAAAATTTCAAAACGTTAATCTGCGGCAATTATTTAAGTTAATGAAACCAAATATCACACAAATAGAAGGAATCATGCGGAATAGTCCTGGACAAGAATTTGGCAAATTTCTAGAAGCAGGCGTGGCAGCCCCCATAATAACAAAAACTGCGACCATTATTTATGGTAATCAAATTAAATTTCACACAAATACAAGAAACAGTTCGGTGGTGAAAGAAATGCCCTTGTCGGTGGTAGTAGGCAAGGCCAAAGATAACCCTTACTTTTTTTTTTTGTAAAATTCAAATCTAGCACAAGATCAAAAGGGCCATGTCTGAACTGATAACCTTGAATTTTTTCAAATTTTTATACGCATAATAAAAATTTATTACAACGCAAAGTACTGTGCCAATGCAGTACGAATAAAAATAAATAAATACGCATGTTGAAAATGTAAAACCCTTGATAAATCAAAAAACTGAAAAATAGTGGCAACAATTTTAACCGGCTTTTTTTCATTTAATTTGTATTTAAATGTTTGTAAAAATTGCTTGTGGCATGATTAATTCAACACGTTAACAACACAAATGGTGAAAAAAAAAATTTTTGTGGAAAAAAAAATTTTATGATCTGATTTAATTTCCCATGCATTTACATTTGCATTTCAATAGACACTTAAAAAATTGCTAGATATTTGTTTTCAAATTTTATTATTAATTTGATTTTACAGAGAAAATAAAGTTTTTTTCATATGTACAGTGTGTAGCCAAAATATTAGGCACAGTTTCAATTAATGTGGGACGGTTTGTTCAGAGTTCGGCTGGCTGTACGGTTTATGTTAAAGAGTTCTTTGTTGCATATTTTTTAATGTTTTCAAACTGTTTTTTGGACAGTTGTTTGTTAGAACGTAGTCAGCGTACTGTGACCTAAAAAGATCTTATGTGACAGGACAAAGTTTAGACGAATGATCTCAATGATCCCAATGAATAAGGCACTTTCCAGAAATTGAGCTAAAGTATTCTTTTAAAAGTAGACAACCACAAAGTATGTGTATGCTCTGTTGTTTCATTTCTTTTTACATTATTTTGTCTTAAATATAAACAACATTATGAGCCATATTTGATGCACCCTTTAAATAATTACCTGCATTTGAAAGGATAACTGGCATATTTTGCTGTGTAAGCACTAACAATTTTTGTTTACTTATTTTGTATTTATATTATTTTTGGAATACATTGAAACGCAAAGTTTTGTGAAAATTGTATAATTTTCCAATTCATTAGATGTTAAATTTCGGTTGATTGATTAGTTGGTTAGTGGATTTATTGTTGATTAAGCATTTAAATAAATATTGCATGATTTATGTTGTGGTACAAACTAAACAGTTTTGAATATGCAATAAAATTCGGGTGATTACAGATTTACTATAATTATAGGCTCTGCTATGAAGCACTAACATTTCATAAATTTTTTGATGAATTGGATTTTTTTTTTAATAAGCTACGTTGCTACGTTTATTAGTAGTGTATTAAAAATAAAAATGTTGATTCATTTTGAAACAACTTTAGATGAATAAAGGATGCTCTGAATTAGAGCAATTTTTAATTTGCATCGACCTGTGAGGCTTGACTTCGGCTTATGCCAAGGATACTGTGCGATACTCTTCGACTTCTTCATTGTTTTTTTGTCACTTCTTGATGTCCTTCAATACAATTCGATGTTTTTGGTTTTATTCTGTACTTTTCTATAGATTTCAATTTGATAGTTTTCGACGAATTTAGATTTTTTTTTGATGAATCAAATCAATTATGACGAATCGATATTTAACGATGATTTTCGATAAGTATTAACTTACCTCCATTTTTTAGAAAGGACTTTATCGATGTTTTTAAATTGATCTCAACAGATTTTCGACGTTTTCGATGTTTTTCAATAAGTTTTTATATTTCTCAGCGCATTTATCGACCATTTCGATTTTTTAAGCTTATCGAAAAGCAATGAAAATCAAAGGCTTTCGAAATACATCGATAAAGTCAAAAGCTATAAAAAAAACGTCGAGAAAGTATGGCATGAAAGATAATTCAAATCGTAACAATTTTTTGATAAATAAAAAACAAATTCAAAATAACGATTACTTTAGACCAGAAAAAACCAATCCAGTTATAACGACTATGCAGTGAAGTTCATAATCGTTCCGATGCCTGCCTGTTACACTAAAACAAACCAGTTATCCTAACATACTGGAGTTATGTAGACCTATGAAATATATAAATTTATATTTACGATATTTCAGAGGAAAAAAAAAATAGATATCGATACAACTCAAAATGTGTTTTAAAGAGGAAGAGTGGTACTTTCACACACCGTAACAAATTTTGATTAAAAAAAATTAATTTGCAATATAATATGCTCCCGAATATAAGAAACGGTGCGTATTAGAAAAGAAGCGCCCAGGGTATCTTTTTTTTTCTTTTTTGCAGGAAAATGGTCAGTGACATACCTCGTATACGAAGCACAATGAATTTTTTGAGGGTGAAAACCTTTTCCAGCCAATCGTGTAATATTAATTAGCTCACAAAAAATTGTAAAAATGTTTGGTCTGCTTCAAGTGCATTTACCTAGCTAAAGTTTTTCAAGTTGCACTTAGAACAATAAAAATTAAAAAATGTTCTTAGTTACAGCCTATGCAAGTTATAATTACTTAAAATTTCAAAATTCTACGAGCATTAAGAATGGCACAATCAAATTAATATGCACCGCTTCAAAGTTTTTTTCATTGCTTGTTATTATCCAAATTGGTAGGTCGTCTGATTGATTTATTAAATTAAAGCTCGTGGACATAAATTTGACTAATTGCTTGGTAAACATTTACACAACGATAATCTATGTAAATTTGAGTATGTGTAGTAGTAGCATTTATAGTTCATTAATTAATGATTAGTTGATTGATTATATTTGTGTTAAGTTTGGTCAGCGCTACTTAATAATTGCTGTTATCAGTTACCAACTGGTCACCTAAGTAGGTAAAACTAAGTTTTAATTGATTAACTATATGCATAATCAATTTCACAGCTCTATTAGCATTGGTTATTGAATAATTTATGGGTCAAATACAACCGCCAGTAACATTTAACCCATGAATGATTTGTTGGAGTGACGAGTTTCCCTTACTCTGATGTCAACGAAAAATGTGTGTAATGTGTGTGTTATAACAAATATGTTATTGAAATTTTGGAACAAAAGCAAATTGATTTAGTTCACGTCGCAGAGTCGAAGCCGCAAAAATTCGTTATCGAAATTTTTACTCTTTTATTTTTAATTTTTTCAAATCGGTTTTACTTTATCTCCCATCTATTCTTGCAAAATTAAGAAGTTTAGGGGTTTTACAAGTTGGCATAGTGTCATAGGTAGTACATCCTATTTAAAAAAAAAAAAAAACTTATGACATGTGTGAACACCACCCTATCACAATCTTAGCGGCTCTCTCAGCAAAAAATCTCTTGTTTGCAAAACTTTTTTGTCACTCTCTTTCTCTACACGATTCTCTCAGTAAAATAGAAAACAACACTCATATAAGACAGATGAATTGAATTGATTATATTTTCATATGGAAACCAACTACATTTTAAAATAATTGTAAAGTTATATGGCATACGACATGCGACATTATGACACCTTGTGAATCCCTTATTTATTCATATTTGACATCATACTGTAATTAAAGGTATAAAACTACGTTTCTTTTTACAGAAGTGCAAATTATCTGTCAACAACTTTTACTTTCAAAATATATCTTATTTGGTCTCTAAAAGAGATCCTGATTTTGGCAAAATTTGTATATTTCTGAAACAGCTTCCAAGACAAGCAACTATAAACGTGGTATGAGGTCATGTTTTGCGATATAGCTCGTTTAAAATTTGATATGGTTTGATTGCTCTAAAGTCACTTTTTAAAGTTTTTCATAAATTTTTTTAGCATTTGGTGATTAAACTGCAAGTAATATTAGTGAACAGTAATTTTGGTTGTTTGTTGCATTAGCTTTCATGAATTGAATTTTAGCCATTTAGCAGCGATCAACATTCAAGACATATTTTAAAAGTTGATACAATGCTTTATTTATTACACAAACTTTGATAACAAAAGAAATAACAACAACTCCAGAATATGGAAATATGTTTCGATTCTTAAAATCTGATCAGTATCTTCTAGCTTTTCCAAATCATTCCCAGTGTTTGTGGAAAATTGGGATATATTACCTTAAATAATTCTCTCAGTGTTTTAAAAATGTTGCTTGTATGGGCGATGCCACGCCTCCTTTTCGAAATTTTCCAACTTTTTTCCTGATGCTAGGCCAAACAACTTTTTGTGTTTGTGTGAAGTTTAGTTCCATTGCCTTAGCTTTTATTTCTATGGGCGGTAGGCGCGTCCGTAAACAGATTTCGTCCACCTTTCGATGCCAGCTTGAATTATGTTTGAAAATGTGCCCTGTGTACCGAATTTTAGTATCAAATATTGTTTGTTTGTTTTTTTTGCTATCGTGATTTTACAGACTGGCTTTTCAGTATGGCTTAATTCAACTGGTGACGCTGATCAAGCATTTATATACTTTTATATAACTACCACGCCCACTCTTATGCGTTACAAACGTAATGACAAAATGAATGTACCTTGAGTAGGGGTATGGGGTAGCTCTTTAAGTAAATTTATCACTGTCATTGTTGCATTTGTTCAGAGCAAGCATAAGAGTTTAAAGTTGAGAAACTTACTATATAGCAAAAAAATAACAAGAATAAAAAACGAGTTGTATTTTCATTATTGCAGCGCTATATACATAGATTGACAAAAGAAATTATTTTTCCTTAGCATTGTAATCCTCCGCACACTATGGCATTCATAGTAAAAAAATTTATCATCATTAATGAATTTGTACCAAATTTTCAAAACAAAAATAGGTTGATTACAAGCCAAAGCAACACCAGCTCAGTGAAGTAGACAAGAACTAAGAAAATACTACAAATTCCAATCGATAAGACAGGCAATACTAGCAGCACACAGCTATCATAAAAAAGTTAATGCCTTTTGCAACAATGTAACGCGTTATAGCAAAAAGTTTTGCAGCCAAAAAAAAAGAAACGAAGATCGACCAGGTGGCCGCTAAGGATATACTTCAGTAGTTACGTTGTGGCAGGCACCAAATGCATTTTTTACCAACATTTTATATTTCATGTACTTTATCCTTGCTTGTCATTTTATGAACAAATGATGCATACCAACAAAACACTCCCCCCATTTACGACAACGACAACGACAACGACGACGACGTAGGACTTTCGCAATTGAATTTGAAATTCTTTTGTTCTGGCGTAGTGCATTTGCAAAATGCAACAACAACAAAGAAATTTTAAAAAAGAAAGTAAAATAAAATCGGAGCAAAATACAGTTCAAGTGTAGATTCGAATAAAAAAAAAAACAACTGGAGTGTGGGGGCAATGCAATAAGAAATAGAAAAAAACGACATCGTGATGCATCGTTGTGTTGCATTTTATTAAGAATACTTGTGCTGGGTGCTGCTGCTGCGGCAACAAAGAAACTAAATGCGAAAAATTGGGGCACACAAAACAACAACGACAACAGAGAACACAAAAGTCGAGGAGGAAGTTCACAAAATTGCTCAAGCAATTGGAATGGCAAAGTTTATTTGCAACTGCAACACAAAAACGCCACTGAAAAAAGGTAAAACATTTTTTGGGTTCATTTTCATTGCAAAAAAAAAAAAAAAACAAAAAAAATTCTTTCGAAAAAATTTAGTATTTTGTTTTATATAACTTCGGGTAGTGTTTTATACTTTGGGCCAGTGTTGCATTTTGTATGTATTGCAACTTTAATATTAATGTTGCCCAGCAACTTGGATTAAGCGAATTTCGGTTTAAAGAAAAATAAGAGAAAAATGACAGGGGGTTGGCTAGCGGGCTGGCTGGATGTTACCTTTTGTTGCAAATTTGTTGGGCGTCGCGCTATTTTTTCTTTGCACAGCACTGATTTACACGTGAAAGCCTTTCAAAAAACAAAAAAAAAAAAAACGTTCCTTTGGGTTGCATTTAGAATTCCAAATTAGACGATATGGTCACAGCGAAATCTTTTCCCTTTGAGCTTCTATTAAAAGGTAGAAATAAATGATGCCTTTGTATTTTAAGAGGCTCTCTCGCTTGTGTATTTTAAAATGCAATATTTTCTTTCAACTTTGTTTTTTGTTTTACAATTTATGCGGTCTACTTTCAGGAGCTTATACATAGAATTTTTTTCTTCTTTGTTGCTACGACGGACGACTTGTGCACTCAATATTAAAAAATTTTATGCAGCCTTTTATGTTGCCCTTGCATGAAATTTCTTTATATTTAAATTTTTAAATTTAATCTTAAATTAAGCTCAACCAGTATAACGCTACAACAACATGTTCAAAATATAATTTTAAATATTAAATTGAATTTGAGCTTTTTTATATTAACTGCTATGCAGCATTTTGACTTTGCACAAATCAATACTAAAAAATGTTTACAACAGACAAGTCCTTACTCGATTTCCAGTAAGTTTAAGAACCGATTTACTAAGACCAAATGATAACCCACTGTAGCAAAAAATGAGTTATCAAGACAAAAATCCAGCTTACAACGCGGTGATGTTTTTAAAATAGTTCAGTTTCGCAATTAAAAAGATATATTTTTATAATATCTTGACATAGCAAGACATAAAATCATGATGAATAAAGACGTAAAGATGGCTTTAGGATGCATTTTTAAAACTCACAATAGACTGATTACAAAGAATCGTATGTAAGTACATAATTAATGCTTAGTAGAACATGAGACGGCATATCTTTCAAGTGGCTTTTAAGTCTTAGTCATGTCTCGTGTGTCTTTATACTGTACATAATAAAATGCTTATGAAGACTTGTATTTTTACAAAATATTTCTGACCCTGTTTTAATGAAATGGATTAATTTGTACTGCTTAATCGGAGTGCAATTCACTGAACAGGATAGTAACTGTTAATTTTTTATTGAGGAGCATGTCTTTAAGATGGATGTAGTATCTAAAAACTTCTGCAGAAATTGTCCTGAGCCCGACTTTAGGTATGGCGAAGCAAGCGAGTGACTCATTTTTATCTGCCTACATCCTTAAAGTATATCCCTAAGCTAAAACTTTTGTTTTTCAAATTCATGTTCAAATGAACATAAAATTCGGAGGAAGCCCTTAATCATAAGTTTCAAACGGCTGTTGTAAATGTATTCACTCACTTTCTTACCCATACATAATACAGTGGTAAGAGACATTGAAAGACATTATATTGGATGAATACGAAATCAAAAGGACCAGACTGAAGTTAAGGAGTTGCAATATCAATAAGAACCCTTGCGATCTTAATATGTCTATATAAGCGCAATTAACGTAATCCAAAAATATCTTTAGTAGTAATAACCAAATCCTGTTTGGTCGAAACAAATAATTCATGATCGCCAATTTTCTCTATTTTATAAATACCAATCATTTATTGAGCGGAAGTTGATATTAGAAAATATCGATACCTTAAAATATCGATACATGCATTCAACGATATTTCCAATATTATGACATTCTTACATTGTATATACTTGGTATTAATAATAAATATAATATTTAAATTGACATATTAAGCACATTGTTACGCCGTGAAATCAAATCAAAATAAGATTATTAAGTATTTATGTAACGCAATCAATATTCTCAAACAGATTTTGAATGTTTACATATATATATGTACATTTATTCGATTCATGATGTAGATATTATTATTTAAAAAATATATTTTTGTATTGTGGCTTTTGGAAAAAATTTTAAATTTCTCTACAAGATTAAGATTGGACATATTGCGAGATGTGGGGCCTTACGAATGCTTTTAAAAACATAATTTCGTTTTCAAAAAATGCACACTTAGCGAGTACTTTTTGAATAAGAAACTCATTGATGCCAGTTATAGGCTTTCAAGTCCACAGAAATATCGCTCATAAAAAATATAGCGCCCAGAACAAAATTGTTCATTAGAAAAATTAAATATTCACAATTCTAAACATGAAATATCGCCAAAAAATATATATGATCGTCTAAGTCAATTTACTCATTTTTGCCTTTCCAAAAAATTTGGCAAAATATTCATTATAAGAACCCCAAAAAAGTCTTTAAAATATTGTTGCATGATGTTATTTAGCAACACTATTTGGGAGTCATTATAATTTTCTCTTATTATATTAAAATCATTCGTGTTACTCATGCTCCTGCATAACTATTACGCAAAGTCTCCACATAGATATAATCAACATATCTATAAAGCTAGCAAAACAACAACAACAATTACAACAACAGCAATAAATAAATCTAAATGTAGAGATTCAGTCAACACCAGCGCTACAGAGCTAGAGCCATAGCACTTGGACGCAATCTGTCTTTAAATTCAATTGAAGTTATAAGGCAGTAAATGTAGCAGCTGCATTAAATATTCCAAAAACCACTCGAAGACGTCCTAATTATGCATTCGGCACTTGTGCCACATTTAAGCAAGAGCAGAAGCAGCAGCAACAACACACAATAGTGGTGTTGGTGGTAGTAATGGCAGCAACATAGCAATTTTGTGTAGTTAAATTGAAGGAGGAAGACAGGCGAAAATAGTGGGAGATGAAGCGTGAAGGCAGAAAATATTGGCTGACAGCCTCAATATGGACACAAAAGAATATTTAATAAATATATACGATACAATACAGCAAGTAATATGACAACGAAGAGACACAGACAGAAGAGCCAAAGCGGCAAGGGGTGGATTGGAGAATGAATGAAAAGATACATGATTGTGAATGTGACACGCAGAATAAATTAATTTTGAATGTCTCAAACGTTCATGATGATTCAGAGTGGATGATAACAAAAATAATTTAAGGAATTGTTTATTGAAATAAATGCGTTGGAATGTACAAATTGCTGCCAGTATGAAGTTGAGTAAGTTAAAAATGGTACTAGTTTAGGAAGTTGAATATTTATTACTAAATATGGATTGTAGTGGCATTTTATGTAATATGTACGTATTAAAATTTTAGAAATTGTCTCTTGATTTTTATGAACGCTTTTGTATTGCAAAGTAAAAAAAAACAAAAAATTACTGTTGTGACTTTAAAACCAAAGGAGGTGTGGCACCTCCCAACAATAGATAAATTATGAGGAAAAGTTTATGCAATTTTTCGGAAACGATGTAAGAAATGTTAAGTAAATTGGCCCAGAAACACTTAATGATACATGGACCACAGTCAAAAACAATCAAATGGGGAAAAAACGAGAACGAAATTTTGGGCGCGGCAATGAATCGTCTGAAGACCAGCTAAAGGACCAGTTTACACAGTGAAAAAGGTCAGATTAAAACTTTTAGCGTTTTATATTCATCATGAATTCCAAATCATAAAATAAATATATTGAAAAAAATTAAGATATGGCTAGGCGTTGCACCACCAATAGAAGCAAAAACATAACGATGGATCTATGAGGGAAAAAATATTGAAACTTTGTATGAAAACATTTGTGGGCAAGAAGAGATGAGAAACGAAGTAAGTGTTTTTGGGAAGGGAACGTGGTACCTCTCAAGTAACGAAATATTATGAAGACTTTTTTAGAAAGCTACGCAACGAATTATTAGTCAGTGATGTACCAAATATATTAAACAAATAGCGATTATCTTCACGAACTGGGCTTGGATATTTCTACACCAAGATATGCGAGTAATAAATATGAGACGTTCTTCGTCAGAAAAACCCCTCTGCACATTTTTCCATTTAAGATTATTAAGAAAATATCTGTTTTCTATTTTATTAAAAAAAAAAATGTTTAAGAAAAAATGTTATATTATAAAAAGTAAAAAGTTCCAAAAATTTTTCAAAACACCCAAAAATATTTTTTTTATTTTAGTTAAGGGGGTAGTAGCGAGGAAACTGGCAATTGAAATCATTTTTTATGGTCATATTCTGTTTCAGCGACCTCGAAAATGTGGGAATGGTGGGGTCTACCCTTTCGGTTACGACTTTTTTTTTCTGTGTGCCTGTGTAGCTGTTAAAAAATAAATTTTTGGACAAATATTTTATAATAGTTACTCCCTGGTTTATATATTTTCGCTGTTATGGTATTTAAGACTATGCTGTTATTTAAGAAGTCCCAATTTAACATATTCTGCGGACCTTGAAATTCAACCCCGCACTAATTGGCATACTATGACATAAATGCTGTTTTTGTGTAATTATTTCATCTTATCATCATTTGCATACACATAAGTGCAAATTAAATTTTCAAAATTATTGTGATAGATTTTATTTTAACAAAAATTGAATAAATTATAAATAAATGTCCTACATTTCGTATGATTTTATACCATATAGATAAGTAAGTTATTTTGTTCTTTCATGTTATTTCTTGTTATCACATAAATTTCAACACATATGTTGCTGTTCTTAATACATAGAAATTGAACTTAGCACTACCCCTTTAATGCCATGTAGCAAATGTTGGCATTATGTAGTTTTATTTCAAAAGTCTTGGTCATTAACTGCAAACATTTGGCAAATCTTCGTTAAGCAACAATAACCAGCAGCTGTAGCAACAACAGTTGCAAGAAAGACTAATGGCAACGATGCGGTTGCTCATTCCTAAGCAACTCATTGGTAGTTTTCACAGGAGCAACACACAAGAACAACAACAGCAATGCAATTTTATTGCAGACCACAAATCGAAGAAATCTTCTCGAATATTCGAATTTATTTACGATTCTTGAATTACAATTCTGTTGTCCGGCTTTTGTTTTTGATGTACAACCGTACGTTGCGTAAGTTTTAGTGATGTTAAATATTTGGAGAGAAAATATGAAGTCGGTTTTGGCTCACGCAACGTTAGTTTGACATTTTAGAAATTTATGAAAATTATGTTCTACGGAACTATTCCCCTTGTACTACCGAAATTTAAATAACCGAAAACCCAAATCATTTTACATCACTAATGCATACGTCCTTGCCACATAACATGCTGTGGGCGCTGCAACAGCTGCTTGTACTGTGTATTCCTAATGCTACTTTGACCAATGTTTTGGAATGCACTGCAGCAATTGTACAAAAGAGCTCATTTTTCTTCAATTTGCATGCATGTTGTTAAGCTTTTCCACTAAGCTGTTGCCACTACTTTACTGCATGCCATTACTCTCTACTTTATTGTCAATTTCCATTTCTGAAAGTATAGTTCTCTTTATTTAACTTTGACGTCCAAAATTAAATTTTTTTTACAAGTTTATGTTTTGAGATATGCCATACTTTCGATTCCTGTAAGGAATATCTTCAAAGTGCTTTTTCTTGGTATAGAAATCGTTAAATTAAAGAAAATTTTATACTATAATTTCATATATTTCATAATTACGTTACATAAGTGCAACACTTAAATTATATTCAAATTAATAAAATGTTAATCAAACCTCACTTAATTGTCAACATTAAAGCCACAAATACTCATATATACACACGAGTAAAAACATAAATGTCACTTAAATTATCAAAATTTTACAAAATATGTTGCTGCTGTTGCTGCATTTATGGGACAAAATGTGGTCGAGGCCAATGAAACACTGTATTATCCTTAAACAAATACGGATAAGCATATATGCAACAAAGTATGCAAATGTGTTTACACATATACCTGAATATAAAATTGAATATCCTTTCTATGTATATATAAAATTTACATTTTGTGGTTGTAAAATAAAAAAAAAAAACTTACTATGGTTGATGCACTGCCGCAACAGCAGCAGCAGCAACTGAAGTAACGTACAAGTTGTAGCAACAAATAAATAAACACATATGTTGCTGTTTACAACCACAAAACAACAAAAAAAAAATATAATAGTTGCAAAAAAAAAGCAACAACAATATTTGTGGTTTACAATTCTAATCTATGTTTGGTGGGCTGCACAACAGCGCTGTCAAAAGTTGTAATCATCTTTTCACAATTTTTTCAAAAGCACATAAGAATTTTCATAACGTTCCTATATTCTTCCGCTGCGGCCATTAATGAAATCTATTAAGTATTGTAAAACGTGCTAAACAAAGAAACATTCCATTGACGCACTGGCTCTAAGTAAGAACAATGCAAAGTTATTAGCCACAAATAAGTGCTTACATGTCGTATGAGCAACATTTAATTAATATAATTTTCATTATTGTTCATTTGTGGATTTTTTTTGAATAAGCTCTTCAGAAAATTTCGATTAAATCGCAATTTGCTTGCAATGCTCTAAAAAGTTTTTAGCCAAAGACATATCGATATTTTCGCTGCAGCCATTAATCAAACATCGATATTATTGTAGAGCACGCAAAAGAAAAGAATGATACCACAGTCACTTGAACTCTAAATGTCATCGGTGCTGAGTTATTAGCCACAAATATGCGCTAGATAAAAATTATTTTCATTTTCGTCTCAAAATGTATAACTTTTCTAAAAGCTCTTAAGAAACTTTAGTTAAAAGAAAAGTTCGCGTAATTTTCTGCTGCAGCCATTTATGAACTTTCGACATTATTGCAGAACACAAAAATAAAAGAAAATTGGCCTTAAAATATGCCTCCTAGATCACATCAGTGTCAAGATGTTAACTAGAAATATGCCCTGATTTGTAATATGAGTTATATTTACATAACGCAAGTCTGGTTTTTTGATTTTTGTCTTAAGTCTTGTGTGTTATTAAGAAGTACAAACTTTAAATAAAAACGAGATTTTCGTACCCTGGCTCTTGCAAAATTTTGGAAAAGAGCTCGATGTTCTTGACGATGCCGTTGATGAAATATGGATTTTATTGAAAATCACCCAAAACCAAAGTTAATTGACTCATAATAAGCCATATACCTTGCACCAACATGAGGTACAAGTATCATTTAACTGAAGCAAATTTTATTTTTATTAATATATTTTAGTCTGTGATTGTACATTTTTACATCGCTGTATATACAAATAAAACTAAAACTGAAACGTTTTGAAGAGTTATTCAAAAAGCCAACTCGAACGTTACAAAAATTTTCAAAAACCCACTTAAGTGTCTTGTTTCCAGTTTTTCTATAAAGCTGCAAGTTTTTTGCAAGCAGTGATTTCGCAATAAAAAAAAAAGAAAAACACTCTAAAAACAAGAGCACCAAAAACAGACATGACAGTCTTATCTCTATGAAACCAGACTTTGCAGCTTAATTTCAACTTACTGCTGCCGGTAGTGACCACAGCATTGTTGGAACTCTGGGGGCTGGGGATGAAATTGTCAAGTTTTGGTAGGTCCACGGAACATGTTACATATTTTTGTGGAAAAAATATTTTGACATTTGTAATACTTGACAAAAAAATTTATTTCTTGTGATGCATTGGCAATTTTAACTATCTACTTACGTTGAAGTTTTCATATTTCTGATGAACTTGCATTTTATTTTTATCACATTTGACAGCAACGTTATTAATAAATGGATATGTGGTAATTTTATATTTTTTGTTTATGTGCTATGTTGTTTCAAATGAAATTTTATATTCCTTTGTTGTAGCGTTGCAACATATTACATGTTATATTTGATATTCATGTCAATATTCGTTATTTCTCATAATTCGTAATCGATGTCCTAAAATACAGTTCTTTTTAAAGTACAATAGGAAATATTCTTGTTTAGCTTTAAAATTTTGATATTGAATTTTGCATGAGAGCACATAATATTTTTACGCGGCCAGCAATAAAAATATAAAATTTTATAGCGCTTTTCAAACAAATCAATATTTGGACAACTTTCGCTACCAAAGTCACATCAGAATAGAGTTATGTGATTCAGGAGTTCCTGTTAACACGAACATTTTATGAAATTTTGAATCGATTTAAGGATCGGCTAAAACAAAATTTATATTATTATTATTTATTTTTTTAGAGATTTTATAGAAGTCTTAAAAAGAGAGACAGATGAATCAATATAGAAAACTGATTTCCCAATATAGAAATTGAAGTGTAGCCTAAAGGCAAAAGACCAAAGAAATAATAGTGATTCATATAACTTGAAACTTGATTAAAACAAAAAAAAAAACATTTCAAATTTTCTGCACAATATCTTAGCCAAAATGAAATTAAGACAAGATCGGTTCCAGAGAATAATATCACAAAGAATCTAGATATCGGCATGTAGCGTCAAAGCTTCTTTGTCCAATAAATAATGAAAAAAATCTTACCTCAAGAGATTAGGATTCAAAAATTCATTATAAATAATTCACAAATATTCCGCCCGAGAACTGATATGCCCTATGGGAAAATATTTTTGACGACATAGAGA
Organism: Meiosimyza decipiens; assembly: GCA_963680825.1. Taxonomy (NCBI): domain Eukaryota; kingdom Metazoa; phylum Arthropoda; class Insecta; order Diptera; family Lauxaniidae; genus Meiosimyza; species Meiosimyza decipiens. The sequence goes on along the minus strand of OY804260.1, from coordinate 17,446,098 downwards.
TTTTTTTCAGGAAAAAAACAGGCTCAAACAGGAGGAAATTTTCCAAACGTTTTTGGACGATTCTTCTCAGTTTGTATATCGATCCAATCTTTTTGGGCATTTTGAAGATTTTAGAATTTTTAGGCTTTCTTGGAGCATTTGTTTTGTTTTTTATACAATTTTACTAATTAAAAAGCATCGAAAGAATCTATTATAAAATGTAAATTTTTTGGGAAAAGCATACAGGATCTGACATTTTTTATTGATTTTTGTTTTATTTTAACACTTTTTTGTGTGTTTTCAATCGCGGCCTTTCATAAGAAGAGAAAGAATTGTAACATTAGCAATACATAACAAAAAGGTTATAAATTTATGGACCTAATTCAAATCGCAATAGAAACATCTGCGCTTGAAGTGTAAAACACACAAATAACATGTCGTATGTGTTACTTTTAATTAATACAAAATACGCTTCAAGAAAATATGAAATAACGCCCACTATATTACTTATGCTATATGTGCATAAGTAATTGTTGAATGTATTTGCCTTGCGCTGCTATTGCACATATAGCCAGTGTACATTTCGATATGCAATGACACTTGCATAGCGTTAAAGTTTAACCCAAAGGTAATTTACTTATAATAAACAAACTGTATAATTCATTTCATTGGTAAAACTTTTTTAATTAACATTAAACGCTCTGTAAATTAAATCTGCTGCAGCATAATATAGAACGCAAAAAAAGTTTTATAAAATTTTACGAATCGTACAATTCAATCCAATTAAATTTTTTATAGCTTACTATAAATACTGAGATTCAATATAGCGTCAGCAATCACCGCAAACGTTATGTTATGGCTTATTGCATTTGGTTAACTACCGTCGATGCTGTTGCATTCTACCGCCAATTTCTGAATTAAACAATAACTATAACATTTAATGCTATAAAAATTAAATTCAGTAATTTCAACATATAAATGGATAAAGGGCAGAAAAGGACTCTGGCATCGAAATAATTATAGAACTTTTCACGAGGTTGTTTGAATATTCGTGTTAGTAGTAGTACTAATGTAATGACTACTCAAATAATCCAACTTTAAATTAAGGCACAATAAATTATCAACAATTTTTGGAAAAAAATAGAGAAACACAACGAAGAGAAATATATATTTATTTTTTAAACTTACCTACTGCGTAGTAACTATGCACCCAAAAAAGTATGCAAAGTAAAATCTAACCAATATTCATATGCACACAAGTTGACATGTCGCATTGTGAATTGGTTGCATTTCAACAAGAGTTGCCATTTATTTTGTGTGAAACAGCGCCAAAAGTTTCACACATACGTAGCTCAACTCCACATTGCGCTTGTTGTAATTGCATTGTGTGAGTTTTGCCGATGTTGTATTCTGTTTTGTTGAAATTCAAAGGAAAATGCATTTTACGTTAGTGTGCAAAATGGGAATTGTAGCGCTGTTGCTGTTGCTAATGTTTGTGTGTTTTTGTATTTGTCTGTAACTGATACATATGCACATGTGTGTAAATATGCATGTGTGCATTTTGTAACTCAAAATAATTGTTAAAACTGCTATGCGCTGCTATACAAAACTGTTGCTACCTGTGCGTCAACATGGGAAATCGTAGCCTTGAATGTCACAAATACACTGCGAAAAATCTTGTTAGTTCTTAAATTAAAAGTATTAGTTTTCTTAGAGTTTGACAAAAATGGTACACGTCGTTAGTTAAAGATTGCACATACTTCATGGCAAACGACATTTAGTAACTTCTAACTTCGATATCTCGTCACCGATAGTACTGACAGTTTATGTTTCTAAGGCGTTTTTGATGTAATTTTGGTGAATTGAAATAATATGTCGGTTGCAGTGTTGGCTGCTAAGATATGATGGCGTTACTTGGATTCAAATAATTCTTTAGTTATGTTTTAAGTTCAAAGTAAGTTTACGATGCCATTTGTAAAATTTTTTTTTCTGGACCTAGCGCTCTTCAAGAAAAAGTAAGTGATACCTTAAAATTTTTCAGAGCCGTTGACTCAAAGAATTCTCTTCAAGAAAAAGTATTTACTTTAAATTGCTACTTTAGTAGCAAGCTCAAAATTGCAAGAAAACAAATTGGTTTTAAGTATTTTTAGGCTGTTGGTACGTAAACCGCAATTCTTTGTTAAGTCCGCCACTGCGGTATTAGAGTAAAAGTCGATCAAAAATCAAACCAGATCAATTGCATTCTTGTAATATTCGTAAAATTGTGCACCACTTTTTTGTGAACGTTTTAGGCAAGTTGTATAAAAATTAAATTTTTTACCAGCGATGAAATGTTGCTCATACGTCATGGTGCTTTTACAACTCTAGAATCATATACCTCAGCACCAATATTAGCAAGATTTCATTTCTCTTCGCCGTCTCTATTGCACTATAAGTTAGCTACAATGTTAAGTAAGTTCAATCAATGGCCGCTTCTCATATAAAGGCTTACTGCTTCGACCAATAGAACAAATGTAGCTAATGCAGAGAAGAGCGCTTTGAATTCCAAGCAGAAATGAAACAAATTAGGGAGTTAAATTACAATTTCAGTCACATGGTTTTGATTTTTTTTTTTTTTCATTTTGAAAAAGTTTAAGTCATGTTCAGAACGAGTATCAACTTATTTTATTTAATATATTTATAATTTAAACACTTTTCTGGAGGGAGTTTGCTTAAAATAATTTTTTTAAATTTATTGTTGTAACTTTTTTAATTTTTTTCAACCGCAGATGCGAACCTGATAATCAGTCTTTTTCTATAATTTCTTGAATTTGAGTTGAATGAAATCGGATGAGTCGATCGCTACAGTTTTTAACATAACATAATTGTACACACGTATTAAGGAAACTTTTGAACACTTTGAAGTACTACTCTAAAAGAGTTTATGTTCTTAGTAAAAATGCTTGCAAATTGTCTAAGTTAGTGTTTCTGATACATTTGAGGTCATTTATTATAAAAACTATACGAACGAAAATATTTACTAAAAACTAAATTTAAAAATTGTTTATATTTGAAGCCAATTCACAAACATTTTGTTGCGTATGACTCCTTTAATTTACTTTCATAGCATGGAAGGCATCAAAAGTTGTGATAATTGTTAGTATACATATTTCAATTAAATGTTACTCATAAGCCATTGTGTACAAAATTTTAAAACTTTAACCTGTAACAGTTAAATACCGATGCCAGTTGTAGCACATATATCTGAAACACTTGAATTGCTTTAAACGTGGTCTGAAATTATAAGTGGATTTAATCAATGGCCGTTTAAAATAGCGATGAGGCAACAGTTTAAAGTTCTCTCCTTAATTTCTAATTCTCGAAATTTAGAAACATTTTTTTAGTGCACACATATTTGCACTGCTGCCTCGCATCGCTTTACCTATGGTGCGCATTGTTTTGGTATTCAAAGTGTGCGAAATGATTGCCAACGGGATGATTTAGAGATATGTATAACGACGACAATGACGAGGAAGATCAAACTTTATTGCAGTGGGTTAGAGGATTTTGCTGTTGCAACTACTGCGTTTACTAGTGGCTGCTGGTAGTTGCTGATAGTTGGCCACTAGTCGATTATTTTGTTGTTGTCTTTTGAGTGCAGAACTGAAGTGCCGCACTGTTGTCGAGGTGTAAAATTCAAATTAGATTTTAAAATTTTATAAATATTTGCACAAATTAAAATTTGCAAATCTAATGGATTGCATCCGATGTAATGCTTGAAAAGTTGACAAACAGCTAAGCGTCATCGGTAAATTCGCTTTGAAGTGTTGTATAGTCAAAATAATCGAAATTTTTGAAGTTAGAACTTGTTTACTTTTGATTTAATCCGTTCTATTGGCATGTAACAGTTCAAAATGAAGTTCTTGAAAAATGTTCAAATGCATGTTACCAACACAGAACTTAAAAAGTTACGAGCGAATTTGCTAGCCTGTATGCAAGGTTTTAATTAAATCGGAGTGAATACTGTGTGTTAATTGAGCGAAATTGGCATTTTGGACACTGAATGACATTTTTCACACTTCTGAAAGTTTTGCTTTAGCAAATTAAGATCTCTTTACGCAGATCGCAATCAGATATTTAAATGTTGCTCATACGCCGTAATGTATAAAGTTTTATAGCTTCAAGTCACCATAACTCAGTCTCGATGTACGGTACAATAAATGTGTCTGACTAATTTTTGAAGCATTTCAAATGCTTAACAAAAATATTAAAATTTAAATAGTGGCCGCTTACAACATTCATCCCCTTAAATTACAAGATTTTTTTTTATATTCAGTCGCTTTTTTCATGTTTTCTTTCATAACAAATGCATAGCTTTTACTAAGGTAAAAAGATATTTAAATGATTAAGATAATAAATAGGTTTTTTCAAGTACATATATAAGCAAACAATTACAAATAGTTCGCTTTTATTGTAAAGTAAAAACTAAAGGCAATAAAATTTTGTAACTGAAAGCTTCACGCCAACATATATATGACCGCTTAAAGCTCATCACACCTGGATGATATACAAAGCACGTGCTGGCAACGATTCACCGCAAGCAACCTACCAATAAACAACGTATCAACAACACGAACGTTCACGTCAATTTAATAATTTATTATATAAATAAAAAATAAATTGACATATGCTGAAATTGTCCACATGTGCTATGTAATGATACTTTCAGTTGAATACCTCTTTTACTATCTCATGGTAAATCGCAACAACACACCAATACCAGCGATGAAACCGGAAGTTTTTATTAAAACATGAATAGCATCGAAGAGTTAATTGGCGAGTGACACGAGAAAATTACAAAGAAAATAAATACAGAAAAAACCAACGATAAGCCACAATAGGAGAGAATAGATGGTGGCAGTAAAAACAGTCAGAATTACACGATAGATGCCCTAGGGACTTGCCCAGTGGGAAAAAGTTCATAATGTGATTTAAAGCAATCAGTTACACAGCTATTTTATTTACTTTTTGACTGAGCTAAGTAAAATTTTCGGACATATTGAAAAGAATTTCGAAATAATAAAACAAAAAGAATTTTCGTAATAACTAGCTATATACAAAGCCCTGGTCATCGAGCACTTATCATATTGATTCATATGCCATCCCGTTTCCTCATGGGTTGGCAAATTTACAAAACCATATCACCAACACTTTAGCACGACCAACACAATTAAAACATGTGATTTAGAGTTGAATTGAGTTGGTTACTGGTCATTCACCGATCGGTCGAGTTGGTGTGGCTGAAGAGTTCACTAACTAGCGACAGCAATAGGAAAATTGTGCGGTATGTGCGAGCGCGAACTTAGGAAAGCATGAAAATCAAATGCAATAACAACATCCACGTTCGAAAATAACAATGGAGAACGTGATAAGAACAGCAGCAGTAGCTATTATAATTACAACAAACACACAATTTAATGTTTGTCAATGTCCAACAACAGTTGAAAAATTACTCCGTAATTAGAGCAATTTTTTATTTTATTTTTTTAATTATAATTACTTGCTGAGTATGAATAAAAAGTTTAATTTTTTAATAGCTTAGCCTAACGAAATATTTATTATGTATTTTCTTAAAAATTATTTGAAGTTTTAAAAAGAAAAATTGTAGTTTTCATAACTTGGCCATAAATGTTTTTAATATGTATTTTTAAGCTCATGTCTCAATATCACTATATTATGCAGTATGAAGACACACACGAGACATGTCACCTAAAGTCTTTAACTTCACTTTTTTATATACAGTATAAAGACACATGCGAGACACGTAACAAAGTGCTTATAAAGACATTAGGTGACATATCTCGTGTGTGTCTTTATATCATACAGTATAGTGATACATACGAGACATGCCCACTAATGTCTTTATAATCACCCCATTATGAGCTTTAAAAATGCATATTAAAGACATTTTAGCGTACCTCTTTACTATGGTTTTATATTATAATATTTATTTTATTATACTATATATAGTAAGAAGCTAATGAAGACTTGACGCGGCGGTGTGTGCCTTTATACTGTAGACGTGAAAGTCACTTGAAAGACATGTCGCCTTATGCTTTCATATGGAATTTAGCATGTACAGTATAAATAGACACACGAGGCATACCACCTCATGTCTCGTAAGTGGTTTTAAACAAGGGCATATTACTGTCCATTTTTGTAATTTTAATGCACTTTGCCCAGACAAATGTTAGAATGATATGATTCGATGAACACTCGTATATCACAGTAAGCCTAGTCGGGTTTCGAGACCGGCGTACAAATCGGTAGTAAAAATTAAATTTCATAATATAATAAAATTATATATAAACATACGCTACAAGTCTTTTCGAGGTGTCTTTTAAACAACTAACAAAGATGTTTAACCGAGTCTCTTCATAGATATCACAGAGGGGACCATTTCTTTTAATTTCACAAGCAATCTGTACTATGTCAGTCTATTTTTATGACCAGTGTAGTTTCATTAAAATAATAAATCCGCTTATATTTTGTGATGGGCCAACGTTTCCAAGGATAGCTTTATAATATTCTTTCGGAAACTTTTTTTGTTTGGTGCCTAATGAATCAAGGACCACAGTTTTTCGTGAGAATTGTAAAAAGGCGTACGAAGTCAAGAGCTTTGTGTTTCTATTTCAAATTTCGTAACATTGTATTCTACTTTTAATTTGGGCAACAAATAATCTTCTGCACCATGCCTACCAAAGCGAATGCGCCTATTTATAATTATGAGAGTTTCCCAATACTGCTTTATAAAGATTTTAAATTTTATTTCACCTAATTGTTGGCTATTTGTTTCAATTTGTTAATGAAAGTCAAACATAAAGATTTTATCAAGTGAAGCACAAGTTTTACTGTCAAAATCCTGTAAAGCACATTTCTGGTATCTATTTGAAGAAAATTATCAAACCATTGAAACAATCAACTCTTTGAAGAAATTTAAAAGCGCGTAAACTTGCTTTGTATATGTATATATCCTTTTAAATTAAACCTTCTTTGGTCTCTTTAACTTCTATTAAAATACCTCTTCAACATAACAAGGAAAACCTTATTTAATCACATTGCAAGCGCCACAGGTTTTTATTGCTTGCACAAACACATTTATTATGTTGGCACTCACTCTTACCAGATAGTGAGCAATATCCTTAGAGTATTTAAAATATGAAAGACCCCTTTGCTTTTATGCTAGTGTGCCACAACCTAGACACGGACTAAGACTTCCAACTTGTCAACATCATCAAAAGCGTTGTGCGTGCGGCGCCAACATCAATGACATTCTTCTCTATTTCATTTTCTTCAACTACGCATTTTTCTCCCTTTTCGTATTTTTTTTTTTTTTCTTATTTTACATCAACTTGTTGTTGCCAACAAGTCAAAAAACTTGTTAAGAGGGTGTTGAGCCAACTTGGTTCGGTGCTATGTGATGCACACTCCCACGTATATCCGTATAATACATACAAGAACACATGTTTCATGAAGCAAATGTTGTGTTGCACCAGAGCTAACAAAGAAGGTAACCGACTTTAAAATCAACTCAACACAACTGAACTAGCAACGCGAATGAACTTAGCAACTGACTGAAGTGACAAGATGTTGTTTGCTGAGTGCATTTTTAAGTCATTGCCATATCGTACCGCTGCGTAGCACTTCCGATATTCCCTTGTTGTATCTAGGGTGATTATGTTAGTGATTGCTAATACTTTTCATTTGATATTTGGTTTTCTTTAGTTCGATATTTTTGCATTAGGGCATTACATATATTCTGGAGATCTAGCAAGGAAAGTTTTAAGTGTATTGTGAAGAAAACATTACTATTTTCAAATCAAAGGTTTGATTGTGATAACGAAGAAGTTATGACGTCATTGCAAAAGTGATTTATGTAAGTTAATAGCTCAGTAGTAAAGTGAACCGCCTCTTCATCAAAAGTACAGGTTTCAAACCCTTACACTTAAATAAAATGGTTTGGTGATGTTGCTTCAGAGAAGCTGGAAGGTGCATCTTAATGCCTTTATCACCGCATGTCAATGTGTGAAAGCACATCCTTGGAAGCAGATTTCGATGTTGCGTGGAAAAACATTTGTTGTAGCTGTAATTCGTAGGCACATCATAAACTTTTCTATGTTTCGTGATTTTAAAGAAATGTTTTGAAAATAACGTAGACTTAACATGAAGTAATGAAATCATTTCTCTTGGTAGCAGCTTCATTAAAGGTCGATTCTTTGTTACTAAAATTTTTTAATGACATTAAAACTTCTGTTCAGAAAGTGTACCTAAAAATGATATTTAAGAGCATTTTTGGGTCGAAATATATCAAATTGAATAACATAACATATACAGTCATAGTACAAGTCTTAAATAAGTTTCGGATGCTATTGATATGTTTTTTTTATATTATTTGAAAGGTCCTTCGTTTCGCTTAATTCATTGTCATGAGTCCATTGATCTTAATTGTGGCGATGATATAAAACCAAACTAGATACTCTAATGTTATAAAATCCCTTCTTTTGAAAAACTGCTTCTACCAAGATTTAAACCCTACAAATTCATTGAATGCAAGTAACCAAGCGTACGCTGTACAATACCAACTTACAGAATTAAGTTGCGGTTAATGTTATCGCTGTTGTTGGTGCTACTGTCACGTTATAACATATAACAGTCCATGTTGTTGTAGGGGTTAACAGTCTTCTTATTTTGTTGTTTGCGTAGCCACTCGTATAGAAAATTACATTTATATATAAAATATTATATTAAATAAAGTACGCACTTAGTGTAATACCACTTGGGGTAACAACATCTTTTCTAATTCGCACCCACATTGGTGGGAATGTTGATGTGAACCCAGTTGGAAAGCAAACCATTGATGGTAAAGTCATTTTTGTGGTTGTTAACAAAAAAATTATAACGCCTATTAATTTATTAATAATTTTCGTAAAGAATATTTTTTGAGTCCATAAAAATTAAAATTCTAATATTTACTCCCAGTTTTATGTGCCATTGCCATTGCAAAAAAATATTTGATTTTCATTTCTCTTAGCGCAAGAAGCACAAAGAGAGCACAAAGGGAGCACTATTTGACTACAAGTGGAATGTTTGGAGTATCAAAGACAAAAATTTTATAATTATGGCGTTTTTTATAGTTCATTGCCGATTTGATAAATTCGTTTCTCTTATATAGCATGCTTTCTTAAACTTATGAGGAGCATACAGGGAGCACTCTTTGAAATAAATTTAAATTTAAAGTATTTGAGTGGCATGTTTGAAAACACTTGAATTGAAATTTCTACAGGGTTTATATTAATTGTGCAAGCGAAAAACAACAACGCACCCTACGGTTAAGTCCAAGTTTTCTTAGAAATGCGGTTAATAGAGAACTGGTCTTTTTAGGGTCCTTTGACTGTTGTTCAAATTCTTTGTTCAGCGAGACATTTAATAAGCAATAAAGAAAAACAAAATAAAAATAACGAACAACAACATCAGGGTTCAAATGTCACATTAGTCAGAAATTAAGTAGCAGGGTATAAGTGCGACATGATAAGGGAAACTAAATACAACATTTTACTTGCACTGAAGTATGAGTCAAAAATATCGTCAAGCTGGTAAAGTACAAGTGGTTGTTACCAATAGATACAGTTGTTTAATTTTATTAAACTTGAAGCTTACTTAAGTATTCCCTTTAAAGTACTTTGGAATATGCACCTTATGATCATGGGACACACAAGGTGACACACGAGATATTAATCTACAGGATATGTGTGTCTTCTGTCATGTGATGTTGACAGTTTGGAGCAATGAAATGCTTCACTGCTTAAGAACTTAAGAAAATAATTGCGACTAATTTAAATCAATTCTCTATTTTCATATTAGTTGAAAGCATTGAATGAATTGTAAATTTACATGAATAACAATCTTTGCTAATGATTGTTAGTTTAGCCAAAAAATCGTCTGATAAATTTTGTCTTTTAAATATTAATTTTTTTTGTCAAAATTATAAAAATATATCTCATATGCCATGTCAACTTCATTTTATTCTGCACACCAAGTTGAAGTTATGTTAACATATTTGTATTGTTCAATTCTATGTGTTGCGCTGTCTCACTGTTCGCACCGCCAGCGAACAAATTGGGTTTGTCACATAACAATAATGAAAATGTGGCATATAGTCATAGTCCTTCTTAATGGCAATTATATCATTGGAATTTTTTAAGTTCAAGTATTTAGTAGACGTCAAAGAATGCCATAACTCGATCAGAAATGAAAAGCATACTCTATTTAACGGCATACTGAACTTAAAGTGTACTTCGTTTTGACTATGGTTGTGCACCTATGCCTTTATGTAGTGTTAAAAGTTACAGAGGCTACCGATAAGCAAAAAATCGTCTCACTGTTCGCAGCTTTCACTTTTATTTTACCAGTATAGTATATACAAAAATCATTATGTGTACTTTTTGCTAATGCACTTCTAATACTCATTTTTAGGGTTCCAAAACGTTACGAGTAACGATACAACGAAATAGCAATACATTAATCGATGATGCGTTAAATAACGTTACACAAATCACATTACGGTACCATAACGGAAAAGTATTTTGCATTTGGTCCCACTGTGCGCCTGGCATCATCTGAACGGCAGCCCGGCGGCATTGTGTTCAGAAGATCATGAACTAACTTAACAGGCATATCAGAAAAGTTTGCATATCAACTCTTTGTAAAGCTACCTCCCTTACTATATATAACGCATGCTCTTCGTTTTAGCGCATTTTTTGCTTAAATATGCTTTGCTTTTATGACTATTTCTTTCTAGTACTACCATATCTTTGTTCATACTACTTCTATAATTTTTGCGCACTCTTTGCTTTATGCGTAGTTTTTGATCAAATCAAAATTTTTCAAATCTACAAAAATTTTGGCAGTGCGTATGCATATTAAATTGCTCTATGCAAACTATTTGGTCAATTTTACATATTTCAAATGAAACGGACTTTTTAGTGCGTACATTTTGGTCAATTTTAAAATATTTCAAACGAAAAATAAAAGTTTTTGATTTTTGTAAAACAAATTATCCTTCAAATTTAAATCAAATAAAAAAAAACAACCACAGAATCCAAAGCCAATAAACCTCAGCGACATGACCACAAATAATAAAATAATACTACCCCGCAGCCAATATAAAAAAACAACAAAAACAAATGAAATAACTCAAAAAAAAAAAAGCGAAAAACCAAGCCAATCCAATGCGCTGATAGCAAGGTAACATACAGAAATTTAGCATAATTCCAGTGGCCATAGTGAATTTGTTCATCAATGATAATCGCTGCTGTGTGCGGTGAGTGTGTCAAATAGACACCATGTGACAAGCAGACAGATACAGATGGACAATGACAGTGACAATGAATGAACGAATAATTTTATTTTTTTTTCATACCCTTCACGGCTGGTTAAATTTTATGTTGTCAGAAATAAATAAAAGAGAAAATTAGTTTGGCAAAATCAACGATATTGAGATATGTCACCTGTCGTGTAACTTTGTTGCTTTTTTTTAATAGCAAAATAAAACCAAGAATCATAACTGCCATTGAGAAAGGGTGCTATGTTATTGATATGAAGGTTCTTTGATTTTCTCGTTGAGGGTTGAAAATTTGCAAAATACTTATACTACAATGGTTTCTGTTGTCATGGCGTTTATTAGAAATTTCCATGGAAAGAGTACGCACGTCATAGTTGTTTATTTAAAAAAAAAAAAAGTTTTATCAAATGTACTTAATTGGCATTGAACAATTTCAAAACTTTAAAATAAAAGTAGAATTGAATGTGATATATATGAAAATTGGATTGAGTATATTTATATACATGTCCTGCGTAAGCTCCAAAATGCTTACAGAAAGCCCTCAATACTTCTACTGAATATTTTTAGTTCAAAAACTTTATTTTCAGCTTACCTTCTCGCACATCTTTATATGGATCGTCTACATGTGAGTCCTTATATATAATGGAATGAAATCCAGTATTGAAGTCAACCTCAGCGTCAGTGCTCGAAACTGTCGTTTTACTTTTTGAAGATACTGATGGTGTTGTAGTTGGCGTTGTCATCGTCGTCGTCGTCGTTGATGTTGTTGAGGTCGTCGTTGTCTCAACAGTTGATGGTGTTGCCGCCGCAATTTGACTTAACGCCATCGGCAACATTGTCCGATTATTGGTTGGAAAATAATGTTTGGCATTTTCGACATAGTAAGCATCACGTTCCGTAATGATTTTGCCTTCGAAAATTCCATCTAAAATGGATCCAAATACATAACTGTATGGATCGCCTATCACTTTGCCCTCATAAATGTGATCCGTGGAGACATCGATGGGGCCGTTGCTATCATAAATCTGTGAAGAAGGTAGGATATGATCTGAATGATTTTTAAGGTTCAATGTTATTTATGAAATTACTTTGAAATTGTATTGTATTTGTATGGTAATTATATTGTAATTGTATTGTTATCGCATTGTAATTGTTTTGTAATTGTATTGTAATTGTATTGTAATTGTATCATAATTGTATTGTAATTGTATTGTAACTGTATTGTAATTGTATCGTAATTGTATTGTAAATGTATTGTAATTGTATCGTAATTGTATTGTAAATGTATTGTAATTGTATTGTAATTGTATTGTAGTTGCTTTGCTATTGTATTGTAATTGTATTGTAATTGTGTTGTAATTTTACATTTAATTTTATGGCAATTGTATAGCAACTGTATTGTAATGGAATTTAAATTATATTGTATTGTAACTGTGTTGTAGTTGTACTTTTATTGTATTATAATTATATTGTAATTGTATTGTAATTGTATTGTAATTATATTGTATTGTGTTGCAATTGTATTGTAATTGTATTGTAATAGTATTGTAATTGTATTGTAATTCTATTGTAATCGTATTGTAGTTGTATTGTAATTGTATTGTAATTGTATTGTAATTGTATTGTAATTGTATTGTAATGGTATTGTAATTGTATTGTAATTGTATTGTAAATGTATTGTAATTTTATTGTAATCGTATTTTAGTTGTATTGTAAGTAATTGTATTTTAAGCATTTATTTTAATAGTAGCTAAAAGTATTTTAATTACGTCGTAATCGATAAGTTTTTACACGTTGTAACGTCAAAGAATGAAATCCGTTTAAGTGAAAATTCGATAAAAAAATTTTTAAGTTATTTGTAATTGGAATTTAAAAAAAAAACATAAATAGTAAATACATATCAAATGCAATTTAATGACGATGTAAATAATTACCAAAAATACTTCAAATCAATTAAAAAAACAATTACAACGTACATAATGACAGTCAAAATCATTTTAAATCAACTCCAAAATTACTCTCAATGTAATTACAAAGTATTTGTTTGGTAATCTCAAAGTAATAGCAACTTATTTTTCAAAATAATAACATTGTTTAATTTAATACTAACCTCTAACTTATTACTAAATGTATTTAAATCACGTTTTAACCTAAGATGGAAGTCTCTTCCAAGCGCAAAAAATTTTAAATGTACAAAATGATCTTTGGTCACTGATCGTTTAGCTCTGTTGTGACTAGCTCCAATGTGCTTGTGATCATAGTTAAGGGTTTCATAATGAGATATGTATTCATTAAGTCGAGCGTGACCTAAAAGAAAAAGAAAGAAGAGAAAATTACAAGGAAATCGTTAGTAATAATAATTAAAGAAAACTTTTCATATTACAGTGCTTAATTTTACGACTTGCAAATCAAGTTTGCAAATTAAATGGGTACTCATTGTTACTTGTATCTATGTTTTTTTTTTTTTAACTTAATGCCATACAAAATAGTAAAAGCCTCTAGCTTTCATCGTTGTCTCCACTATTAATTCACAGAGGATGCCACTTTAATTAGATTCATATTCCTGTTGCTTTTAATGTTAAAAGCAAAGTAAAGTCGGACGAATGCAACAGGGACTTGTTGGTTAGTTAGTTAGTTACCTTTCTTTCATTTATTGCAACAACTTCTGACATTTGTTGGAATATTATAATTAGCTTTTTCTCTTTGCTCGCATTATCTATTCATTTCTGCTCTATTTGTGAATGAAAAATTATAACTTTTATTTTACTGCGTTGAAAAGGGACATACTATGACATGAAAATAAGAAAGGGTTTTTTAATGTTCTCTAGGTGCAAGAGTAGTTTTACCCTTAATTTAAGCTCTAAACAACCTTGACTACTTTCAGTGGATTTCGTTTAATAAAAGTTAATATAAGAATTTACAAAAAAAAAACTCAAAAAGTAAACAACTAAAAAATTTGCATATAAGTTAATGAATGACTTGATTAAACGAAAAATTAACCAGCATTCATTATAGGCGGTTGTTCAAATTGTTCCAATACTATTTAAAAAATTATCTATACATCCCGCAAAGCCTTTAGGACTGGTCTGGTCAGGATATCCAGATAACGGTGCTGTCAAGTATTTGCTTTGGTGCTTGGAAGCACTTCCCTTGTAATCTTCTTCTTTAGTAATCTATACATTGCGCAGAATGGCATCGTTGCTTTGTGCAAACATTTTTTTTTAGATATTTTCTATTGAATGTTGAATCGTTTCGATGGTCACACAAGAAATGATCATGATGCCGCTATTACGCGCTATTTTTTGCATAAAATTTCTTATGTGCACCTTGCATATAACGACACTTTGGTTGCTTATCGACTGCTCTGATTATAGCTGATATCGTAAGATGCTGGTCGCCACGCATGTTGTACGTGCAGCACTAAACGGTATGCTGTTCTTATGCTCATTCAATGGCTATTGCTATGCTGATTGTCTGACTGTTAGTCACATGCGGGTGCTGTCTTTCGTTTTTTTGTTTTTTTTTGTTACTAATTATTACGTTGAGCCGCATCGGTATATTATGGCTATTATGTTAAAAAAATTTTGGGCACAAAGTTTCAATACAACTTCTAGCCAATGTTTCCTACAAAAATAACAACTTTTAAAACCAATTTTTGCCCGACGATTTTTTAGTTTGGACTGATTTTCCGTAAATTTTAGGTTAACTATCTTTTTTATTTAGGTTTATTTATTTTTCAGTAATTCTTCTTTTTTTTGCGATTATTTTTTAAGCGATTTTGTGTACACCCTTAAAATTCCCATCCAACAGAACAAAATTCTGCGAGTGTTAAAATCTGTGTTTTTTAAAGAAAATAAAAGACTTTTTAATCAATTAACCAACTTTACCTTTTTTTGTAGACCACGAAAAACTTTTTTATTTAATTATGTCTTTTCTGTCATTGTCTTGTGTGCTTTTTTCCTTTGTTTTCTTTCTACCTTCAGAATTTTCAACAAAGGCGAAGCAAAGAAATATCATCTTCATTTTAAGCAGATTACAAAAACAAAGTATAAACAGAATCGGTATGATAACGGCGACAGGTTGAAATTAAAAAGCCAGCGGCTGTAATGCAAATATAAAGGTAACTTTACCACTACCTTTTCAACATTCGCTAATTCCGACTGCCCTTAAGCAATGTACTTTAAACCGGCGCCATTTGCGTAAGTACGTAATATCACTGATTTTATTGCTATACTTGCAGCATGGCAAAGACAAAAAATTAAAAAAAAAGGATAACCGAACCCTTGCCATCGCGTAAAATGGTAAAATAATGAATCATAGTCATTTTAAATAAAGGGTCATACAAACATTTCAAACAAACAGAAAAAAAAAATGTTTTCAAAACTCGAAAGTAAGTGGGATAGAATTTTTATTTACTTTGAGAAGAAAATTTTTTGCACACTAAAAATAGTAAAAAATAAAGGGATTCAAGTACGATTGCACCAATTAAGATTTAAGTTCAAAGAGATTTCAGGCTGCTGATACTGTATATTTATACCTTTACCCATTCAAAATCAGCTTACCTATCAAAATTAGTTGGACGGCATTTCCTAAGGAAAACTTTTCCAAAAAAAATATGTCCAGTAATCGACATCTATTTAACAGGATACATTTTAAAATTTTTTCAGGGAAAAAGCGCTCAAAGTCAAAATTGAAACAAAATTATGGTATGCATAATTGCCAGGGAAAAAATGGTAGCTAGAAAAGTTTTAGTTCAAAAGGAGAAACTTAAAAACTAAAAAAAAATTTATACAAAATGAATGAAAAATGAAAAAAAAAATTATAAGAAAAAATCACACAAACAATAATTGAAAATATCATCAAATATCAAATTTTGGATCATATTAAATCTTTTACTTTAAGTTTTTTTTAATTTTTTTTATTAATTTTTGTTGCTAATTTTTTTATTAACTTTTGTTGCTAATTTTTTTTTAATTTTTATTTTAATTCACTTTGTCATTCCGTTTGTAACGCATGGAAGGGGGCGTGGCAGGTACAGAAAAGTGCATATATTTTTGATCAGTGTTACCACCTGAGTCGATATAGCTATGTTCGTTTGTCTGTCTGTCTGTTGAAATCACGTTTGAGGGAAACTAAGCTAGATAATTCAATGAAATTTCGCACAAAGGTCACACCTTTTTACAAGCCACGCACTCTATGTAAATATACGAGTACCCCTGCACATTTTGAAAAAAGTTGCTGCGATTTTGATGAAACTTGGTGATATGTTGAGCATGTGAACAAAATTAAGATTGGGCTTTGTTTCAAGTTTTCAAAGGCCCTTAAAAGAGTGTGGCACAGCCCCAAATTTTAGTTTTAATAACGCCATAACTCGATAACCGTGCAAGATATTGTGATGAAATTAAGTACACGGATAAAGATCATAAATATATTGAATTGAGCTTAAAGTGGGCGGAATTGGAAAAGTTGGTGTTGCAATTTTCAACAATTGGCACACACGATTTTCATAAAAATTTTAGGTAATAAATTTTCATTAATTTTTCATTTATTTTGAAAGTACTTTCAATGCAGTGTAGGGTATGTCAGTTTCGGCCTGGCCGAAGATAACACCTTTACTATTTAAAATTTTTTTTTTTATTTTTTTTTTAATTTTTTTTTTAATTTTTTTTTAATTTAATATTTTTTTTTTAATTAAATGTTAATATTTTTTTTTTAATTAAATTTTAATATTTTTCTTTTCAATTTTTTATTTTTAGTATTATTTTAGTTTAATTTTTTTTTTTTTTTTTACACAGATTTTAAGGTAAAATTTTTTACAATTTTTTTCACTGATTATTTAACAAAATTTTTTTTTGGTGTAAAGGCACACGAGAACTAAGTGCTAATAAGCAAAATGTTGGCAGAGCTAAATTTGAGGGTAGAAGAAGTTAAACAAAAGACAGCAACCGCACATTTTCATTAAAATAAAAATCTCAATTAGATGAAATGGTTAAACAATAAAAGCCAACTCTGTGACGAATAAATAAAGAGTTTGAAGAAGAAAAAAACTTTGCTCGTATATGAGGGAAAAATAGGAAAAAGGTCAGGAAGGTACTTGAAAAATAATGACAGCGCAATGAAAAATTGTATATTTTTGTATTAAAAACAAAAAAGATTTAGGATTCTTTTTTTCCTAAAAGTATAATTGAGATGTTCTGTGGGAGAGAGCCCTCAATTGGTTACTTATTTTAAGTAGTTCTAGTAAAAATAAATTTATTCTTTTTGTACCTTAAAATTGGCAATGACTTTTAATTGAAAATTTAGCCTATCGATAGTGAAATTTTACCTGAGGGCCGATTTGATACAGGATATATTGACAAAGTTAACAGCATATATCAAATTTAAAATAAAGAATTATAAATCATATAATTAATAACGCTGTTATTTTGCACTATGTCCCAAGCAATGGAAATAGTTACATTTTTTTGTTGGAATATTTGTCAAATTTGAGCCAAAATGAAGTGCAGTTATGTGTCTTATAATTTTTTCTTTGTAATCATGAAAACAGTAACAAGTCTCTTAGCTAAACTGATATGAGACATCAAGCACTAACTGAATTCTATAAAGAAGCACTAACTGAAACATAATATTGTATGATAAATATACTTCTACATATAAAAAAAAACCACTTATAAAAGTGTAAGTGACGGACAGTAAAAAAGTTTTAAGTGATAAAAAATCACATTTTCTGCGCATATAGTTTAACAAATTTTCACACATATAAGTACACAAGGATACATTATACACACATACACAAAATGCTGAATACATAAAGCTTTCAAGTATCTTGTTCAACGCAACCTAGATATAAAAGCACAAAATAAGAAAATCAGTTTATTTAAGCTATAGAAAAAAAAAATCAATTTTTGTTACACATTAAAAGCCACAAGTAGTTGGCAGCACTTTTCTGTTACGCCTTTCTACCAAAAGCACACTACTTGGTGAGTGAGTTTCACAAAAAAAAATGGATAAAACAAAAATTTTAAAGAGGAGCAAATGTTGATTTACGCATAGCAGCAGGATAATGGATGAAAACAGTCACATTTTAGTCTCAGTAGAAAATTTTTCTTATTTCTTCTATTTTTTCGAGAAATTTAATTTGCTGTTATATAAGGAAGTTTAATCAAAGCTTAACGTCTTTATTACTGTTTATTAAATTTTTAAATTTCAAAGTTTTCAAAATAAAGATAAGTTTTTAAGTAGTGGAAAAAACAAAATTTTTAATTTGTAGCCACTAATCAAAACACGAAATTATGGTAGAACACGATTAACAAGATACACTATCAGAACTGAGTTAACAAAGCTTTAAGAATGCTCTACCTCGACGTATGAGTAATATTTAATTAATATTTAACATTTTTTCTTTTCCTCTTTTACATACAATGTCTATAAATTGTATTTCGATTGACCGATCAATAAATTTACATAAATTTTTAAAAATTTTTAGTAGCACTTCGTTTAAAAAACATTTTTAGTCTACTGTACCAGGATTAAACAACACATGAACAATTTTTTTTTTTTTTTTCAAGAGAGTGACACAAGAACGCCAAGTATGTATAAGAATATGGTGTGCTGCAAAAAATGCACAGGAGTTTACTTCGAAACGTAATTCAATCCACAGTCTAAAATGTTCAATCGCATGGTAAATGAGCAACGAAAGTGCAAATTATAAAAAAAAGAAGTGAATGAGATAAAAACAACATGAAAAAGGAAAGAGACACACACAGTAAGCACGGAAAGTACCGAAAAAATGTGCACCACACATGCTGACCAAACTGAAAAAAGTTGTAGAAAATATAAAAACGAAAGAACACGGAATAAAAGAAACCAAAAGTGAGCGAAGAACACTGCTGTTAAGATAATGTAACTCAGACTATGGCTTAAAAAATTGGGTTAATGGAATAACAGTAAGTAAGCGATAAAGTATTTATGCGAATGTGTGTATGTGTGTGCATATGTAAGTGTTTTTAATGTTATACTACAGTCAAGTTCGCAAAGATTTGCACATGATTGAAAGAAGCAAAATTTGCTTTTATTTGGATTTGAGAATTGGTCATAAAAAAAAAAAATATTTTTTGTTCCTAGTCTTTTAAAAAACTATTCAATCATCGATCTCAAAAAAAAATTTCTTACATAACTTTAATTGAAATGAGTAGAAGACAAAAATTTAATGGATAAACATTTTTTGTCTTAAAATAAAGTACATACAATGAAAATTTTGCACGATAAAAATCATATGTGATAAAATCTCATGTGATAAAAATCTCATGCGAATAAAATCTTAGATGATAAAAGTATCATGCGATAAAAATACCATGAGAAAAAAAAATTTATGGTTATGGTTTTATGAGTTTGGCTCACAACTTGCTCACAACATTGCACTTTTTTTTACACTTCTGCACTTTAGTGAACACTACTGTACCTAAAGTTGTTATGCTACCACAAACGTAATCCAGTTTTTAGCTGGCGTTGCAGTAGCTGCAGCAACAGCATACACGTTTGTCTTTCTTGCCTGCCAGTGTGGCTGTTTGCACATTTGTCGATCAAGTATTTATGTCTTCTTAGCAGTTGTAGTTATTTTTGTTATTGTTTTATAGCACTAGCAATTATTGATTAAGTTTTCTGCTTTACTTGGCGCCATTTGATGCACCAGATTTTCTAGCTTAAGTTTACAATTTCATTTCTTCAAAGTTTATGAGTGGGTTAAGCTGAAATACTGCAATTATTTTTTCATTTTCGGCAGGAAAAAAAGTAGTAAAATTACTACTACTAATAAGATCATAGCGAAACTTTTTTACTAGGTTCGCTTTTAATTGAAAAATTCAATTTCTAATAATTTTAACATGTACCATGTACATGAAATTCGAGTGACGCTTTGAAATATAGTTTTATATATTTCAAATAATTTTCAAAACTACATTTAACGAAGGTTGAGTGATTTCAATGATTGTAAAAAAAAATGAAAATAAGTTGCCATTATATTTCATTTCATTGCCCTCTTCAATGCAATTTAATCAATATTTTGCAAATAAAATCTCGGTGAACAGATTTTATATATATTTCACTAAGAAATTTACTACGAATAATTAAAGCATCTACATGGAAATATTTGCTTTGCTTTAATACACATTCGTATAATGGATATTTGTTTATGGACAAAGTAATATTTTGCTAATCAAGTATTATTATTTAAATAAACTTCTTTTACAATCATTAAATCTTCTAAAACAAATTTAATTACTGCTTTGTTCACATAGAAATTTAAAATATTTCACAGATTTTTCTGAGATAAAATTGCGTTTTAATGAAACTATCAAATTGCATAAAAATAATTTATATCTGTTTATGCATGTATTGATTTTATAAGCGATTGAATAACTTAAGAAACAACATAAAACTTTAGTAGCTCATCTTCGATATGATTTATTGCCCATGTTTCACAGCTTAATTCATTTTATTTAACGTGCTATGTAATTAATTTGTGCATTGATTTATGACTGCAAATAAAAAATATTGTCTAAATATAAAGTTGCGTATGGAAAAATAATACTAAGAACTTAAATGGAACATTGAAAGTAGACCACAATTAAAATAATATTTTTGTCAATATAAAAGTAACAAAAGGCTGTAAAGTTAATTTTGAAACTTCAGGATACGCTCGTTGACAAAAGTGTACGCTATAACCGCTTATTGAGATATCGAAAATAGTTGTTGTAGATCTAGAAGATTCGATTTAAGCGAAAAAAATCATATATCAGTACTAGGTCATGCATTTGTCATGTATATTACTATTATACTATAAACTCTGATATTTGATTAAAGATATAACTGTAGCCTATATTTCCTAGCAAATAAACTTTGTCCTTGCGTGCTTTACATTAATTTTATATTTTAATTACTGGCCGCAAATTAAAGATGTTGCGGTCATGCAATAAGTGCGCGAAAGCTTTGAAAAAAATTGCTTACAAAGTTATAATCAATTTGTTGTGAAAAGCAATTATCAAATGCTTTCACAGGAGTATAGTCCTCCACAAATCCACAAATATTTTTTTATAAATTATATGAGTTTAAAATAAATAAGAAATGGCCATAGCTCACTCATACGTCATGACTGAGCAAAATTTAGACTTTGATAGCTCAGTACCGATATGACTTAAACTTCATGTTTTTTGACAGATTTATTTAAGTGTTACATGCTGTTAATTTCGTATTTTGATAGCTGGTCGCAAATAAGAAAACCCACAATTGCATAGAAGCTTAAAAAATTATTTATTAAATTTTTATTTTGCAAGAAATAAACTATTGAAATTTGTTTTTTGTCAGAAAAAAATTACAATTTTCGATGTATACAATATATTGACAGAAAGTTCTCTGACTTGACGCTTGAATGACTTGATATTATTTAATTTCTATTTAAATCAAATTCTTTTCATTCTCGCTTCAAAATAATGTGCTACTAAAAATTTTGTACAACATTTGTCAGCATTTTTGCAACACACACAAATATTTTTAAGCACTTCCGGCTACTAAAGAATATATTTTGTACAGTTCTCCGTTGAAATCTGTGAGAAAATAGATGATACATAGATATTTTGCATATTTTTCAACAATGAAGTTTATTGAATCGTCAGAAATTTATTTTGAAGCGAAATTCGCAAGATATGAATTTGTGCTTTTTGAACAAAACACATCACATCCGTTCGAAAGTATTTCCGCTATTGCATAAACCAAACAGCCAATCAAACAACATACCAACACACTAAACAAGTAAATAAGCATTAAGTGACTGCCAGAATTGTGGGAATTCTAAGAATTTTATCATAAAATGAGCAGTAAATTCAAGAAAAGTACATGCTCCATGTGCTATGTATGTACGATATGTGGTGCTGCGACTATAAAATGTAAGATGTAGGTAAGTCTGTGATAAGTTTAGTAGGTTTGTATGTAAGCTATGCTGCTCTCGAATGCAATCAATATTTATAACTTTGTGGCACATCACATCCTTTGAAAAACGTTGGATAGCTCGCAAGTAACCAGCCAAACAACCAACCGCTTTTATTTTATGCTGTCAGCCAACAATCAGTGAAAGTGTTTTTCTTCAATTGAGTTTATATTTTTTACTTTATAGATATCGAGTTCCTATAACGTTATTGAAAATTTTATTACATTTTTCTACTCATTGGCTTGTTCATTTTAAAACGTGGTAATAAAATATGAACATGAAAATTTTTTGGTTATTTCTAGAATAGAAGTGGAAGTAGATGTTGAGTTTGTGCTGATGCGATTATTATGTGAACGCAGATTATTTGCAGAAATCTTTAGAAGAATCATTTTAAATTGGAAAACTGTTGATTCGTTGAAGAATTGAAAATGAAATCATTTAAAAACTTGAAGCAATCGACTTTTTAGCACAAAATTTAGGGTACAATTTAAATTCATAGTTTGAAATGAGTAAGAAATAGCTAAACTTTCGAGAATTTTATATCACTCATATGCCATGTTGACCAACTTCAACAATTTCGTTTTGATTCGGTTGCATATATTGTAAATTATTTTTCTTCAAAACTTAAAAAAAAATTATCTCTGATATCTCGATTTCAAAATGAGTCCGAGGCAAATAATATTACTCATACGTCATTTTAAAGCTAATTTGAAAATTTAATATCTTAAATCCGACATAACTTCAGATGTAAATTCCGTTGCGAATGGCGTTGGTATTGCATGTTTTGCAATTATTATTATTTTCATTTTTGGCCGCAGTTAATTTCATTAAAAATAATATATGTTGAGATGTGTATTTTAATCAGTTTTTCAAACTCAGTTAATTTGAAAACTCAATTTCTTTCTAAGTTTTATTAAATTTTTGTCAAAATCTTAAAATTTCCATATTTTAAAATATTTATTACACATACATTAAAAACCGCACATCAACAGTTAATAATTTTTTAAAACACTGTTGCATTTCACTCACACGCAGAGTGTTCACTTGAATACCCGTGTGTGCGCTTAAAATTTGAAGTAAACTTTTTAAGCTGCTTTTTACTTCAAGCAAAAATCTCCAATGCTGCTGCAACGGGGAGTGACAAGCAAAAACACTTTTTAGCATTTGCCACAGCCAGAGTTGCCACTTTAACACATTTTAGGCTGTGTGTATGAAGTTTGATGTACATATGTATGTGTATTTATCTGTACTTATACATATTTTCGTTTGTATTTTTACAGTTCAAAAAACAACATTATGAAACAAGTTGATGGACGAAAATAAACAGTTTCATTTTCAAGCAAAGTC
Source organism: Meiosimyza decipiens (assembly GCA_963680825.1). Classification (NCBI taxonomy): domain Eukaryota; kingdom Metazoa; phylum Arthropoda; class Insecta; order Diptera; family Lauxaniidae; genus Meiosimyza; species Meiosimyza decipiens. The sequence goes on along the minus strand of OY804260.1, from coordinate 17,422,411 downwards.
CTTAATTTAATTCAATTTAATTATTAGAAAGCTTGTGAGTAGTAGCGTTGTAAAAATAGAAAATTAAATTAATTAAATAAAAGTAACGCATACGTCATGACAGAAAACAATTTAATAACAGCCGTGTTAATTTATGGCCAAATTCGTTTAGCATTGCTTACTCTACAATAGCATTAGATTTTGATGGCCGGAGTGGAAAATATTAATAAATGATTAAAAGATTAGTTTATTGGAATGATAAAATCATCATAGCAAAGTGAATAGCAAAAAGTTTTCTTACTATTCACACATCAACCGCAACTTAAAATTTTTGTATAATTTTTAACTTTTTCTACTAAATGTAATTGATTACTTTTTATTGGTTTCATAGTTGGCCGCTTAAGCGAATTGCAGAAATCAGCCATTGATTGAAACATAAGACAATTCAATATATTACGCAAGTGGCCTTGTTTTACATTGCTACTTTAAATTTTCTTAGTTTAGTTCCGATATAAATTTAAACGTGAATGCTGTTTTCACGTTCTCCTTATTTTCGGCAATAATACCATTTTAAAATTTTTCATATGACGAACACATAGTTTTAACTTTCAAAAACCCCACTGCGTAGTCGCAACATTGATGAATTTCAAATTAGTTCCCAACTTAAAAAAAATCCCAAAAGAATAAAGTTGAAATTAACTAATTATTTTTATTTTTCGAAATTAATGTGATCAAAACTAAAAACCATACTATCTCAGATCCGAAACAATTTGTATTTCGTATATTATATCCAAATTCAGTTGACTTGAATGTTTTTTCAAAAATATCAATATTCATCAATGGCCGCCAACGGCATTGGCGAAAACAACCATGACAAGTTACGTATTTCAATATCGTCTTTTTGTTCAGTGTCTGAAAACGCGTTCAAATTGGACACGTGATTACGTCTGTGCATGTGCGCGTAAATCTTCTCATTTCTTTGTCTGTAGATTAATATGAAATATGTGTGATTTTCAGAGTGGCGGCGGTTGCTGCGCGCCTAAAATGACATAACAAATTTTCCAAAAGAGAAGTTGCAATGGTTGGCTAAATAAAAAATTATGCAAAGCCCCTGTCGTTTGTGCAAAATTTCACATTAGAATTATTGCAATTTTCGTTGTTGTAGCTGTTGTTTTTGTTGCTGCTGTTGTTGTTATTGTGACAGTAACTGCGTACTTTTGTTTATGGTTGTTTTTTGTTTGCAATCATTCACACATACTCGTATGTTTGTACTTATGTATGTGTACGTGCCAGTGCACTGTCGGAAATTAATTTATATCAACAACAACAAAAACCGCCTTTGGCGGCTATATAAAATAGAACAAGCATTTTTTGTGCTTCAAAACATCCGTGTGCAGACAAGTTGTGGAAACCTGACATATGGATTTGAACAGCGTATAAGCTTTAATGTGAAATTTTTGGAATGAATAAAAATTGTATATAGAATGGCTTAGTAATGTTTGAAAGCAATGAGACGAATTTAGAGAAATTCAAAATATTAAAGCATACCTCTAGGTTGTCTATAATTTGTTTAAGTTGTTTTTCTTAAACTCTAAAGCAACGTGAACTAAAGTGTGGTAAAGTGCTTAGTGGTGAGGTGTAGAAACAAATTTTTAAATTTGAAATGTAGTGTGAATCTGTAGGCAAAGAATTTGAAACGAGATGTGATGGCCTGAACTAAACTGAACTGAACTGAACTGAACTGAACTGAACTGAACTGAACTGAACTCTGAACTGAACTGAACTGAACCGAACTGAACTCTGAACGGAACTGAACTGAATTGAACTGAACTGAACTGAACTGAACTGAACTGAACTGAACTGAACTGAACTGAACTGAACTGAACTGAACTGAACTGAACTGAACTGAACTGAACTGAACTGAACTGAACTGAACTGAACTGAACTGAACTGAACTGAACTGAACTGAACTGAACTGAACTGAACTGAACTGAACTGAACTGAACTGAACTGAACTGAACTGAACTGAACTGAACTGAACTGAACTGAACTGAACTGAACTGAACTGAACTGAACTGAACTGAACTGAACTGAGCTGAAGTGAAGTGAAGTGAAGTGAAGTGAAGTGAAGTGAAGTGAAGTGAAGTGAAGTGAAGTGAAGTGAAGTGAAGTGAACTGAAGTGAAGTGATGTGAAGTGAAGTGAAGTGAAGTGAAGTGAAGTGAAGTGAAGTAAAGTGAAGTGAAGTGAAGTGAAGTGAAGTGAAGTGAAGTGAAGTGAAGTGAAGTGAAGTGAAGTGAAGTGAAGTGAAGTGAAGTGAAGTGAAGTGAAGTGAAGTGAAGTGAAGTGAAGTGAAGTGAAGTGAAGTCAAATTGAAGTGTAGAAAACATCAATTTTTAAAAACTTATTATTGTAATTATCAATGCAATTTCAAAATTTAATTGACAGAAAATCGTTCATCATTCCCCTCAGATTCTTTGAGTGAATTTTTAAGTGGGATCTCATGTTTCCGCTGAAATTATATTTTTATTGAGATTGCAAAGGTTTTCAAATTTATAGTCTCTGGTAATGGCAACATTGTTTAGACCAGCTGTCTGCAGCTGAGGAAATAATTTCTAAGCATGTCGCTTTTTCTATTCATTTTCACTTTTTTTTTCCAACGCACATCCTTGACAGTTTACAAGCATCAGTCAAATTGTGTTTACTTTCTTTAAATTTATAAGGCCACAAAAATTAAACAAGAACTGGTTCACGTCTCAAATGTAATGCTCTGACAGCTTGTGGGTGACGGTTAACAGGCAAATGTTGATAATAAATTATAAATTTTTAAAAAAAAATATTGCATATCTCAAGGGATAACGTTTAAAATTCAATAAAACACAACAAATTGAAATGGGAGGATGTGGGCTGAAAAAAGGAGGAGTTCGTAAAACTAAGTTAAGCAAAAACATCCTTTTGAGGTTCGCAACAGATGAAAAGCTAAAAAAAAAACCCCTTAATCCAAAATTTTGACAATTTCAACGCCATACAACCATCATCTTCCACTTCGACCGCTAAGACGATTTTCATGTGAAATCCTTGTAAATCGTAATAAATCACGTAGCTCAGCGTGATGTTTTTTTTTTAGCGGTAGTTAAATGAAGTCGAGTGGAGTGGTAAAACCGAATAACAAACGTCCTTGAACCCAATTTAAGTGTAAAAAATTGCACACGCGAGTACGGCAGAAGAAATCTGTATAGAAACTAAGCAACAGCAAGAGCCTTGATGTGCAAACATTTACTAGAAAAAGTATATCTTTTCACTAATTTACTCTTTCGTACAGATTTTGTGTCGTTGCTATAGAAAACTTGCAATAATAATGACTTATGAGTCTGCCTGCCCTTGAGACATTTAAAGGGTGTTTTTTTTTAGAGGTTTGTTTTTCGAATAGAGATAAAACTGGCATTTTATGGTCAAATCTGGCAACTCTAATGTCATTTATGTTCAGTTTGGTTTGCCATTTCATCATGAACAGGTTGACAAAAGAACAACGCTTGCAAATCGTGCAAATTTATTTCGAAAATAATGGTTCAGTTCGCGAAGTTTACCGCAAGCTCCGTCCATTTTATGGTCGACATAATCGTCCATCAGAGCAATTAATTCGGTTAACCATGGATCGTTTTCGCACTACGTTTACTCTATGTGATAATACGCATCCGAAGAGACGTCGAACAGTGCGCACCGAAGAAACAATTGCCGCTGTAGAGCAAAATGTTGAAGAGGACCCGAATGAATCGATTCGCCACCGTGCACAGCGATTGGAGCTTTGTCCATCAACTTTATGGAAGATTTTGCGCAAAGATCTTGGCTTGCGACCTTACAAGATCCAGCTTGTGCAAGAATTAAAGCCGCGAGACCATGCAATGCGTCGTGATTTTGGCGTATGGGCCGAAAATGAGATTGATCTCGATGCTGATTTTCATCGCAAAATTTTGTTCAGTGATGAGGCTCATTTTTGGTTGAATGGCTACGTCAACAAGCAAAATTGCCGCATTTGGAGTGAAGAGAATCCACATGAGACCCTTGAGACGCCATTACATCCACAAAAACTGACTGTTTGGTGTGCTCTATGGGCTGGTGGAGTCATTGGGCCATACTTCTTCCGAAATAATGCTGGAGAGTCAGTTACCGTTAATGGAGACCGGTATAGAGCCATGATAACCGACTATTTTGTTCCCGAATTGGATGGCATGAATGTGGATGAGTTGTGGTTCCAACAAGACGGCGCTACATGCCACACAGCGCACGTCACAATCGATTTATTGAAGGAAACATTCGATGAGCGCATAATTTCGCGGAATGGACCTGTCAATTGGCCACCAAGATCGTGTGATTTGACACCATTGGATTATTTTCTTTGGGGATATGTGAAGTCGCTCGTCTACGCCAACAAACCAGAAACGTTAGGGGACTTGGAAGCCAACATTCGTGGCGTTATTGCCGACATACGGCCCCATATGCTCGAAAAAGTGGTTCAAAATTGGACCTGTAGAATTGGCTTTATTCGAGCCAGCCGCGGCGGCCACATGCCCGAAATCATATTTAAACATTAATGGCATAAAATTATCCTTCCAATAAAGCCAAATTGATGGACATTAAAACGATTTTCTTGTGTTTTATTTCAATTCGAAGCTCTATACCTCTAAAAAAAACACCCTTTATTAATTGACATATAACGGACAAGTGCGCTCCAGGGAGCAAAATTAAGTGGTAGTGATGGTTTTATTTGGTGTGGTGGCTTCACTTCGGGGTGATCAGTTAATTATGTTTGTTGGAGAGCAAGGGAACAGTACTTTAATGAATATCATTTAGCTAAATATAAGCGAAACTGCAACTAAGGTGCAGCTTATGTTCAGCTAAAGTGTAGCATATGCGAGAGGCTAAATGATACAACAAAAGTGACTTTAAGTTAAACTAAAGCTTAAGTGAAACTCAAGTGAAGCCAGTTTTTGAGTTAAGCTTAACTTGTAACTAATTAAACTGAAAATTAAGCTTAAAACAAATCGGCTTATTTTTTGTGTACTGGCATTCGTACACAGATCCTTTTTTGTGAATTTGTCGTCCGATTTTAATGTTTAATTGGTCCATTTTAGCAATTCTTCAGCACATTTGTTTATTTTACAAATATTTATTCCACACTAAGATTTACATTAGTTCAATCTGAAGTAAAAATTAAGCGAAGCTGAAGTAAAAATTATGTAAAGCTGAAGTAAAGGTGAAGTCAAGTTGAAGTAAAGATGAAATGATGCCTAAATAAAGTTGAAACATAAGTGGAATTAAGTTGAATTGAAACTGAAAAATTATTCTGAATATGGTTTTTGATTTCACCTGAGTACTTGTTTTATGTTTTTAAATACCCAGAATAAAATTTCCCATTTTGAATTTAAATTCTTGATTCTATAATTTTTTGTCCTTCAAGGCTTCTTTTGTACAGTCAATGACACAAAATAAAAAATAATAAAATCAAATGACAAATATATACTTTTGAAACATATTTTCAAATGCAATTTCATGTTAATATTTTCAACATATGTCTGTGCACGCAAGTATGCACTGTGGTTGTTTAGGTTTGTAAATTTAAATGTAGAGCATAAGTCACATGCCTTATTTGGAACAATTGCAAGTACGTCTGTGCATATAACCTACACTCATGCATTATACGTTTGCGTAAATGTGCATTCAAAAAATTGTAACAAAATTTGAAAATAAACATTTTTCATGTATGTAGGTTTTAGCACAGACAGAGAATGGGAGAAAAGATCGAGGTAACATGTCAGTAACATTGAGTTTATTGCAAACATTATTCAACAAAAATCATAACCTGGGCGGAATTTAGCAAAAAACAAAAACTTTCAGCAATTTTTCCTGTCAAATCCAATGAGTAGAAGGAAAATGATTTCGGTATTGACTTTCCAAAGGCAGACGCTTTTACTTTTGAGCTTTTGAAGGCAGACCACATTATATGAAATTTATTATCGAAATACTTAAAAACAACTGAAGCGGCAGACATTATTTTTAGAGGAATAAGCCTTTAGGAAAAAGCAATGGATCAATCGAAGCCATTAGACAAAAGAACAAATTTTCAACAATTTTTCCTGTCAAAAACAATGAGTAGAAGGAAAATGATTTCGGTATTTAGTTTCCAAAAGCAGACGCTTTTACTTTCGAGCTTTTGGAGGCAGACCACATTTTATAAAGTTTATTATCGAAATACTTAAAAACAACTGAAGCGGCAGATTTTCTTTTTAGAGAAATAAGCCTTTAGGGAAAAGCATTGGATGAACCAAAGTCCGCCCCCATAACGTATACCCAAGATTGTGGTACTTTAACAATCAATCCATCAAAAAGTTGAAAAATGGTCCACACTGAGTTCTTGAAAACGAAACAATGATGACATAGGTACCTCATTTAAAACATGTAGTAGAAAATAGTTTTCATAGGCAGAGCAATTGTGGTATGGATTTATGTCTTGAATTTGAAGAAGGTGTTTAAAAAAAAATTTCCAGCAGCAGTGCACATAATGATGTCTAAAGCATACAGCAGACGTTTCCGTATTCGCTAAGAAAAGATATTTTAAAAAATTAACAGAAACGGGTGGCAAACGTTTTAAAAATAATATATATCAGAGGCAGACTAATGAAAATGGTTATTCTGAGCAAGAACATTTAGCGTACATTTTCAAAATTTCGTGGTAGACCATATAAAACTTCTGTATTCAACTAAAATATTTGGCAGACGTTCTAAAAACTATTTTAAAAATAGTACTTAACGTTTCCAAATTAAATGTTTTCCAGAAGAAGACGAATTATATTTAAGACTGAATCCTTTCTTAAACGTTTTTTAGAAATAATATTTCCTGATGCACTCTAAAAACTACACCCGTTTTTGATTTTTATATCGAATGACTCTCTCTCTTTATTAGTGACTCGATAATCGTCGCTTTACTTGTTACACGTAGGGCCCGTGGGTACGTGGCAGAAACGTGTGCCAAACCTTTTCAAAAAATGTTCGTTTTTTATGTACATATGCGGCAGACTTCTTAAAACAAACAATTTTTTCGAAGCCTTTAGAAATGTACAAATATACTTAATTAAAAAAAAAATGCAATTGATTGATTTAATTTTTAAGCAGACGTTTTTAAATAAAAATTTTTTTAAGAGTTAAACCGAAATTTTTGTCTGTAAACTATGTAGCAAACGTTTTCAAAAAAGTTTTTTATAAAGTCAAATAATGATCTTTGCTTTTCAACATGTGGCAGACGTTTTAGAAACTACTTTATCAATGGCAGACCATATAATATTGTGCGATTTAAGCTGAAAGATCAAATACATAACACATATTTTTTCAGCAATGAATTTTTAGAGGCAGAGCATAAAATAAAAACTATAACGACATATTTGAAAATTACCAATAGGGATATTGCGTAAATGTGTTGGCAGAAAAGAAATTTCTTTATTTTGTAAAAAGAGAAAAATTTACATACCGCCATGCATATATTCTACAGCAGGCATCTACAGTCTTCGTTGCCATCCGTAACGTTTTGTGCTGCATGTAGTATGCGGCTTATTCAAACTTGATTTCAATGCAAATACGATATTAAAATGAGTTTGCAATTTCCTGCTGCAATGCTCTGTTTTGTTGCTTATTTTATATTTTATGTTCTATCTATATTTTTTTATTAAATTTTGCCCTCAACTACTTTTGAACTTACAACATATACAGATTTGTATACTATGTGCATATATCCTGCATGATGCACGCATTTTGACCCAGTTTTGCAATCAAAATGCTTTGTAAGCGCCAAAAAAAAACATTAAAATTTTGTTTACTTTGTAAGGATTTTTTTCTACTTTGTCTTAATGTTTTTTTTTCGGTTTGCTTTTTTGCCTTGTTTTTTTTATTTTTGTCGACTTTTAGCAAGAAGTAAAGAAATAAATTAAGAAATTGTTGACGTTTTTTATTACTCTTTCACTTTATTTACATGCACTTGAAAGTGTTTTTGGATTTGTTTTGTATTAGTTTGAGTTTATGTGTAGTGTATAGTGTGTGTCTTCGTATATATTGACTTTGGCTAAGTTGCACTTCTGGTTTTGAAGTGTACTTGTGTGTATTTAACTGTTTCATATTTCAATATTGTATTGGTAATGTATTGGTAATAGTGTTAGTATATTAAAAAATTATGAAGATGTCAATGGGTCATACATACATTTGCAAAGTTTAATTTCTTACAGGTGAAGGTTTAAATTGAATACAGCCAACCCGCGGTAGTCCAACAAACGTTTTGCAAGGCGGTGTCAGATTATCAAATTTGTCGAGCTGCTGCCACCGACCCCTTGTAGTCCGGAACTTTTTAAAAAGGAGTACGTTGCAATTCGACAAATCATGAAAATGGTGATATAAAATCGGTGCTTAAGGTATGCAATTGGCTGTAGTTGGTAAGTAAACATTTTTTAGCACTGAGGAGAGTGTTGTAAAGTATAGATAATAATAAATGAAAGAGGTATGTCAGTGGTATCAGAATCGCTAAATTGAGAAATGTGGAGTTAGAGCACAGGAAAATAGAAGGCTACAAACAAAGTCTCGCAAAAGTATTACAAACGATTGTGTGTAATGGCGATGATAATACCTATAAAAAGTATCGAAATAAGTAGTTAAAACATTCTGCGGATGCTGTCCACCAGTATAAAGAGTTAGAACCGCTTAGCACTGCATAGCTAGTAAATTTTTTGATTTACTGTAAATCATTAATCCATACTATCTATATCTATACTATTTATGTATACAAAATTGCTTACATGGAAATGGTTTGTAACGCTTTGGCCGAAAATTTACTGAACCGATTTTAAAAAACTATTTTTTAAAGCATCATATTTGTGCTAATGAAGGTTATTGAACACTTTTTTTTCTCTTTTTTAAAGTTATACTTCAATTTTTTTATGATTAAGTTTTAGCTGAACCTCATAAAAATTGACGTTTGATTTTTTGCTTATGCTGTTTCTCGAATTTCGTGTTGTTATTGTTGTTGTGTTTTTTTTTCTTCGCATTTGTATCGTTCAAAGTACAAACTTACTTTGTTTTTTACATTTGAAGAAGAATATAGAGAATATAGAATGAAATGTAATGAGAGTAATTTCGCTATAAAAAAACAAACTACGGGGCGTACGCGTGCGATGCTGTGATTACCCCCAGTGCTGTTGTACAGATTGTGAAAAGTTTTATTTCATATTGTGAATTATTTGAACAGTGAACAAAGCATTTATTTTTAAATAATAAAAAATGTGGTTTTGATTGATGCACAATCAAAATAAGGGTTTAAAATTTTGAAAACTACATAATGTTACAAAATTTGGCATATTAAAAAAATAAATACCCCACATTTTGAAATGAAGGCGAAATCATCAGAAATATTATCACACAAAAGATGGAAGTATACCAGGCATTCTAGAGATCAATTAAAGACAACAATTAGACATTACTCTTTCCTCAAAGAGATCAAAGAAATTGCTCAGCCTCAACAACAGCAGTATCCGAATTTTGTTAGTATTCCTAAATGCAACATGTGGGTTGAAATACCAACTTTTAATGGGATTAGCACAGGGGGAGTCTGCTGGGTATATGATGCTGAAATATTGACACCAGACCACATGTTATGTGAGTGTCCTGTTCTGGCAAAAAGCATGCTACATTTTGCCTTCTTTTATAATAATATAGGAAGCTACAAAAAGAATCCTAAGTGCAAAACTTCGTTCACATTTTAAACTCAAAGTTAAAGGATTTCTTCCTTAGGACTTAATAAAATATGCCAAAAAATATCTAGTAGATAAATTCTTAAATAATGTTGCTTTTAACGTATATCAGATTTTTAGCATTATTTCTTCAGAAAAATGTTTATCACTTGAGTTGATATGACCCTTTTCTTTGAAAAAAAAAAGTTCTTTCAAAGCATAAATAAAATTTACACAGTTAAAATGTTACTTAGAATTTTCGGCTATATTCGATGTAATTGAAGTCAGTCTTTCGTATAAATTTTATTGGAGACTTTAAATTCTATATTTTCTTGCACACACATTTCTTTAAAATACGCTAATAGTTTGATTTAATTAAGATATTATTTCTATTTACAAGCAATCGTACACATTTTTCCACCTGAGTAAAAAAATCTTAAAGAAAAAATTTCATGAAATGCATAACATTTCTTGTGCAGTATTTTATAAAATATTCAAATACAGAAGATATGAATGTTGGTAAATACTGAGCCAATAAATTCTTTATAATAATATTAAAATACTAATTGGATACACAAAATAGCTGACTACAAGAATTTCAATAGCAAATATTTTTTCGCCTACATGTATCGTAAAAAGAGGTCAAAAATTCATCGTATGACATTATCTATAGTTTTGTCAGTGGCACACACACTTGCAGCATTTGCAAGATTATCACTTCATCCACAAATAAAAGAAGAAAAAAGGACTTACGAAATTTTTATATTACTACACATTTCTTTCGCATTCTTCTTTCTTACTTTTTACCTAATAATTTGCATATTTGGGTTAAGCTGAAAATAGTTATGTGGGTCAAAGTATAATTTTTGCTTGTTTTTTTTTTTTTTTCAAAAAAAAACAGCCACCTGCCGCCTATGAGCAATCAAATCACCCCACTAAGCACACGTATTGTATTTGTGATGTAACTTATATCACCCTTAGACAACACAATCACTTACCTAAACTACCAAGTAACCAAATGACCATTGGCACATGACACTAACAGGCCAGTTGTTGCCGTAGTTTATAGGCAAAAAAAAAAAAAGGGTTTTGTACATTTTTTCTTGTTTTTTTTTTAACGCTTAACCTTAACAGCATCCTCTTTTGAATGAAAATTTTTCAAATATTTTTCTTGCTTCATCAATTTTTTTATGATATTTTCATGGGTTTTAATAATATTTTATGAGTTTGCGCATAAAAAAAATATTTAAATAGAATACAAAATGTGAAAATTGTTCCGACATAAGGTTGATGTGTCTAAAATTGGTTCTGCTTTGGAAAAATAATGCGAATGCTCCGTCGTGTTGGTTAAGTGTTGGTAATAAAAAAAATAGACTGGAATTATGTTGATTGAAGGCATTGCGCACCAAAAGCGATATTGCTGTTGAAAATAGCGTTTTTATACCGTGTGCGGCATATTATAGCAAAGGGAATTTTGTGATTCTTTGCAAATGCTCTACCCATCACAAGTTCATTGTACTTTCTTAATAGTAGTGCATTTAAATTTAATTTTTTATTTGCGTTGTTTATTTGAATAATTTTTTAACTGTTTTTTATTTGTTTTTTTTTTCAGTTCCCTTTTAATTTTTTTTTTAATTTAATATTATTTTGTTTTTAATATTTTTGTCTTTTTAATATTTCTAATGTTTTTTTTTTTTTTAATAATCTTCTTTAATTTTGTTTTTTATTTTCTTTTTTTCCTTGATTTGCTACTCTGATTTGTTACTTTGATTTGTTATTTTAAATGATTTTGTTTTAAACCTTAAATATTGTTGTGACAAAAAAATGCGTAAGCATGGACGTTGGTTGGTGAAACCATAAGCACTTCGTTGTTGAATAAAAAGCTATAAGTGTCAATGATGTTGAAAGTTTGCATTAATTATGTAGCTTTATAAGAAACGAAAAACCATAATTTTTTAAAAAGCATAAAAAGAAAACTATTGAATTTACTAAATCAGTAAGTTTGAGAAGAAGTATTTTTTTTTTTAAATCTACATGGCCGTTTGCATTGCATTTTTCGATATTAATTCTTATTAGTTACAATAAACAAGAATATCCTACCTTGTAAAGGCATTAAGAAGAAAAATTTGCACAGGAATTGTCAGAAGTATTCTTACAGCATAAAAAAAAAAATCCAAAAATAGTTGCTGCAAAATATACTTAGGTCTAACAGACTTCATGAAAAAACATAAAAAGCCAAAATCTAGCTATATCAGCTCAGATTCCACGATAAAGAAACAGCTAATGCAATTAAAATATTTTGATATGGTCCCCTGGGACCAAGAACAATACTTAAGGTTTAAAACCATCAAACACATTCCTCCTGAAAATATGCAACGCGTATACATATGTAAGCGCCTTTTGCAATTTATCGTACCTGTTGGATTTGTTGTCAACGTTATTTTCATATGTTGACATGCCGCCTGAGGCAAAAAATGTCCATACTTATGACCTTTGTCCATGCGTTTTTACATACCACCTTCACTTTTGCACAGCATACACATTTTCCTTTTGTTTTTTCCTCCTTTTTTTTTATTTTTTCCCACTTTTTTTTTGTTTTATTTCATTTTATGTTTTCTCTGTCGCTTAAAGCTTTTTATTAGCTTGTGGAATGGAATGTGCGACCGTAACGTGCTAGGTGAAAACACAAAAAATATACGAACGCTTAATATTTATGCGAATATAAATGAATAAATGGACGAATGGACACATAAGCTGTGAGTACGCGCCGCACTGTGTAGCTATCCGACGCTCTCCCTGTGTGCATATAACTGTGTTTGTATTTGTGAGTGCTTAAAAATTTTCGAATTAAATTGCATTAGTTTCGTTAGTATGTGTGCGTTGGTTGAATGTGTTACGAAGCGTTGCGTTATTTGTGCAGTGATGCGGAAATTGCTTATTAATTGGAAATTAACGGCATCGACGCCATAACTACTTGCATTAACTTTTTTTGCGTCTATGCGCTTGCGTTAATGTATGTGTGTTAATGTGTGTATGTGTTATGTACTGCATGTTTTAAAAACTAATTAAAATGGAATTAATGTGTGCGCAAAAACTATCAAACACTAAAAAATTTTAATGTTTGCGTGTGTCCCTAGAAATATGCAATGCATTTGGTCTGAGTATCCATTTTATGTATGAATGTAAGCTAACAGTCGAGATAAGCGTAGTGTTACTTTATAGATTTTTGTAATCTGTTTTGAAAAGCAGTGAATATTAAAATAATGATTCATTTAAAATTTAATGCATCGTATCCTTAGATTTTAACATTAACTCATTAAAATGAGTTCTTCATTAAACCACACACAATTTTATAAATTTTTATCGTAAGTAAATTTTAGATGAGTTTTTCAGCTCTTGTACTTATGTTGTCTTATTAATGAAAAGTTCAAAGATTTAAAGATTAAAGATCAAGCATATCAAAGAGCTACGAAAGTTTATCAACCTTAGCAAGCAGCTTGCAATTTAAGTTACTGTCAAGTAACAGCATTGTTGTCAAAATGCTAGGAACTATTTAACTGCCCCGAACCACAACCGTAACTGTTGAATTTAGCTATAAAACTTTATATAATATTTTGCTTAAATAAAGTCATAAAAAGCTTCTATTCCATTAACATAAAGATCCTTAAATATATAAAGAGGAAAACGTAATTTCCGTAACTCAAAGAAATTGCTGCTTTTCCTGTGACTAAAATAAAAAGAAAAAAGAAATCTTACTCAAATTCAGCAAACTTTGCTATTTCTATTATTTCATTGCTTTGTCCTTTAGTAATTTTTTTTTTTGCTTAAGTTTTCATTTTGATTTAAGAAAGACAACTACACCGTCTATTCTTAACTAAAAAAAAAAGAAGGACGGACGTTCCGCTGGCGACAGCATTGCATTGACCCGCATTTACAGCAGGAAATTAATGAAAATGGGTTGCACGATTTTTTTTTCTAACCACGCTTACTACTACATATCCTTTTTATCAAAACAAATACATATGTAGTTGCATAACTGCAAGCGCAACAACACCACAATACAAAATCTTTGTAGAGCAAAAAACTATGTGTTTGTCTGTCTGTCTTCCTTTAAACTTGTTTTTGTTGTTAACGTTCATGTCGATGTCGACGAGGAGGACAATAGACCTGCATACAATGAAAAAAAAAATCTTTTTCATTGAGTTATCGACTTGAGTTAAGTTGACTTGACTTCATTTCATTAAAAGCGCTTTTCACATATCGATTTCCTTTCATCATATTTCATATAGAGCGGAATGCACATCGACCTAGGCAACAAAAAAACATACGCGCGATTGTACCCAGTTGGTCGAAAAGAAGACTTGCTGAAAAAAAAAAAAAATTAAATAAAATTATTTAAGAGGACTTTATAATGATGGCTGAAGAACATAGACCCCTAATATCTTACATTCTGTGTACCACAGAAATGCAATAGAAAACATAAAGATTTTTAAGCAAAGCCACTTGATGATTGGAAAAAATTAGCTCTACTTGTAAAATTAGTTAATGAACAATGAAAAAACAATAAATCTGGGATACACACTATTACTTAAAGCCAGAATATTGTTTTTTTTTTTTTTACATTAAAAATTATTATGTTACAAATAAATGTTACTCATACGTCACAATTTACACATAAAATGGTAATCAAAGTTGTATATTTTAGCATCGATGCGCTTTGGAACTGAGATTTCTGACTAACTTTTGTAAATATTTTTGCATTCTGGAAAAATATGATTTTTAATTGATGGCTGATGGACATAGAATTCATTTAATTGTGTGAATATAAACATAAATTTCTACCACTGCAAAAAGTCATTCTCAAAGAATTTTTAATTTTCATAACAAAACTGTCACTAACAAGTTTATTTCCAACTGGGCACAAACGACAATACATCATAATTCATACATGCCAGCGTCAGTGTGTTTGTATGTCAGTTTAACATCAAACGAAAGTTCAAAAACAGAAAATTCCACTCTTTTTTTTTTGCAGCAAGAATGTGAAAATTTTTAAGGATACCAAGAAGAACACCAAAAAGCATAAGGATGAAGAGACCTTAAAAGACAATAACAAAAAATGGAAAACGTTGCGAGAGTGTGTAAAAGTTGTTAGGTTAAAGTGATCATAAGTTGTTGCTTTGCTGTTAGTGGTGGTGAAAGTCTGTAGTTGTTATTGCTGTTGCTGTTGTTGGAAATGCATTTGCACAGACACATACGCAGCTTGACAAAGCAACAGACAGACAGGCAAAATAAATTTATTATTTAAATTGTATGCATTGCTTAGTGTATTTGTATGTGTTAGTGAATTACTGCATTGTCTGCGCGTGCATATACATACATACATATATTGTTGCATGTCGCTCTTGCTGCTGCATGCACATAAATGCAGTGTAATTTACGTATATTTGTATGAATGTATGCTGTAGACACGTTATCATAAATTTGTGTCAAAATGAATATGAAAAGAAAATGCATTATTCATACTCTTCTGCTACGTATTTACCCTTTTTTTTTTTGCTATTGTGTCTTCATTGTTTTCGTTGTTGTTGCTGTTATTATTATGTTAGTCATCATTTTGCTGCAATTGTAATGTGAAATGATGTCTTGAGTGCCTCAAGAAGTCAAGAGTTTTAATTTATTTACATTTGTAAAATATGGTTTAAAAGTTTAAAGGGTTATACGGCCAATTGAAAGGAAATCAAAGACTTTTGCAAGGAGTGAATGAAAATTTTAATATCAAAGCATAAATAAAGCACTTTTACATGTAGCTTCAAAGTTGAAATATTAGATCGACAAATTAAGATTAAAGGACAAAACAAACGCCAACTCTTAAAGTCATAAAGTCAAATGAAATTTAAATAAATGTAGCAATTAATGTGGCGTATGAGTAACTTTTATTTTAATTATAAATAAACATTACGCATATGACATGGTTTACCATTTCAGTCATAGTCAAACTTTAATATGGTGTGGGTCCGATGCACTTTAGCATTAAAATGCCTAGGTAGCTTTTGTAAATATTTATGTATAATGCAATAATATTCACTTTTGGCGCTGGCTGATGCAGACCTATTATTTTGCATATAATTTTGAGACATAAAAGTTTTACATTTTTGTATAATCTTTTTTTCAATAAAATTACATAAATTATCTTTAAAAATTGGACCGATGGCTTTGCCTGTCATGTGTCACGTAAAGATATCGGATTTAAAACCCAAGTATCTTAGCTCCGATGTGCTTTAGCATTAACATATCAAGCAAGCTTTAACAAAAAATTGTATGTTCTGCTTTATTTATGTTTATTGAGTCACGGACGAACCGCGCTAGCCTCATTATTTTTAAGGCCTAACAGCTGCATCAATAAAAACCGTGTTTTCTTATGTAAAAACTAAATTCTTAATAAATAATTTTTATTCAGTTTACCACTAATCGCACAGTAAACATATTTGTTAAAGAATTTAAAACAAAGAATTTATCATATAATTGATAAAGTGACATTCGATAACTATAGCCTGTCAATTACCTTCATTCTATTGTACGTTCAATAATTGTATGTGTAAACTTCACAATAATTGAACGATTTATGCACATAAATTTAGTATGACCACTACGATTAAATAACGCAATATAAGTTGTAATGTTAATATATTGATTTTAAAATTAGAACCAATTGATTGAAGACTTTGTTGATTTTTCAATTATGTAGTTTGAAAATGAGAAAGTGTTTTAAATAATAAAAAATTTATTTCACTTCAATGTTCAATAGTTTTTGTTAAGTTTTTGATTTACCGAATTTACATTATAGATTTTTGGCTTGGCAAAAAAATAAAAAACTTTTTATAACACTCCATAGCAAAAACTTCCTACAATTATAGCATTTTTCAGAATAGTTTTTACAAAGCCAGATATTGCTTATGTGGACTGCAATATCAAAAGTCACCAGATAGAAAGAAAACAATAAAATGTAGAATTTCGATGAAAAGACAAGAAAAGCCTTATAGACAATACATTAAATATGAATATCAAACATGAATATCTCAGCTCCGATGCTACTTAATATAATAATGTCCGACTCATTTTTGTTAAGCTTTATAAGAACTGCAAAATTAGGATGGTTGATTTAAAACAAAATTAATACTAGTCAGGCAACGAGTGATAAAAAAAATTAGAGTTGCCATCAGAAAAAAAAGATGTTTTATATCGGATAACGAATTTATAGAAGAAAAAAAAGATTATTTTACGTCCGAATGCAACCACAAAATTTCAGTTATGATAGTCATGCTGTAAAACATCAGCTTCGATACGACTTAGCACAACCAAATTAAGTCATTTCTATTGACCGTTAAGTATACTAATTTAACCGATGGCTGCTTCAAAACAAACATATTGCAAATAAGACAAAAAAAAGTGATGCAGAGTAAAAAAAATTCAGGAATCCCTGTAATCAAAACATAAAATGAAGAATTACAGTAAGCTAAACCAAGCCCTTTGATATCGTAAAAAGTTAGGAAAAAAATGCGATTTGCACTTAAATTTTAAAGCTTGTTCGCATCAAAATAAAAGTTCTTTTACTGCCAATAATATTTGCTTGCTTACTCAAATATTGATTTTATTAGCACTAGTTATTGGCACTGAACATCACAGTAAAATAAAAGGGATAATCTCAACTTTAACAAACATATTGTAGAATTTTACTCGTATTTGCTGAAATTAAAACTTGGCCTTTTTACTGCTATAGCAGCACAAATAAAAACTTGCTCAATTAAACTCTTGTCAGTTTTTTTGGTAGTTTGACAATTTTTTTTGTTTTTGCGCACAGTTAGATTTTACTTGCTTGATCAGCAACAGTTGCATGTTCTTATTTGCAATAGTCCTTTTTTTAGCTAGTTTTTTCTTTTCAATTATTTTCTTTTGCTGCTGATGCTGTTCCTAGAGCAATTCCGATGGACGGCCTTTTTTGTTGTCATACAGTGACCTACTAAGCTTGATTTTTTTTCATTCTCTCGTTTTTTTTCGTGTCCTTCAAAATAAAACAGTAGCAATTTTGTGTGCAGTTTATGTCCTCAATTTTCACTTTTGTGTGGGGTCAATAGTGTTATAAAATAAATTGAATAACCGTTGAATTTTTTTAAAATCAAATTGCATGTAGAATGACAAAAATTTCTGCATAATAGAAAATATTCAAATTATATAATATGTGTCAAAGTTTATAAAGCCCAATACATACTTATTTTTGTAAAAAAAAATACTGAAAAAATGTGTATACGGTGGCGTGTGAGCAAGTTTTTACTAACACAATGTTAGTTGAATAAAAGTTACTCATACGACACGTTAATAAATTTCTTTTATAACTCATATAACTCAGCTTCGATGTAATTTTGGGCCAGCATTGCTGCGTTATTACTTTAAAATCTTAGTGCTTTAAAATAACACAATTAACGAACTGTGGCTGCTGAGAAACAAAGATTTTATCAACATTTTAGTATTTAGAATCTCAATAGAGATATAATGTCTAAGAATTTAAAATGTTTTTATATCTACATAAAACTATAGTGAATAATGTTGACCTGAAAGTAACATTTAAGTTAAGTTTAGATAAAAGTTACTCAAGCCATTATGGCTTTGAAATTTCAAACTTTTACATCATAGCTGCGATGGAACTTAGCACCAATATGTTAGTTACTTTTCCTTTACATTAAAGTGCACTATAAGTATACACTAAATGAACGACGGCTTTAAGCTTAGCATTTCCTAAGTTGCACATTTTTAAATATTTAAAATTACTCCCATTTGTTTACAGCATAACAACTCACTACCAAATAATTTATGTTAATATTTGAGCATGTTAAGTCATATCGCATGCAATGTCATTTGAGATTTTGCATTATATTTATCAAATAATTCCAAATTGAAGGAATTATATTTCTATGCGTTTTCATTTGTAACTACTTATATCTTCAATATTCGTGCAATGACCACAATGACAATACACATAAAGTCCTGCAAATCTTCACTGCTATATAGATAATCGTACGCTGAATGTTTGTGTTCATTAAGTCCTTAGTTATGAGTTGATTCATCAATGCAAACAAATGTTTATGCTGCGCAGCGGGTCGCTCTCATGCTCAAGCTCAAATTGTTCTCCTTTTTCAGCACACATACTTCACTTGATATTTCTTATGTATGAATGCACAAGGACAATTGCAGCAGTTTGATTTGCTTTTGCTATGAATGCAATTCTCTGGCGTCATATGTATGTATATGTTATGGGTATGGTACATATGTACGCATGTATGTAGTCAGCATGATTGGGGTTCCTTTCGATTCAGTTTTAAAGCAAAAAACGGACGCTGCGTGGCACGAGTGCACTTTAGATTTCATGCCACATGTTTCGCATGTGAATGTGCTGCAAATTGCATTTACGTTATGGGGCTTTACCCGTTTTTTTTTGTTAAATACGTATACGCTTGTCCATAAGTATTCATAAGGGTAGCTCAAAATTTATTATTGAAGTCTTTCTTAAATTAATTGTCTTGAATCAGAATTTTCCCAATAATAGATGGTTTATTTTAAAATGACGTATGATAAAGTTTTATTTAAAGCGATGCGGCAGAAAAACTTAAATAAAGTGAACATCTCAGCTCTGATGCAATTTAACATTCAAAGGTCGTAGACAATACTGTTCCCATTAGAGTGCCATGCATAGATACACTTATTTAATAGCTGACTGCAAAAAAGTAAAAACAATTGAATGAGACAAACTAAATGATTTGACAGTCATTTAGCAGCACAAAATGTGTAATTCATGCATTACAAAAGTGTGGCAAATTTTCTTCATAAGTGTTTTGGATTTTTGTTTTTTTTAAATCAAGCTAAACGTAGCTCTAATCTAAAGAAATTTTATGAGCGTAATCATTTATTTATATGTAATTTCGTTAACAATTTTTTAAAGGCTTCGTAAGGGTAGTTTGGGCACATTCCAATCTAAAAGGTAAACACACCCTAATACCTTTATGTGTGACACAAAGATTTTTGAGTATATACACATACAAGTGTATGTATAAGTGCTTATGCGTATATCCTAGTTGGCAATTGCACAAACCCTCTGCCAAAAAAGGCCTGCAAGCAGTGCTGCAACCAACATTAATATGCATGCCGACATTGCTGCAAGCGTAAGCGCTTATTGTCAAAAAAGATTTTCATGCAAATATGCCTTTAGCACGATAAAACATTTGCCTTATTAAGAATTTTTATAAAAGCTTTATCTTTCATAAGCGGGCCTACTAGCTGGTTCGAAACTAGAAGCCACAAACTCTGCTCTGCACTTTTGATTTAACGATTCATTTCGTTTTATAGTTCTCGATTAGTTTATGAGAATTTTAGAACAAATATACAAAAATATTTCATGCAATACATGATGTAGGATCTTGAATAATATCGGCATTTTTTATATCAATTTTGAATGTGCCAATATTTTTAATTATCTTGGTATTTCCGTGGATTCATTTTTTTAGAAATATTATTTCTTATGTTTTTCTTTGAAAAATCATTTCCACGAAAAGCCAATTTTATCCGTTTCTTTAAGGTCTACTTTTTTTCAACAATTTGAGGAAAAAAGAAATTAAGAAAAATTAAAAGGGTAGCGCTTCTAACTCCTGTTTTTGCCTACTGGTATATATTCATTCATACATATATGAAAATGTGTACATGTGCATGCGCGTATGTATGTTCAAGTGATTTAATGGGGTTTTGCGGTTTTAACTCTGTGAATTGGGACATGATGAGGCTTACAAACCGCACGCACCTTCTGAATTTCACTCCATTACACAACCTTTTACTCTAAGGCTTCGGCTTCTCCCTCTAACCATTACTTACTTCACCCTAGAAAGCTATTAACAGTGGAGAAAATGTCAAATGAATGAAAACGTAATAAATAATTCAATAGCAATAATAACAACAACGAATTCGTAAAACACCAGCACAAGATTGAGAATAGCATTAGAAGAAGTAGCAGATGTTGTAGGACGAAGAAGAACTGACCTAAGCTATGACAACAGCAATTGCTGTTGTCATTGTTAAAGACATTAAAAATTATGTTCATTTTGCAATTTCATAAATTAAAGTGTGGGATAAATTGCATTTAATTGCATTTGTGCAAATATAAAATTTTAATTACTTAACGAAATGACATTTTGCGTTTAATTTGTGGTTGAATTTATTTATTTTTTATGAAATATTTAAGCTCCAGCTGACGGGTCTTAGTTATATTAATAAAATATTTATTGAGCCGTTATGAAAAAAAAGCTCACAATTTAGCACAGCTGAGTTACGTTTTTGCTTATTAGAACAATGAAATCAATAAGCAATAGCAAAAAAAAGGCCTTATGAAATAAACTTTCAAAACTAGGCAGAAGAGAACAAGAGATGGGTTTCAATTTTACAAGAAAATAGAATTCAAGTATATTTGTGGTACAATTGCACTTTTACTCCAAGAAAAAAAAAGAAACACTGTCGAAATTTCTGAGGCAGCATTTGGTATGACATATGAGCAAGTTACTCATGAACTTTGAACTTATAAGTCCAGGCTTCGATGCAGATCAGGCTTATAGGACTGCGACAATTTAATACGTTTTAAGGTGACGCACAAAAATATAAAATTTGATTAATGGCTGCAAAGCCCAAACTTCAAAATCAGCCTTATTTTTATAGTGAATTTGGAATTTCACTTTTATAATTTTTATCGATAGCTGAGTATTTCAATAATACTCAGAAAGTCTTTGATCGAATTATGCTCTTTATCTTTGTTCTTCAACTGTTCTTTGGAGCTACACTGTTGCCAATAATATGTGCTTATGATAACTGCAGCTATTATTCTCAACTTCGCATATAACTATGAAACTATTATTGAGTTATTTCTTCAAAGTTAATTTTTATGTTATATGTCTAGAAGTGGCAATTGATGATGGTTCTTCCGAAGTTTTTTGGTAAATAATTCAGCAAATTGAGATTTGTAAGTAATATCGCTTTTATAATAGCTCAACTATCTGAATATATTCGTAGGTATAATATCTCTTCCCATTTAATTTTTTTTTTTTTTTCAATTCGTAAAGTTATTCCGAGCGTTAAGACTGTTAACTAAGTAGGAATTTGGCTCCTTAGTGAAATGCTAGAAATTGCATTTATAAGCACTTGAAAGTTCTAATCTTGTATGTTAGTAAGAGCTTCTATTCTTCTTCCTATTCAAGATAACGTTGAGAAGTACCGGAACTGGATAATTTCATTAAACAGACAACTTCCTTGATAAAAGTTTATAGTAACCACTTTCCGGCTTTCGACATCCTGATACAAATACAAGGGTGTTTTTTATTTCTTTTTAACGCTTTGTTACAATAAAGTCATTCTGGAGGAAACTCTGCTTATTCGAATACAGTTAGACTGAATATGCAATATTATAACCTTTAAGGATAATGCCGAATATTTCAACGTTATGTCAATCTGCAAATAAAAATCGGGCTGATACCAACATCTTTTCGTATCTATAATAACATTAAATACTTCGTTGTTTAATCTTTCTGTACAACTTTCTTTTAAATTTGCTAACTAGTGTACTTGTCATACGGTTACAATAAAGTTACTCATACGACAAGTTGCACTGCGATGTAAATTAATCTTAAATTGCTAATGCACTCTAACAAGTACCAGGGTACACTTAAAAAATATAAAAATTAATCGATAGCTGCAAGCCGCAAACACTATTATTAAGGCACGCAAAAATGACTTTCTGTACAGCTCCAGCTGTACAATGGGTAGCCATTTATTTTTAATTTGCGTGCTACTTACCTCATGTATGACGTTTAAATTTTTGTCAAATATATGATTTTAGAAATCAGCTTACCTGAAAAAAAATAGAAATAAACGTTATTATGGCGTACTTTCAAAATATGCATATTTACTAAAAACTCGTATAACTTAGTTTTAATAAAAAGAAGAAAAAAATTGTGTGCTTACCAAGTGAAAATTTAATTTCATAGCATAAAAAAAACTTCTGCATTCTTAATGCAACGCAAAAGGGTAAAAATGTGAAAAGTGAGCGGAAAACTCTTTTCAACAGCAAATATTTATGCAATTTGTTTACAACAACTTAGCACCGTACAAGCAAGAAGTAAAAAAACAGCCCGCATAAAAAACCAACTGAGATGCTAGGAAAAGAAAACAAGAAAATCTCAGCGAAAAAAAAATTGCAGATTTACTAGGAAAACAGACAAGTTTAACGAAGAATATGGAGTTGAAGATGAAAAAACTATTTACACACCAAGATTCACCAGCAAAAGATTTACTGCTATTGAAAAGATTTCTCAAAGTGAATAGGTATATGGGACATTCCGGGAAGTGTGACACCCGATTTGGCGCTATTTAATGTGCAGTAATTAATTAATTTTTAAGTTTAAAACATTTCAAAAGGTTTATAGTTAAAGAAATGGAACATATTTTGAGGAACAGTTTTCCACACCCAATAGAACATGAAACGTTTGATGCGTGCACAATCAAAAACGAGTGGACAGCGATCAAATCAATGCCGGGTTTTCACAATAAGAAATACAAATTCATATATTAAAAAAACAAAAACTGCACCAAAATTATAAAACGTTAGAAATGCTATTTTATGTTCTACGGATTCCAACTTCGTTGTTTCGTGCACGCTCATTAACTTGGAAAAGCTGTAGCACTTTATTTTGTACCGCTTCAAGTATCTTTCAGCGTTTTATTAATATTCTTCTGTGAATGCTCTATTAAATCAAATGCTTTGTATGTTTGCTAGATAAATATGGTATTAAACTTTAAACTTTTGAATAATCTAACGAATAAGATAACACAAAAGTTTTATTCGATTATTTAAAAAATTGTGCTTTTTTATAATGATTTGTTGATAATAATAAGTTGAAAATTTAATTTATAGTAACACCAAGATATATTTAAAAGTTTGTCTAAAAATCAGTCGTAGCACATAACAATGGAATGACCCATATAGTTATGTTCTATGCAGCATAAAAAGAACTTCGTTGCATATAAAGAAAGTGAGAAACCAAAAGAAAAATCGTCTGTGAAAATACCAGCGTAGGTTATATAGAATTTCTTAAGTAGAATGTGTTGGTAGATGAATGGAACTTAACCCATTTTCGGCAATATTTTTTTCACAACTAAGTACTAAGTTTCTTATGTTTTCAGTGACATTTAAATGATTAATTTAATAGATTTTATGTTTAATATGAATTACAGGTTACTCATACGCCATGTTAGGCAGTATATGAAACTGATTAACTCAACTTGAAGACAACTTAAGACCCTTGTGTTCCTTTCAATTTATGCTAAGGTTATGTAAAATATTTGAAAATATGCACATTGAGATAGTGTGACCATTTCCAAGAAAGCAAACAAACGAATTCGGTTCAAAATGGTTTAATACTTTTCATCGTAATTTAAAAAGTGCAAAATGCTCCTTAGGGCGTTAAAAACAATTGCAGTGGTAGCAATAACAGCAGCAGCAATGACTGACTGACTGACTGTATAACTGGCTGATTACTTGGCTCCTGACTGGCAGAGCAGATGGCATAAAAGGAGCAAATAAAACGCAGAACCAAGAATAAAAGAAAATATGACTTCAAAAGTTGGCTTTAGAGAGAAAAGAACATAAATGTTTGCTTCCTACACGACGATGGCGACGCTGACGTCAAATTTAGAAATAAAAACTAAGAAGAAAAACAAAAAGGAAAATGCATTTGAAAGGATTTTTTTAGAGAGAAAATACTCATATGTGTGTGACATACTATAGGATAAATTGCTTTTATGTTGTGCAAAGATTTACTGCGCTTATGTCAAAGTAGTTGAAAGCAAAAATGAAAATTTAAATACAAGGATTTTCAATAAAAATAAAAATTAAAAAGTGTGAATGTTGAGTTTAACTTCTGAATCAGCCTTGATTTTCATTAAAAAACACCACAAATCATATGACGTAAGCTAAATGAAATGCTGAAAAGGTTAGTTTTTTCTTGGCTGCTAGCAGAAATATCCAAGCAAAATTGCATTAAAATTACTCATGCGTCATGATGTGCCATTTATAAATTCCATATATCTAGACTTCGATGCGAATGAGATCCAAGATGGTTTTGTTTTTGAATTGCTAACGGATACTTATCTAAGATACATATATATGATTCATGGCCGCCGTTAAAATAATAATTATTTTTATTTTGAAAATGTATTATCTGCACTTCAAAGTTAATGGTGCTAAGGAATTTCAATAAATCCAAGTGTGTGAAAGTGACTTCGAGCATAAATTTTTGAAACCCAAGATGGTTTCATGAAAATCGAAATTAAATGAAAACGTAAATTAACGATATTTCATGCTTTAGAAACTCTAAACTCACGTTGCTTGGTTTTGTTGCGATTAACAAACAAATCTGCCATGATTTTAGATTATTTAAGGTTACTTGACAGAAATATATTGAAGCATATTGTTTTTTGGAAACCTTGTTTTCGACAGCAGGTATCGAAAAGTGCATGAATATATGATTAAAGTTTCTCATACGTCAAGTTAGACGCATACGTAATACATATTTCTTAGCCTCGATGCGATTAAGGACCAATATGTAAATGATTTTCTATAGCTAATGAGTAATTGAAATAAAAATATAGGAATGATTTATGGCCGCCTAAAATAAGCTCGTTATTATGTCAAATAAATAGGACCAATAGAAAAAATAAGCAAACATTTGGTGAGAAAATAATAAGGATTGTTTCACAAAATTTTTTTTATAATTACAAGACCAACACCTTTTTTAACCGGTTTGCAAATAATAACAAAGTATATAAGTTTATTTTGAAAATAATACTCGTTTAGTTACACCTCAACATTATACGCAAAAAAATTACATAAATACATACATACATATTCATATTACATTTCATTCATACAAAAATGATTTTTCTCATATTTAACTTGTCAACTAACAGCCGCGTGTTGCATGATTGCATGTTGCCGTTGCCGGTGCTGCTGGTACATTAAGCATGTGAATGTCAGCTACATCCTGCTTAAAATTGAGGACAAGTGTCCTGTCGACGTTCTATCAAATTCATCATCATGTATTCTTGACATCAACATACAGACAAGCATGCATGTATTTATATGTAAGATGCAAGTAAACAAATAAAAAATAATTTGGGGTGGCACATTTCATAAGACCTGTTGGTATATTTGATAAGCTTCAAGAAACCAAAATGTTGGCGTCAATAAGCTTCACTGTGCAAATTTGAGCACTGCACAGTAAAAATCAACGCTTATTTGAAATATTGTGCAATATCTATTACAGTAATACTGTACAATATTTAACGCAAACAAACAAACTACCGTTTTTAAGACCAGTATGCCAAAATATGGTAGACCTTAATTGCAATAGCGACAAAGTTTTAAAAGCCTTGCAACTAACAGCTGCTCGCAATTGCTGCTTGCCCGCTTTTCTTTATGCAATAATCACTTTTTGTTACAGCAGCAGCAACAGCAGCAAAAAATAAAACAAATTAATAAATAAATGAAACAGTGTTGCAACATGGTAAGCAACATTTTGAAGTCCCTTTCCGGCGAAAAAAACACAAGAAACTTAGCCTTGAGCTGAAGTTGTGTTCGCATGTTTTATGTATATGGTAGCACCGGTGCATGCATTTAGTTAAAAGCTGCATGTGAAGGACGAAAGGCAGCACAGCAGCATGACAATGAAGTAAGTGTGGGAAATATTTGAAAACAATGGCGAAAAACCTGTAATGGTGATCACAGTTATAAATTACAATATTTTTTCTTTCAAAGTAGTGTTTGCACATGGAAATTTATAGCGCCAGAATTTAGGTTACCGTTTGTTCTTTGTTTTATGGTAAATCAGACACACATTTTTGTATTTTAATTAAAATTTTGTTTTTAAGATTTAAAAGCAATTTTTTGAAGCCAAATATTTCGTATTAAATTATTTCTATATTTGACAAATATTTAGTACAAGTATTAGTACAAACAGCATCCCATCACATGATACACCACATTTATTATAGGGATTCACAAGGTGTCATAAAACCATGTTTTACAAGTCTTATTTTGAAAACTATATTTGAAAACGATACGACGCTCACAGCAGAAATTTGTTTCTTATAAAATTTTTTCTCACGCTCTTTCTCGATACGATTCTCTCAGTAAAAGAGAAAAATTATTATGAGATGCAAAAAACATAGGGTGCAGTGTTGTATTGTCGTGTTCTATTTTCATATGGAGACCAACAACAATAGGGAAAGGGAATATATCTGAAGTATACAGCGGGTGTGATAGGATTCAGTGCTTTCAGGTAATAATAATAGAGTTTAGCTACTACAGCTATTAGCCTTCTTAGCTATCTAGCAAAACGCAAAAGTCGAATGTCAATGCGACTCGTATGACATCCAATTTTCATAGTTTTGGATCATTTGCAAGGCAATCAAACGATGGAAAATAACTGGTTGAGTCACGCCCAATGAATTCGCAGGTTCTTGTTGCGTTTGATATGGATCTTCATACAGTAAAGTCTTCAATTCTAGATCTTTAAACTTTTTCAGCGACCCGGGCGGATCCTTATCTTTCACATCAAAATCACCAATTTTGTAGCGTTACAACCGACATGTTTCTCACTAACAGAAGCCTCACCATAAGCTTCTACAATTATTCGATGTGCCTCAGCAGCAGATTTTTTTGAATTGAAGGTAAGAAGTGCAATTTCCCGCAAGTTATTTGGCTCGAATTTCGACATTTTAACAAAGGAAAGTGTAAAGCGCCAATAAAAAATCACAAATGTATGATAAGGAGTGGTTTACAGATGTTCGGCGAGGAAAAGACGTGTCGGGGCAGTTTTCTGAAGTAGTTTTCAGATTATCCTGCTAGCTAAGAAAACGAATATTAAGCCGTATTATTTTTGTTTAAAGGACCTTCAACTTTGAAAATTTAATTTTACATAAGCTACAATCCTGCTGACCGAGCTCAAAAGATTGTTACGTAAAGTACAACAAAAGATAAACTTTAGAACCTTCACGTTGTTCTAACTCAATTAGAGTTGCAACAAAACGTGTCAGTTTCAGTTACGTGTTTACTTTTCACACAATAAAAAATGCACTTTCGTTTAGTTTGTGAAGATGCTGCATGTGCAACATACAAAGTAAACTAAACACTTTCTATTTTCTTGAGAAAACAGGCAGCAGAAAATCAACAATAGCACTTAACAACACAGCAACATATTGTAGCCATGTCCTTTTTTGTACAAAGTAATCGATTTAAAAGAAGAAGCAAAGTTGCTAAGGACACAAACAAATTTAGGCAGTTGCAACTAAAAATTGGAGTGAGCACCAACCAACAAAGACTTGCAACAGCGGCAATTTGACCATTAACAAACCAGCTGACGCTTGCAACAGAAAAAAATGAACATCTTTGTAGATATTTTTGCAACAAAATTAAAAGAAAAAATTAAATGAATCTGCTTAATAAGTTGATGATGAGCTTTGCAATGAAAGGGAAGAAGCAGAGGAAAAATAAGCTTACAAAAAGATAACAAGAACGTTGGGAAAATTAACAAGAAGAAGAAATATCCTAAAGATCCC
The DNA here is from genome assembly GCA_963680825.1 of Meiosimyza decipiens. Classification (NCBI taxonomy): domain Eukaryota; kingdom Metazoa; phylum Arthropoda; class Insecta; order Diptera; family Lauxaniidae; genus Meiosimyza; species Meiosimyza decipiens. Next base: position 17,393,970 of record OY804260.1, on the reverse strand, counting down.
CAATGGCAACGTATCAAATTAAATGATTTAAGGTACACAGTGGGAAATGCAGTCGAATCGTGCAGAAATATTGCAACTTGTTTTTCAATTAAAATTTTAAAGCAATATGGTGGAATTTATAATAAAACTATTGGCGTTTTCTTCAGCGGCCATGAATGAAACTAAAAATTATTTTAGAACATTTGAAATTTAGTGTAATAAATGCAACAGATTGGTTTCAATTTATATCGGAAGCGTGCGATGTGAAAATTCCCATTGTTTAGCATGACACAAGCGTAATTTTTACTTTAAAAGATATGATGTTTCCAATTTACAGCAGACATATTTAATTTTTTTTAAATCCAAATCGTTTCATCAGCTACTATAAAATACTTAAGCATTAATGTCACTATGTGAATTACAGTACTTAAGTTCAAATGTTAATATTTTTTGGCAGAAGACAAACAAAATCAAAATATTATCCAAATCATCTTTTTAAGTCCTAATTGTTCATAGTTGACATCTCATCAGCAATCCTAACTACTTCACTTAAAATTTCAAAGATTTTTGCTGCATTTTGTAATAAAAATTGCAGTCTTATCCTCAGCGGCCATTAATGAAACTTGGTAATAGTTTAGAATATTAAAAAGTAAGTGCAAGACAACCAATCAATTTTATTTTATTTCATATCGGAAATCTGGCATAAAGTAATTTCATATCATTTACCATGACGTATGAGTTATACTTAATTTTAAAAAAATTATGTATATTTAAGAAGAATTTTTCCAAGTTAGATAATCAATTTTATTCACATTTTTTCATCAGCAATCTTAAGGATTTTGTGACAGAATTAATTGATCAACGCGTTGAAAGTCCTCACCACAGTATACGCAAGTCATAAAGAAAACGAATATTTTTTAACAGAAAATATTTTTTTACATGTATAACATTGCAACAACAGCAATAACAAGAAAAGGTATCTTTTGTGCAAGTTTTAGTTACAAGAAGATACAAAGCGATACTTAAGCTGAGTTCACAGATACTCCGCATTGAAGTGCTCGAGTGCATTTTTTTTTTTTGTTGCTACTTTCGACGTTCAATCAATAATTATTATCTCATACTCACTGTGGTTTTTCTTTCTCTTTTCAAAAAAGCAAAGAAACAAATCCCCTCAAAATTCCCTACTTTGATTGTCTTTGTGGAATTGAACTTTTTTTTTTTTTGCCCTTCTTGCTTTATCAATGCTTGTATCTGTGGAATACAATCTTACTTCGCATACCCGCTTATCTGTATCTTTGCGTTACTTGTGGATTTATTTTCTGAAGCAATTTTTCTTTTACTGCTTCCCTCAACCGTGATCTTAGCAAAAGGAGCTAAAAAAAATTTATCAAATAGCAGGAAGGAACAGTGATGTCAATAGCCGTTTCTGAGAGTGCGCAAACGAAAGAAAAAATAATCTTTAGAAAGGATAAAAATTGCAGAGGTATTTTGTGCATTGTCTTACTACGCATCCTTAAATACGCTGATGCCAGATGTTGCAGACATTTTCGAAATATAAGGAATTTCTGAAATTGTAATTGCACAAAAATGAGTTATTGTTACTTTTGTACTAGAAATTTGCTAGATATTTGATTTTAGAATGTTACTTTGTTTCAGAGTATTTCGAAACTTGTTCGAAAATTTAGTTAAAAAATTTTTTTAAATAATTTTTACTTTATAACAAAAAGTATTAACAGGCTTGTAACAATTTATTACTTATGAATTTATTTCAAAAAACGATGTTGGGTATTTCAATTAAAGGCTTATTTTGTTTTATATGTTGACCACGTCATTGACGAAATACCATATACATGGCAACACTGTTTTTATACCCCACGCGAATTTTTCCAATTCTTTTCGCTTGACTTCAATTCTTACTTATTTTATCAACTTTTTTCATGTTTTACTATTTAATTCACAGTAAATTGCAATCTACGTTGTCCTTGCGTCCTTGTCATAAATCCAATTACAAGTTCCAAAGTAGCTCAAGCAGATTGTTAGATTCATCATTTTTTTTTTTTTTACAATGCCGACCAATCTTTCGCAGGGGAGCGAGTAAATCACGGTTTTTTCAGTACTATTACGTAAGTGAACTACATGTACATTAGGGTGTGCCATTTTTGAGCAACTTTATTTTTTCAACTAAAAAACAGGCTTATAATTTTCAGAAAGGTGCAAAAAGAAGCCTCTGAAAATTTGACCTCTTAATATTAACATTTAGAGGTGCCTGTTTCTAACTTTTCATTTTCCATATAAATTACATGGAAAAAAAATCATTTTTTTTTCTTATTGTTGTAGCTTGACATCAGAGCATTGTAGAAATGAACTAAAACATTATTTTAGCAGGAAATTGAACGCTCTACAAAAAAAAAAAAAAAAAAACAAAAAAAAAATTCTTTTTTGTCTATAATTTTACTGAACCTAATGCATAATTACTTTTGTTTAACAGTTAAGCAAATAATAAAATAATATCATATTTTTTTTTTTTTTTTTGTAGAAAATTCAATTCAAACTAAAATAATATTTCAGTTCATTTCTATAATGCTCTCATGTCAAGCTACAACAATAAGAAAAAAAAATTATTTTTTTTCCATGAAATTTATATGGAAAATGGAAAGTTAGAAACAGGCACCTCTAAATGTTAATATTAAGAGCTCAAAATTTCAAAGGCTTCTTTTTGCACCTTTCTGAAAGTTTTAAGCCTGTTTTTTAGTTGAAAAAATAAAGTTGCTCAAAAATGGCACACCCTAATGTACATGTATATATATATGTACGTATATATATGTATCTATATATATGTAAGTATATATATATATATTTATGTTTATAGTATATATATGTATATGACATGTAAGTGATAGGTGGTAAATAGTTGTTTTTGTTGGCTATTAAATATACATAGCTAACTGTGGAAGTATGAGTTATGTTGGCAACTGGAAAATTAGCACTGTACAACAGCTGCTTCATCTAATTAAAAATGAATTTCATTCTATAACTATGTTGGTGATTATTTCATATATATAGAAATGTTATGGAATGAATAAATAAACAGCGAAATATCTTAATTAAGTTCTTTGAGCAATTAGATGAATAGAAATGCTTTTTCTAAGAAGAAATTTTAATATTTTGAAAATTAATCCTATTAGATGTCATTATAATTTCAAAAACAAAAAATACAAAATTGTTTAAGAAAAAATTCGCACGCTACAAATTTTAATTTAGTCACGACGATACTCATGATAATTACATACGACAAGTAATATAAGGAAAACTTGCGAGCAGGGTCATTCTGATATGTCATTATGTAAACCATTTTAAGCTTCTAAAGAACAAGAAGTTTCAGGCCTCAAAGAAATTAATTTAAAATAAAGAGAAAAAAGAAATAGAATTTTTTAAATGACAACATTTTCACTATCAGAAATGTTATACGGTTTCACTTCCGAGTGAAAAAGAAGTGGAATTGCATTTATTTGTATGAAATTTAAATGAATTTATATGAAATTTACGTGAAAGTGAATTTGTGCTAAATTTGTTTACAATTCACTTGAAGCCACTGCCACAGCTTTATGCAGTTAAGCTTAGTTGTTGCTTTTTCGATTAACTTTTAAGAAGCATACAAATATTTAAAGTTTCGTTGATGGCTTAAAAACTCAAACTTAATCAAAAGTCAATTCCATAAAAAATGAATCGTAAGATAGGAAAATAAATTTTAAACTGCAAAAGATATACAGATGTAAGTAACAGCGACCCTTGACAATTATATGTTACTCATACGACATTATATACAAAACGAAATCTTTAACACTACCGTTTTGACATTCAATGAAAATCACTGTTCATTTTATTTAACTAACTCTAAACAAATTTACCATAACCTTGAAGTTTCATAAATGGCCGCTTAAATAACGGCGGAAATTGTAGCATTAAGGCATACAGCATACAACTTTGGAAATTATACGAAATCTAAAATTCATATACATAGTAGTTTACCATGAGAGATTACAAAATTAAATTTACAGCAATAAAATAAATCCATACGGCAGTATTTGTCTTAGTAAGCAGCACAAACTCGTAATAATCAAATGTTACTCATACGACATGGTAAACGAAATGGTTTATACTGCCATTTCGATATTCAGTAAGTGCTTTCTTGATAATATATTATTAACAGCAAGAAGCTATACAAATATATTAAGTTTCATTAATGGTCGCTTAGAAAAATGGCGGCACTTTTAACACAACGTCAAATATGAAATTTTAGCTTAAAAAAATGTTTATTGTTAATTATGCATGACACAAGAATGTACGAAACTAAATTTATAGTTAAAAAATAATGCATATATATACATATGTAGGTTTAAGCACCTTTAAGAACATTTTTACAACGTTACGTTTTTATGCCTAGAATGCTTTATAATCAACGTATAACTTGCTTATATGAAATTTCAAATCATTTCTACTAATCACTAAACTGACAGCTTCATGATACACAAAACTTTTTTTTTTTTTTTGTAAACTCCAATGTATTGCTTTACTGCTTAAGCTTACCAACGACATTATTAACCCACTTTTTTGTTGACGACGCAGCTCTACGGGAAACTAATCCTAAATGAAAACAATCAACAGCCAGCAACAACAACCATATTAACGTCAACAGCAGCAGCAGCAACATTGTCAACAACAAAAAGTTTCTCAATAAAAAAAAACAGCCACTAGTATTTATTTACAACAAAATTTGCTGTTTTACTTGCATTTTTAACTTTAAAGTTTTTTTTTATCGACTTTGTTGTTTTTTCAATTTTTAAACTTTAGTTGACTGTGCGAACTATTCGCTATAAACGAGTTGAATGAATAGATGGATGTATATGTATAGCTATCTATATATCCCTATAAAATTAGATATATATCAGTAGTCTACTGTAGATGTAATCATTACATGCTGTTGTTATCGCCGATTCGCAAAGTTCATTGTTTTGACTTTTCAAATGTTGTTCCGCTATTGTCATCGTCGTTATTACACTCATCATTATCATTGTCGTTAGTTCATTCTAGGTTACTTACTGCCAAGTATTTTGCATAAGCCACCCTACCGATAGTTTATCCCCAGCAATTGTAGTTTTTAAAATCTATCACAACCCAGTGAGAAAACAAGTGTATTAGAAATATACATTAGGTTTTTACATAGAGCATCATACATATTTTGCACTGCGTAGCAGAGGTAATGATTTCGTTTGCTACATACTACACCAGTGGCCTTGAGCTTAAGCTTGAGCTGCAGTTGAAAGTTTCCACAAAGAAATTGCTTTGTTATGTATTAAACATTTCCGTGCTCGCTACTTCGTTTTAAAACGCACAAAAACGCTTGTAAAAAAGTGTGATATTAAAAAGTTACAAAAACAAAGCTACGCAAGAGCAACATTTTGGTTTTTTTTTTTTTTTTTGTTATGGTTCCCTTCATGTTCATGCAAAAATGAAAATAAAGCAAGTTTGGAAGTTCTTCGCTGAATTACCGCAAGGTCACTGAGGAAGGTTCTTGAGCAGAAAACGATACTGATATATAACTTGATCTAGATATTTGTTCAACGTTTTCTTGGCGAAATCATTCCTAGATAAGATCTTCGATCTTTAAAATCGGCACGTTCAATAACGTAAAGAATTTTGTACTTTGGATTAGCCCTCAAAGTAACACCAAGGTGTGGTGGCAGTTCATCCATAGTAGTATATGAAATACTGAGGAATTGTAAATATATGAATTGCTCGGGCAAATTCAACCGTAGTGGAAAATGGCCTATGGAGAAGTCGGCTACATTAATCAATAATCAAATAATCAACTATGCAGAGATTATGATAGTTAAGCATTATAAGTTTACTTTGACAAAGGGTCTCTCTAAGCATCCACTTTTCAGGTACACCAGCACCAATGTTCCCGGAGCAACGTTGATATTTTTACCTCAGAGTGGCGAAATAAGACATTAGAAGTTTTGATCGAATTCTGCATGCAAACGTAGTATGAACAAGAAAATAAGGCCAATTAAGTTAAATGCCTTGAAGTGAATATGAATGAATAATGTGACTGTAATTCAAAAAGTCAAAGTTCCTTGTATTTAATGGCTCGAAGACATTCAGCGAATGAAAGACAACGCTCTAGTCAAAATAGTCTTGGCGTGGTCTACAAAACTGGAAAGATCTAGCTATGAGTTGTCCCAAGGCTAGAATGATTTCTAAATTATACGTCGAATATTCTACACACACGCTAAAAGCTACATTTCTTGCAAAACCTGTTTTCTTAATGGGTTTGCTTACTATGCACCCCTTGAACCTAATGATTTTCCTGAAATAAAATAAAAATAAATAAATGGAAAACAAGTTTTGATGGACTCAACGTGACTGCTGTTTTCGATGCGCTCGTTCTTGACAGCGGATTGTAGAAATTTTGCAGGCTTTTGTATTGAAGCAATTTGCCATTTTTTTTTTTTTTTTTTTTAAAACAACGAAAGAGACAAACCAAACGTCAAACAAGCTGACTAACTGACGCAGTGACTAAAGGAGCCCATCCGCCGTTGTCAACTACAAAATACTACACCAAAGTAGTACGTAGCGCATTAGGCGTCCAAAAGAAGAGCCGTATAGAGTAGACTTGGGTATATGCGCCGCATTCAAAAACTTTCAACTTATTGTGTTCCTTAACTAAAGCCATTAAGCATATTTGGATTGTATTGTCAAGAGTTTCTGTGTGCGGCGTCAGCCAGCGCGTGTTTGTTCGTGTTGAAGACAAAGTTTTGTCAAAAGCACTGCTACACAGACAAGTAGTGAAGTTTTCGGTGTAGTTTCGAGAGTAAAGAGTTAGCAAAGGACTATTGTCATTGTTTTTTATGGTTTGTTGTCACTGTCATTATTGCAGACAACGACGTCTCCTTTAAAGATTGTTAAAATATTAAAGACGCAATGGCTGCATAAGACATTAAAGGGTCGCTTGCACTATGGTGATATAGATGGTAGTGGGGAAGGAGAACAGGCAGCGACAACTTTATTGTGTTAGAAATTCATTTCCACTGTTGCATGTGGTAACTGCCGAAAAACTTTAACTCATAAAACAAATAGTCGCAATAAGAAAGTAAAAAATTTTAGCACATTTCCGATTAAATTGCGAAACAACTTTATTAAATGGGGTCAAATTTAACCAACAAAGTTTGATGACATAGATAATAACATTTTATTGAGTTGGCATAGCTTGAGTCTAAGGAAAACAAATTTTATCACATCAGAGAATCGCGGTGCTTTTTTCACACGTACAAGAAGTTCAATAATACTTAATTTGTTCTCATCACGAATCTTTTTACGTTGTGACGAAATAATGTGGCATAGAGTACGCAACTTAAGATAATCCACCCAAAATTCTAGTCCTCAACAGAACAGACAGAAAGAGTAAGCATATTAGCGAACACAGCTAAAGAGTAAGCATTCAAAGAGCAAAAGTTCGTACATAAAAAGTTCGTATTTATAGAATACGTAACTAAGGAGTGCGCAACCAAACCTCATGCTACCATGCACCCAAAGCAGTACGCACCCATAGCATAAGCATTTTAAGAGAATATGCATCGAAAGAGTACGCATCGGAAGAGTACGCATCGAAAGAGTACGCATCGAAAGAGTACGCATCGAAAGAGTACGCATCGAAAGAGTACGCATCGAAAGAGTACGCATCGAAAGAGTACGCATCGAGAGAGCACGCATCGAAAGAGTACGCATCACAACCTTCCGCATCGAAAGAGTACGCATCGCAACCTTCCGCATCAAAAGAGTAAGCATCAAAAGAGTACGCATTGAAAGAGTACGCACCAAAAGAGTACACAATACTCATAAAGTACGCATCAAAGGTGTACCCACCCAAAAGTGACAAACTGAAAGAGCAGTAGAAGTTATTAGAAATGAAAGCGTCTCTATTTCAATAAGAATTTTATGCGATAATCGCAAGATTTCAAGTGGTGGAAGGTTACAGTTGAAAAAGAACCACCAAAAGAGTGCACATCTAAGAAGTACACACCAAAATATTACGGAACCGAAAAAGCACGCAGCAGAATTTTCTACGATTATTGCAAGGTATCGAGCGGTGGAAGACCGATCAAGGCATTCAGATGTTTAGATGTTGCTGTACAATATGTGAACATTGACTATTGAAGTCTGGTTTTCCAGAGAAAATGCGCGTTACGAGAAAACTTATGCATGGGTAGTAATGGGTTTTATCATAGCCACGTAAGTCCAAGGCTTATTACGCGGCAAAAGGCCACAGATTTTTTCCAACAATTCCCTCGGACTGCCAGAAAAATGGCTTTGGCTCTAAAGAAATGTCTAAGTAAGTTCACTCCCATTTTTCGCTGTGTCATAAATTTAATGAATAACATCATCAATTGTCAGTTATATACAGAGTCGTTTGTAAAACTACAACGGAAGATTTATGGAAAGGACGAAATCAGCAATATAGTTGAAAAACTTCCAACAAAGTCGTCTTTGAACATGAGGCCTAGTGTGAACTGATTGTAGTGCGTTGCTATGCTGCCGATTAGTAAACTCTCGTAAAACTTAAATTTTTCGTGAATTGAATAAAACGACTTAAAAATTTAAAGCACAACGAGAAAACAGCCAACAAAATCGTATTTGCATTATTACTCATACCCACCGGCTTTCATTGTTGTGTCCGTCTTCCGCAAACGGAAATTATATTGACTAATTTGTTGGAAATAAGCATGGTTATCACCATACTTACAGCTAAGTTTGGTTAACTTTAGCTTTAGCCATTCAGGAAGTGGAGGCAGGAAAGAGAATAAAAATAAAAAACCGAAAATAATAGAAATCCCAACTAATGACAAAAATAAAATAAGAGTAGGAGAAAAATGCAAAACAGAGAAAAAAAACCAAATTACGTTCTTCAGAAAGCAAAACTTAGACAGTTATTTATTATATAACGTCTATTAATGTGATAATGAAAAATCGGAGTAAGAGAAATGAAAAACCATAAAAAAAAGAAAAACTTTATATTAGGGACTGATTTGCGCGGCGCCCAATTTTTTTATTGCGTTATAAAGAAATTTTGCATAACCGCATTGGCAGAATAAAACTTGACCATACAAAATGTTGTAACTTTTTCTATTAATAACAACTTGTTTTAATCCTTTTTATTTTTTTTATTTTTTTTTGCTGTTTTGTGTCCTTCCTGGAATTGCTGCTGAAGTTGCCCGCACATGGAAAAAGTACAAAAGCTTTTAATTAAGCTACCGCCTGAGAAAACATTTGCACTTGATTAAACGCTTTTAATGACCATCATGATTGCCTATTGGCAGTCAATGGCTAATTGTTTTGCCAACCATTGTATATCTGAATTGAGGTTGAGTTCCGATACTAAGTATATTGGAGGCTGGTCTGAACTGGCTTTCCAAAAGGATGCTCACTTGGATGCTTTTGCCAGTCAGCAGCTTGCGTGTGTTTTGTTTTTGACCATACCTCATCATCATAGTACGCACCACTGATTACAACTTAATCAGTAAAGTCACCCGCCCACAATGAAGAGCAAAGTGGAAGAAGAAAGAGATTACAAGAATAAGACGAACACATGGACAGAACATAAAGTAGCAATCATGCTTTGAATTGGAATTAAGCCTTCTTCCTTTATTGAACTCACTATCTTTCGATTGCGCTTCTTATTTTTTGTTTTATGCCTTAAGTGGCAATAAGTTGCAGAAGTGGGCGTCAAGAACAATGATGCTTGGTATTTATGTCAATTATTTTGATTAAAGGCAAAAGAGTAACAATTCGCATTTTTTTTTTTCAAAGTTTAAATATATAAGCAGATCTAATTAGGGTCATTAAAATTGCTGTGATATTAAACCCTCATTTTATAGCTTAATTTGCAATGATTTTCAAAGGTCAAAGTTGGAGTCGATAATTGGAACTTGTTAGGCTAAGGAAAAGTTTATCTAATTTGAAGCAGTGATACAGGGTGACGTGTAATGATTTTTATGGTTTGAGTTTGTTTTTAAGTTTTACTTTTTTATTTTAAGGGCACGAAATGTGCGAAGCACAAAGTTCCCACAATTTGCAAGACGTATTCTTTCACATTTGTGTTATCAAAATTCCAAAGTTGTTTAGTAGCAACAGAATTTAGCTACTACAGCAATTAGCTTTCTAAGCTATTTTACTTGATACATAAATAAAAAGTCAAGTAAAAAGCTTATTTTTATAGAATATTTTCCACGTTCTAATTTTGAATAGTACTAGTAGAATTTACCTACTGCAGCTATTAGCTTTGTTAGCTATTTAGCTTGAAGCTTTAAATCAAGTAAAAAGTATATTAATCATAAGAAATGGAAAGGTCACGAAATGTGCGAAGCAAAATGTTAACAAAGTTTTTATGTATTTTCATTTAAATTTTTTGATTTTCTCCAGAATTTTGGTGAATCTTAAGTAAGGAACGCTACAAAAGTAAAATATGAATACATAAATTTAATAGTTATTCTCTCAAAATAACATTAGCAAGTATAGCAGGAACTCAGTAGAATCATTTTGAATCATATAGTCAAGTTCGGGATAGAACAATAAGACTTCATAGAGTGATTGCTTGGCTTAAGCTGCGAAAAGTATTTATCTTGATGTAGGCTCTATTTTAACTAACTCCTTTTTAATAAATTCGTTTTATGTATTTATCTTTATCTAAATTTTGAAACATATCTGAAGCTGCTTTTTTAAAGAGTAAAATGTAAGGTATCATCGGATTCGAAGTTAAATGGCTTTTGTACTGATAATCATTTCATTTGGCTTTTAATTTACATTCCAAAGATCCACACATCACATTTTAATCTCTAAGAAACACAGGCAAAGTCATGTGACAAAATTTAGACAGACCAAATCCCAAGCGAGTCATTAAAACACCGTCTATCTCGGAGAGCGTTGCAAATACCTAAGTCAAGATGGGCTATGTGAAGTTTTGCCGCTCTATGATGGACTACCCTGTATACTGCAGTAAAAATTAACTTTTTTAGCTCTTGCTTAAACAAAATCTAGCATCTTTACTTTTATGGGAAAATGTGTTGTTTTAAATCTAGCAAAAAAGAGTTCTTTTGGGTTGGATATAAGCTTTTTTCGAATACTGGCGAATTCCAAAAAAAAAAAGATTTCAGAAAAAATTTTAAATTTTGTTTTGGTTTGAGTGACTTACAGTACAAAAAAAAAATAGGTATTTGTTCAGTTATTTCTGATTTTGCGAGTCTAAATCGAATTTTAGACTCCTATTTCTGTGAAAAAAACTGTAGTTCAGGGCAAAGCACATCCGATTCCATCTCATCGGAATGAATTTTTATCAAATTTGATCGCTTATAGCTCCGAAATTATAGCGCTTTGGAAGTAGCCATTTCAGTCAAAAGTACTCCGCATAATTTGTATGGGAAACGGGTTTCATTGCGTTGTATTTTATATGAGTTTGATGGACTTATGACTCCCTATAACTCTTTAACAAGCCATAAAATTGTATTACATCGCCAAAGGCTTTTAATCAGAATGACATGAGCTACATCGTACTCTAATTTGACTGAAATTTAACTATTTCTGATAAAAATTGTTAAGGATACTTTTGACAGAAATAGCTACCTTCAAAGAGCTAATACTGAGGAATATTTGATAAAATTGTAAGTACGCCCGGACAAAAACCTCATGTCCTAAGCTACAGATAATGTTTCTGTAATGCAATTAAGAGCACCAAAATCGCGATAAACTGAAACCCTGTTACTGCAAAAGAAAACTCCATTTTTATATAATTTTCGAAGGGCTTTAACTCGATTAATTTTGAAACTTTTTGGAAAACTACAAAACATATTGTAAGTATTTTCGTGTTATTCTTTATTTTTTTGTTGATTCAACACACCTACTTTTTATAAAAGTACGAAGATACTAGTTTAAGCTAGTAAGATTTCATTTTTAGCTGTATGAATATATAATGCGTTAATAAAATATCTGGAAATTAATATAAAAAAAAGTACAATACGAGGCGTCACAGCTTTTCTTAATATTTAAGGAATAATTTCTTCAAAGCAGTTTATTGTAGAGTATGAAAACCTATAGTTGTCACAACACTCACAAAGTAACTCAAATGGAAATTCCAGTCACATCGATAAACATTAAACGACAAACAGCAGAAGGGTAACTCAAGCACCAGTAGCGTAAATGCCAACATACCAAAATTTTGCAGGTTTGCGGGTTTTCCCTCTTATGTCATAATAAATGGTAAAACCAAGCAAAAAAAGGATAACTGTTAGCAACTTCGATGTTCAATTCTTGTAAGTGTATTGAGGCATTTATCAGTTGAATAATCAACACTGGCGTCAGGCCTGAAGGTACAAAATATTTATCAAATAAAAAAAACTATAAGAGCAAGCAATTCAAAGGGATAATATGAATCAGCATAGATGTTGGAAAATATTTCAAAGACGCTGCTGCTTGAAAACTTTTGTGAATAGTTAGGCTGTCGAAAAGATTTTTTGTTAGTCATTGAACTGAAAAGTGATGCTGCTTATTGCTAAGGTGTAAAAATAATTCATGTAAAAAATGATCTAATTATGTAAAAACTAAAAATAACACAAGTTCTTGATTAAAATAGTTAATTGGTTACTATTTTCCTCTCAAAGTTAATGACTGTAACAGTATTTTTATAGCTGGAGTTGTATTATATATGCGCGCGATTTAAAGTCTAGGTAAAGTCCAATATAAATAAAATAGAACATACTAAAATCAACAGAACTATTTAGTTTTTCACCAATACACTTGGCAGCTTCATCTGAAATAATCCATGCATTAGGGTGGTCCGAAAACACTTTTTGAATTTCAATTTAGATTTTTCAAACACAGGACAATATTCACTTTTAAGCTGAAATTATTAGAATTGGTGAATGGTCTAAGTTGGGCTATGCATCAAAGAGCTTCGAACTTGATGCAAATATCTTGTCGGACAGTCGGTTGCAGTACTTGGGCCGTTTTTTTTATCAGATGTGATTGGACAGGACTGTTTTAACATTCTCTTCCATAACCTATCTTCTTTCATAGCCTAAAATTGTTCATAACCTATTCTCCTTCATAACCTATTCTCTTTCATATAGTAACTCATTCCCTTTCATAACCTATGCTCTTTCATAGACTATCCTTTTTCAAAACTTATCCTCTTTCGTAACCTCTCCTCTTTCATAGCCAATCTTCTTTCATAACATATCCTCTTTTATAACTTATCCTCTTTCATAACGTATCCTCTTTCATAATACGTCCTCTCTTCTAGCCTATCCTCTTTCAAAAACTATTTTCTTTCATAACATATCCACTTTCAAAACTTGTCCTCCTTCATAACTTATCCTCTTCATGACATCTCCTCTTTCATAACATATTTTCTTTCATAACCTGTCCTCTTTTACAACTTACCCTCTTTTATACCTATTCTCCTTCATAGCCTATTACCTTACATAACCTTTCCTCTTTCCTTACATAACCTTATCCTCTTCATAACTTTTCTTCTCTCATAATCTATCTTCTTTCATAACCTATCCTCTTTCATAACTTACCCTCTTTCTTAACCTATTCTCCTTCCTAGCCTATTCCCTTTCAGAACCTATTTTATTTCATAACCTATCCTCTTTCATAACCTATCCTCTTTCATAACCTATCCTCTTTCATAAACTATCCTCTTTCATAAACTATCCTCTTTTATAGCCTATCATCTTTCAAAACTTATCCTCTTTCATAACTTATCCTCTTCATTGCTTCTCCTCTTTTATAACCTATCTTTTTTACGACTTACCCTCTTTCATAACCTATTCTCTTTGATAACCTATCTTTTTTACGACTTACCCTCTTTCATAACCTATTCTCTTTGATAACCTATCCTCTTTCATAAACTATCCTCTTTTATAACTTATCCTCTTTCATAATCTTTCCTTATCCTCTTCAAAATATCTCTTCTTTCATAACCTATCTTCTTTCACTTTCCTTTTTTATAACGTATCCTCTTTTATAACCTATCCTCTTTTATAACCTGATCTACTTATGTCAAAAAACCTGATAGAAAGAACGAGCAAAAATAAAACTTCGGTCGAAGCAGCAGAGCCTTATCTCGCCGACACTTGATTTCTTGTTTTATTTGGTATATAGTATACTATTTTAGAGTTAGAACTCTTTGGTTTTCCAAAATGTATAAATCCGAATTTTCGTAAACATAACTCAGAGGAATTCGTAGTAATGACACTTAAGGTAAAAAAAAATATATTCTACATATAAAAAGGAGGACGTAAAAAAATCATCAATTTAAAATATAGTGAAAGAAAGTGAGTGAACTCTGAACGCTTAAAAACATTACAGAAAACGCTTTTCAAAACAAAAACACAAACGACAATTTCCGCCAAACTAATTTAGAAATATGTAATGTACGTTTTATGCGTGGGTATGCTACATTCGCACCCAGCAAACATTTTTAATGGCAAAAGTGTCATATTTTAAGCGCTAAGGTGATTAAAGGTTCATGTTAAGATGTTGAGTTTGTTTAAGAGAAACAGTCCGGACGTAGCGACTCATCAATGCAAATTGCGTATGGAATCTTAGGTTGATTATCTAATGATTATTGTTGTAGGAAGATTACAAATATTTAATTATTGCATCGGAAATTCAATAGTTGTGTGCTGTAACTTTCTAATTGAAAATGATTGCAAGCACACGGGTCGAATCATATACTTCTTAACATTTTATGCAATTAACAAAGAAGCTATATCGAATTCAACTACTTTGAACCATATTTAATTTTATTTAAAACGCCTAAAAATATGCAATATTTTTTTTTTTTAATTGAATCTTCTTAAATATTTATAAATTAGAAGCTGGAAGATTCAACCATCTTCCAAATGTTGGCTGGGCGTATATACATACGTATGTGAATGTGGTTGTGAATTTGTTTGCCCGTACTAATTTCCGAGCATAAAAATCCAATTTCAACTTTTATTTTAATTTTTTGTCATTCACTAAAATATGAAATTGCTTTCACGTCATATGGAAATGTTGGAAGGAGAAAAGTTAGGATTTTCGTTAACATTTTTTAGCTGACAAATGGTATTTATTTATATATATGTTACACCGCGCATTTTTGTTATGCTTTTATGAATCGCCAATGCGTTTTTTTGGTTTCATGTGAATTCTAAACTTTGCAAAATATTTTAAAGTTTTTGCCAAAGCATTGCAATTCAATGGCACGACTGTTGATGATTATGTATTTTCAGCATTATAGGGAGCATCATTTATAAAAGTTGTTAATATTTTCGCAACAACATTTTCAGAATTATTTTTATATGTTATTTTTTTCCAGTCTAGCAAAAGTTGTAAGTTGAGGAGTAATTTTTCAAAAGGGCTTATTTCCACTCATCATCCTAAGACTGCTATCGCCGTTAGCATGCTTAAATTATTCTCTAGTTGAAAATCTATTGCAAAGAAGCTCGTTATTAAAAATCGTAGTTTCATACAAAACGACACATTTCCATTTAATTTTTGTTTGTACAAAAAGACGTATCTGCTACTATAGTCGCTGAAAAAACTTTTATTATTGTTTATATGTTCGAAAGGGTAAACGTAGCTCGCTGAAGATCCCAAATATTAATCCAGTTACCATACCACTGACTATGAAAAGAAAGGAAATATGTTCCGAAGGGAGGTAAAACATTATGGAAAACAGCCAAAATTTTAAAAAAGCGCAATAAAAATATTCCTCCTTTAAAAGTTAACAACCAAGTACTTGTCACCAATGAAGAAAAATGCAAGGCACTTGCCAGACACTTTGAAGACGTCCACAAAACTACAGATAATCTCAGCAATTCAAATACTATCAATTTAGTTGAAAACACTGTAAAATCGTTCAACGAAACAAATCAGAACGAATCACCAAATACATTTTTCATACGTCCTTCAAACATACGACTTGAATTAAGAAAATTAAAAACCAAAAAATCTCCCGGCTATGACGAAATACATAATTCAATGCTGAAGTCAATTCCTAAGAAAGGAGTCTTGTATCTTGTGCACACATATAACTCATGTATTAAACTTGGATATTTTCCACAGGTCTGGAAAATTGCTAAAGTCATTCCATTGCTGAAACCTGGTAAAGATCCCACAAATATTTCAAGTTATAGGCCAATAAGTTTGCTCAACACACTTGGTAGAATTTTTGAAAGAATAATAAAAGTTGCAATTCAAAACTTTGCGCAAGAGAATGGTATTATACCTGTGGACCAATATGGATTTACACCACATCGTTCAGCTACACACCAAATAAAACGAA
Organism: Meiosimyza decipiens; assembly: GCA_963680825.1. Lineage (NCBI taxonomy): Eukaryota > Metazoa > Arthropoda > Insecta > Diptera > Lauxaniidae > Meiosimyza > Meiosimyza decipiens. Next base: position 17,377,604 of record OY804260.1, on the reverse strand, counting down.
TCTCAGACGATATCCACTCCACATTGAGGCAAAAAGAATCCTTAGCTATTGTAACGTTTGACATTGAAAAAGCATTCGATTGCGTTTGGCACAAAGCTCTTGTGTTCAAACTTATAAATTATAAATTTCCATCACTAATAATTAAACTTATTCAAAGTTTCATGTGCAACCGTCAATTCTTTGTCTGCTACCATCAATGTAAATCTGACAATCATTCAATATCATCAGGAGTACCCCAAGGCGCTGTTTTGAGTCCTATTCTTTATAATATATTTATATCGGACTTTCCGACTTTGGAAAACACGTCGAGAGCTTTTTTTGCTGACGATACCGCAATATATACAAGCTCTAAAGATTGCCAAACTATTATGGACACACTTCAAACTTCACTCTCAAAATCATTACAATATTACTCCAAGTGGAAAATAAAAATTAATGCCTGTAAAACATCAGCTTCGCTTTTCACTCGCAAGAGAAACTCATTAAACCTTCCTCAGCATAGGCTCACGATTGGCTCAACCGAAATTGAATGGGAGTGCAATATAAGATACCTTGGTGTTATCCTGGACAAAACTCTGACTTTTCAAAAGCACACATTAACCTCAATTGAAAAAGTTAACAAAATGATAAAAATTTTATATCCGCTATTAAACAGGCGCTCCATATTAAACCAGTACAACAAGCTACTTATTTTCAAATCAATTTTTCTCCCTATTCTAACCTACGCATCTCCCGTTTGGATTAACTGTGCTGAAACACATTTCAAAAAGCTCCAAGTCGCTCAAAACAAAGTTTTAAAAATTATATTAAACCTGCCTTGGCACCATTCAACAAGTGATCTTCATCAACGCGCACGTGTCAATACAATAAGAGCACAATGTTGCAAAATCTATTCTAACTTCCATTCTAGTCCTTAATAGTTTTTAATTTTAGTTTTTAATTTTAGTTTTAAATTCAACTCAGTGAGGTTTTTGCATACATTTTCCTCTGTTAATTTTCATATACTTTTATAAACTTGTTAAACTTCAAAATCTATTTTATAGTTGCAAGGAGTATAATGTCTCCAATCACTAAAACATTAGTTATTATTAAGAACATGAAAATGTAAAGAATTATATTCAATAAAATTATTACTGAAACTCTAAACTGTACAAATCTTATTAAAAACAAACAGTTTAGTGATGACTGGAGGAATTTAATAGAGCTTTCATGGTACAAGCGTGTAATTGATGCTCAAAATATAGGAAGGGAAGAGGAGTAGTCTAGCCGTGATTACGATTGTAACGAACTTGACTGTGGTGACTTAAGAGTACAATCTGTGGTATAGTAATAAAATTTTACACCAAAAGCGCACATTTCCAAATCTTTCTTTATTTTTTCCAATAAATACTAAAATATTAGAATAAAAGCTTTAAGAAGATTAGAACATTAGATCAACACGCTGTAACACGATAGAGATATTAAAAAAAAATTACTGAAAAAAGCTCTTAAAAGTTTTTTTGATTGCTGAAATTTTGTTCAACATGAAAACAAGCCCCTTTGAAAAATCACACCTCAGTTCATTACAGATAACAAATAAATTTTGTCAATAAAACCCAAGGTATTCACAATCAAAGTTCGCGTAACCGCCGCCGCCGTGAAACTTTGCCGAACTGAATCATTCAGGCAGTCCTTGCGGCTGACTCAAATACACAAACCAACCAACCAGTCAAACAGCGAAACCAAGCATGCTGCCAACTGCAATTAACATAATGAAAAGCTACAAGAAAAAAAAACATCTGTAAACCATGAAATGTGCTGGATTTTGCATGTATTGTGTGTCGCGCCGACACAGTGGTTTCAAATTGAGTTAACTTTTCTAGTTCAATGTAGTTAGCTATAACTTAGTACATATTGTAAGAGCTGTAGATGAATTCACGCTTCCAGAGAAGTTAGGAGCTAATTCTACCACCATTAGATATAGCGGGGAAGCAAATCCCATGTAACGGGTGATTTTTTTGCGATTTGTTTTTTCAGTGTAAATTTTTTGACACCTCACGCGTGATTCGTAACGTGTGTCAACGCCAAAAAGTTTCAGTAAGTTTTGCCATTTTACTATGAATAGACTAACAAACGAACAGCACTTGCGAATCATTGAATATTATTAACAAAATTCGTGCTCTGTGAGAAAATATTCTTCAGCGACGAAGCTCATTTTTGACTCAATTGGTACGTCAACAAACAGAATTGCCGATTTTGGTCTGAAGAGCAGCCAGAGGCAGTTCAAGAACAGCAAATGCACCCTAAAAATGGACTGTTTGGTGCGGCTTGTGGTCCGGCGGCATCATTGAACCGTACTTTTTCAAAAATAATGAAAATCACAACGTTACAGTCAATGATTATCAACTTTTTTGCTGTCCAAAATAGAAGAATTGAAATTGGTGGACATGTAGGTTCAACAAGACGGAGTCACATGCTACACGGCACGCGATACCATGGACGTATTGATTTGCGAGTTTGGTGAGCAATTAATCTCACGTTTGGGATCAGTCCATTGGTCGCCAAGATCATGCAATTTGACACCAGGGACAAGCCAGTTACATTTGCAGCCCTGAAAGACAACATTACAGCTGCCATTGGTGAGCTACCGGCCGAAATGCTGGAAAAACTATGCCAAAATTGGAGCTTACGAATGAACCAGCTCAAGCGTAGCCGCTGGCACCATTTCTATGAAATAATTTTTAAAAATGGAAGAAATTGATGTATCGCTCCAAATAAATATTTTATTCACTATTGCAAATTTTCTGTTCTTTTTCCAATTTTCATATACCAAACGCTCAAAATATATAGCAAATGCGTGTGCAGAAAGGATTTGAGCTTAGGTTTGGTAGATTTCGTGGGATGGAGTTAAAGCCCCAAACCCGACCCGTTCTTCTTCTGGTACGTACGTTCATATTTGTATATGTGTGTAAATAGTCTACGTATAACTTCATTATGTTTTAGAAGAAATATCATTTAGAGATAATTTTGAAAAAAATTTACGCAAAGTTTCATACTGTGCGTCGTTGCAAAAATGGTGGCACAAAAATTAAAGTGGAAAGTTTTTGGGAAAGAAAAAAGATGTGCTTGCTCATTATCACAGTTCAAAGTGTTTTATTTGCCGGTTTTTGTTTTACGTTTTTCCTTTTTACAGCTGAAAGATTTTCATCACAGTAGCAACGTTAAAAAAATGATATCATATCAAGCGTATTGTAGTTTTTACTCTTAACAATTTTGATTTAAATATTTTTTAATTTACGGGCATGGTTTTGACGCACTTTCATTGAGTGTCTTTTATTTACAAAAATTAAAAATTTACTTGTGTCTATTGCTTTAATATTTCTTTCCTCAGTTGTGATTTAAAATGTTTTTCATATAAAACTTTTTCCAAAAATTTGTACGAAGCTCGCTACCGAAATCAGTTAAAATTTAACTTTTTGGAAATAACAAGCAAATATTTTAAATGTCGGATGCTAATGGAGTTTTTACAGCACATGGGTATTTTAAACTAAGCCAAGGTTTTAATTATTTGGCAGTAAAATTAGGATATTGCTAGAGGTGCTTCTCAAAAGAAATAACTGATAGCAGGTGATTATGATTTTTGACTTTATTTCGACCATATTTTTGATATATACTTCGGGTTTTAACACTTCAAAAAGACAGGCGATGAGTACGGAAATTTAGTACTTTTTCTATTATAGCCTGAAAACTAAATGTATACAGTAAGGCAAAATCAGGTCGAAGGTTTATACCATTCAACGAAACACCAAAAATGTAGTTTACTTATTGACAGCGCCAGATTAAGAATCTTCGAGGCTCAGGGCTCTCAAATGGAAAGGGGACTTTTTACTAGACATTAAATGCAATAAAAAAAAATTTTATATATGCCTACACAAATTCACACAATATCATGGAATATTGGCGGCCATATTGAGCTCGGCTATAGCTCATAGTCTTAATAGAGCGCTGCTTATTAGCTACTTAAAAAGTTACCGAAACTATTTTTAGCAAACTATAAGCCTCCAACCTACTAAATGTTTAATTACTATAAGTAAAGGGTGTTTTTTTTAGAGGTATAGAGCTTCGAATTGAAATAAAACACAAGAAAATCGTTTTAATGTTCATCAAATTGATGGACTTTATTGGAAGGATAATTTTATGCCATTAATGTTTAAATATGATTTCGGGCATGTGGCCGCCGCGGCTGGCTCGAATAAAGCCAATTCTACAGGTCCAATTTTGAACCACTTTTTCGAGCATATGGGGCCGTATGTCGGCAATAACGCCACGAATGTTGGCTTCGAAGTCCCCTAACGTTTCTGGTTTGTTGGCGTAGACGAGCGACTTCACATATCCCCAAAGAAAATAATCCAATGGTGTCAAATCACACGATCTTGGTGGCCAATTGACAGGTCCATTCCGCGAAATTATGCGCTCATCGAATGTTTCCTTCAATAAATCGATTGTGACGTGCGCTGTGTGGCATGTAGCGCCGTCTTGTTGGAACCACAACTCATCCACATTCATGCCATCCAATTCGGGAACAAAATAGTCGGTTATCATGGCTCTATACCGGTCTCCATTAACGGTAACTGACTCTCCAGCATTATTTCGGAAGAAGTATGGCCCAATGACTCCACCAGCCCATAGAGCACACCAAACAGTCAGTTTTTGTGGATGTAATGGCGTCTCAAGGGTCTCATGTGGATTCTCTTCACTCCAAATGCGGCAATTTTGCTTGTTGACGTAGCCATTCAACCAAAAATGAGCCTCATCACTGAACAAAATTTTGCGATGAAAATCAGCATCGAGATCAATCTCATTTTCGGCCCATACACCAAAATCACGACGCATTGCATGGTCTCGCGGCTTTAATTCTTGCACAAGCTGGATCTTGTAAGGTCGCAAGCCAAGATCTTTGCGCAAAATCTTCCATAAAGTTGATGGACAAAGCTCCAATTGCTGTGCACGGTGGCGAATCGATTTATTCGGGTCCTCTTCAACATTTTGCTCTACAGCGGCAATTGTTTCTTCGGTGCGCACTGTTCGACGTCTCTGCGGATGCGTATTATCACATAGAGTAAACGTAGTGCGAAAACGATCCATGGTTAACCGAATTAATTGCTCTGATGGACGATTATGTCGACCATAAAATGGACGGAGCTTGCGGTAAACTTCGCGAACTGAACCATTATTTTCGAAATAAATTTGCACGATTTGCAAGCGTTGTTCTTTTGTCAACCTGTTCATGATGAAATGGCAAACCAAACTGAACATAAATGACATTAGAGTTGCCAGATTTGACCATAAAATGCCAGTTTTATCTCTATTCGAAAAACAAACCTCTAAAAAAAACACCCTTTAGAAGCATAAATGATGTTTTGTTTATGCGAGCAACATAAAGCTTATGCGCAACACCACTGCTTGAAACATTACAAATGTAAGTTTTATTTTTACTCTCATGCGATTGTTTGCACATAAACGACATCAGACGCAAATATATCTCAAATTTTACAAACTTAAATAACTGAATCAACGACTAACATAACAATAACTTCCAGTAAAATATAAAATCAGTTTAAAAAAGCTTACCGAAACACTACAAATGTTAGCAAACTTTAAAAATCAACAAAATTTGAGACAGTAAATTAATAAAAGCAAATTTTGTTCATTTACTGACAATTAAAATATTAAAACATTTTATAAACATTTAAAATTTCCCCTGCATATTTTAAAGTTCCAAATAACATAAAGCCTATGAATAGCGTCGAAAAGCATAAACATGACAAATAAAAGCAGCGCACCATCGCATCACTAAACAAGCAACACTTCTATTTTAATCTCGTTTTAATTGCATATAAAATTTTATGAGTTTTTTAACTTCTTTGTTTTGGTTTTGCTGCTACTATTTCATTATTATATTAACTTACACACACATACACACAAATTACTACTGTTCTAATCTAGGTGGCGCAGACAGCGCAACGTGATGCGGTGTTGTGTGCAGACAAAGTGTTTTTAATTAAATTTGTTTAAAACTTAGACACACAAATATGAGTAAAATCAGTAGCAAGAACATTAAGTAAACAAAAATATTTCTTTATTATGCAGACAAAATTAAGCGCGTTAATAGATCTACATACATTTGCACAAATACAAACAACATACATATGATATCAAAGGTAGTTTATGTGCATAATAAATAATTGCGCGTAAGTCATAGCCGCGAGTATCAAATCCTACGCTTAGTTGAGGCAACCAAATACGTTCTACTTGTGCAAAGTAAACTTTTAAATTATGCCCTAAAGTAGTCTATATATAAGTTACTGCCATTCTCTATAAAAGTTCTTGAAATGAATTATTTTCCACTTTTCTTACTCGAGTTGGAAAAAAAACTAAATGGATTCTCTACCTACTAACAACAGACCCAAAAACATATTAATGTCATTATCAGCAATTTAAAATAATTAAAATGATAACACCGGAAAAATATCAACAACAAAAATTACATTAGCAGCAGCAGCAACAACAACAACAATAACAACAATAATAGTAACAATATCCAACCAACCAAAATTACAGTAACCAACAACAAGTGGCTGGTGCCATGATAAGCAAAATTAAAATGCGTGCAGTTTTGTTGACAATAATATTGCCGCTGTTGCTGTTGTCTTGCTAATGTTGCTGCTGGCTGTTGATGACAATGGTGAGAGCGAAAAAATGTGAAGGAAGATAATGAGGTAGAAAAAAAAACAAAGGAAAATTCCAAAGTGTAAAAAGAAATTACATTTAATGACAAACAATTTAGTTGTTGTTAAGTGAAGTTGGGTGGCACTGCATGGAATTGTGTCACATAATTTAAGGTGCTCTGAATTTTTTTATATTTTTGAATTAGCGAAAGAAAAAAAAAGTATTTAATAGATGAGCTGTAGCATAATTTGTTTGAAAAGGAAAAATTAAATGAAAATTAAAATAAAAGCGGCGCCTGGCATAGAAAAAATATTCTCTAAAACTTTTTGTTTGAATTTTATTTTGAATCATTTCCCAAGCTGTGATATTGAAAAATGTTTTTTCTTGCAAAGTATGTTAGCTTTCAATTTGAACAAATTTAAAGTGCAATAGTAGCCTTTGAATATCTAGAGAATTTTGAGTTAAAAAATTCCGTGTAAATTCCAATTTTAAAATGTCACAATTAGAACATATCTTGTGTCGTTTGTGGTATTTTGTTTTAATTTTTTTGCAATGAGTGTTACGGAAAATATTTTGTATGAGATCAATGTCTCTGATTCAATCCAGGAAAAATTAATACGTAATCGGATTCTCAATATGAAAAAACGAATGCGAGGAGCTCAATATATAGGCGTTTTGATTGAAAACGGTTTGTGTGAAAGTGCTGACAAACAGCTTGGACCGCGAAAACTCAGCGCATACTCAGTCTGTAGAATATTTCTTGAAAAACAATACCCAAAGTTTGCAAGTATTTTGTTTGAAAGAAAAGATGGTGAGGGCCTGGATAATCTCCATAACCGTTATGATAATTTGCCATCCATCTAATGTAATCATTTGAATTAATTTTTATATTAAAGTTTTTTTTTAATTTCTTTTTATTTAACAAAAAGACTACATTAAAAAGTAAAATATTTGCATACATTCTTTAATTTTGTTGAAAATGATTTTTTTTAGCTTTAAAAAATATTGCAAAAAGCCCTAAATGCACTTTCGCATACATACAAATGACGTCAAAAAGCCCTATTTTAAATAAAATAAAGATCGATAAAAAAAATAAACGTTTTTCATTAAAAATATCTAGGCAAATGTTTTTGGAACTGAACTGTCCGTTTTTATACAGCTTTTGCGTTTCCTGAACAAACCCAAAAATGACAATTTGATTCGTTGTGCAAGTGAGCGACGGTACATAAAAAATAAAACAAAAAATTATTTTATAAAAAAATTTAAAATATGTAAAAAAAATCAAAAATATATAAAAAAATATAAAACTATATAAAAAATATAAAAAACATAACAAATATAAAAAAAATATAACAAAATATTAAAAATATATAAAAAATATAAAAAATAAAAAAAAAATATAAAAAATATATAAAAAAAATTTAAAAAATATAAAAAATATAAAAAAATATGAAAAAATATAAAAAAATGGAAAAATATGTAAAAAAAATACTTACATAAAAAAGAATAAAACTAATAAAAAAAATAAATAAAAAGAAATAAAAAATAAATAATAAAAATAAGTAAAAAAAAATAAAAAAATAAAATAAAACACAATAAAATAAATACAATAAAATAATTACAATAAAATAAATACAATAAAATAAAATAAAAAAATACTATAAAAAAAATAAAAACATATAAATCATTTAATAAAAAAAAAACTTAAGAAAAAAAAAACATAAAACATTAAATTATTTTTACAAATAAATACATTTGAATTTTTAGCTGTGAGCTTGAGGAATTATGAAAACCGTCATGAAACAGGAATTAAACTTAAAGATTTTAGCAATATCTTTTCCCAAAATTCGAGAAATTGCTTTGCGTTACCTAACCTATAAAAAATTTGACGCAAAGCATGTTCTTTCACCGATTTTCTTACTCAAAAGCTTTTGGTTTTTGCTATAGTAAATATTTTGAAAAGACACAGATTTTAAAATTGACCAGACAAAATTGCGTATTTTCTTTAAATAAATGTCGAAAAACTTTTCAATTTTATTTGCAACCACCTGAAGCATAAGAACTTATTTTACTGTATCTCGAAAATGACACTTGAATCAAATTTTTTGACAAACTTTTTCGGAATCAGCGCATCATTTTAAATATAAAATGATGGTTAAATCTTCGAGGACAAACCTTCTTGTAAGTTTGTAAGATAGTTTATAGAGAGTTTGAAGAAATTTGAGAAAACCATGACAACTAAGCCATAATTTATATTTTATTAAGCATTTAAAGCGAACATTTTTTTTAACTTCATGCAAAAATTTTAATTAAGAACCAAACAATTGAGACATAGCCTGATTGCTGACTCCGGCACACGCATGACATCGTTTTTAGTAATTTTAATCAACCAACATTTGTTGTCATTATCATTTTTATAGTCATTATCATTTCCGTTCTCACCGTCGTTGTTGTTGTTGTATCCACAGGTTTGTTGTTGTTGTTGTTGTTATTTTAATCATTATAAATATTGTCATTTCACGTAGCATAATTAAGTTTATTAATTACTTTATGAATAATTCAATTAAATAAAAAATTTAAGCCTGCGTGCATCTGCGCCTATGTCACCACTTGAAATTGTTGTTATAATTATCTAGCTACTATCAGCACAGTTATGTTATTGTCACTCATTTTTCAACATCCCATGTAGCACATTTTGTTGGTCAATGCAATTTATTTCTGTTGAGAGGGGGATTTATTTTTTTATTTTTTATTTGCTGTCTGGCGTCGTTCCGCGGTTGCAAAATGTTGATTAACTCAATTAAAAAAGCTTCTAAAGAGAACATTGTGTGTGTGTGCATGTGTCAGTCAGTCTGTCAGTTAGCTGCAGCACACATAATTAGATTGTACGCGTTATTTAGTGCATTCTGATTTGCACTGCAATGATGCATCACTATGAACGTTGGATTGTTTAGAAATTTTGCACGTAACGCATTATTAGGGCTACAAGTTTTCAACTGGATAAGTAGGTAGATAAAGTTTAAATTAATATTCCACACTTTCAAAGGGAGAAAAGTTTGTTTGTCTAAAAGTTGACGGCTTTTGACAGCTGCAAAACAAGCGAACAGATTTCAATGTAGTTTCAACTATTAACTTGGGTATCTCTGAAGAAAAGTTTTCATGGTTGAATTATAAAATTATGACGAAAGGAAGCCTAGCAAAGGCGAAAAATGAAATGTTAGTAATGAAAAACCACTGGTGGTATTGGCATAGCAAGTCAAACAGGTGGAAACAAAAAAAAAAGTTATATACTCAAAGCATTTCAAAATACCACGGACACGATCATCTTTTAAAATTTGTCTGTGTCATTCAAATTTAAACTAAAATTCACTGAATTTATATTGACGCATATAAATGTTACCGGCCAAACTAGTTTTTGGGATTAACCAATATCTTCTAGGCTAAACTAGTTCATCCGAAACGTGTTAGGATGAACCAGTTTAGCCTATGATGAACCAATTTAGCCCAGGTCTAGGAGGAACCAGTTTCGCCTAGAATGAACTTAGGTTACTATATACTCTTTCGATTTTTGGAAAATTTTAGTATGTTAGTTTAAGGGGGCTACATTTGGCGCGTCTCAAGGTTAACATCCTCCAATATGTCCAATGACGGATTCGCGACGGCCTTCATAGCAAAATATAAACAAAGAGCAACAAAATTCTACATTTTTTTCTTTTTACAAGCAATTGCGTTCGTAACTCTTTTTTACGCATTTCTTGTCAACGCAAAAAGTAAAATATAGCATGCTTGGAAATTCTTAAGCGACAGCTAACAAAGCTTACTGATGATACCATGTATCAGTGGTTGAAACTAGTACAGGGTGTTTTTTTTAGAGGTTTGTTTTTCGAATAGAGATAAAACTGGCATTTTATGGTCAAATCTGGCAACTCTAATGTCATTTATGTTCAGTTTGGTTTGCCATTTCATCATGAACAGGTTGACAAAAGAACAACGCTTGCAAATCGTGCAAATTTATTTCGAAAATAATGGTTCAGTTCGCGAAGTTTACCGCAAGCTACGTCCATTTTATGGTCGACATAATAGTCCATCAGAGCAATTAATTCGGTTAACCATGGATCGTTTTCGCACTACGTTTACTCTATGTGATAATACGCATCCGCAGAGACGTCGAACAGTGCGCACCGAAGAAACAATTGCCGCTGTAGAGCAAAATGTTGAAGAGGACCCGAATAAATCGATTCGCCACCGTGCACAGCAATTGGAGCTTTGTCCATCAACTTTATGGAAGATTTTGCGCAAAGATCTTGGCTTGCGACCTTACAAGATCCAGCTTGTGCAAGAATTAAAGCCGCGAGACCATGCAATGCGTCGTGATTTTGGTGTATGGGCCGAAAATGAGATTGATCTCGATGCTGATTTTCATCGCAAAATTTTGTTCAGTGATGAGGCTCATTTTTGGTTAAATGGCTACGTCAACAAGCAAAATTGCCGCATTTGGAGTTAAGAGAATCCACATGAGGCCATTACATCCACAAAAACTGACTGTTTGGTGTGCTCTATGGGCTGGTGGAGTCATTGGGCCATACTTCTTCCGAAATAATGCTGGAGAGTCAGTTACCGTTAATGGAGACCGGTATAGAGCCATGATAACCGACTATTTTGTTCCCGAATTGGATGGCATGAATGTAGATGAGTTGTGGTTCCAACAAGACGGCGCTACATGCCACACAGCGCACGTCACAATCGATTTATTGAAGGAAACATTCGATGAGCGCATAATTTCGCGGAATGGACCTGTCAATTGGCCACCAAGATCGTGTGATTTGACACCATTGGATTATTTTCTTTGGGGATATGAGAAGTCGCTCGTCTACGCCAACAAACCAGAAACGTTAGGGGACTTGGGAGCCAACATTCTTGGCGTTATTGCCGACATACGGCCCCATATGCTCGAAAAAGTGGTTCAAAATTGGACCTGTAGAATTGGCTTTATTCGAGTCAGCCGCGGCGGCCACATGCCCGAAATCATATTTAAACATTAATGGCATAAAATTATCCTTCCAATAAAGCCAAATTAATGGACATTAAAACGATTTTCTTGTGTTTTATTTCAATTCGAAGCTCTATACCTCTAAAAAAAACACCCTTTATATACAGCTATTTGCCCTTTTCGTCTTTACGCTGTAATTTTATTGTGGTTTTTGCACTTTCAGTATTGAACAGGAGGCTTAGTAAAAAATGTAATATTAAATTATGATCGATACTAAAAATGCCAACAAAATTATTTGTAATCTTTCTCCTTCTTTTGATTAGAACAGAAAGTAGATCTTATCGACACCTGTAAAGCATTTCAACATTGGAAATAGTCATGGACTAGCAAATTTTCCGAATTCGGCATAGCTTCATAGCAGTACAGAAGGACTGATTTCAAGTTTGAATCAAAAGTTTTTAGTTTCATTGCCGTTGACAGGAACGAAGATTGCCGAACATTACGAATGTGCCTTTTTGCGTTTAATAATTATGTCCTCATTGAAACCCATTCAAAATATTCTAGGCGGAAGTGTCATCGCTAATATTGATATGTTTTTCAGCATTTTCTTGGAAGGGCACTCTGGAAAGCGTATAAATTATAAATATCCTCCAAGGTGACAACTTTTTTTTTTAATCAAAATTCAATCCTGCTGCACATACAAAATTTGACTGCCATAAGAAATATTCTTCTTTGGAGCCTGTAAGACTTGAAAGCTCCAGATTATTTTAATGTTATACGCAAAGTTGTAAAGTAGACCAAGTAAAAGAAAGGAATTGCTGTAGCAGCTCTTCTTTTTTTATTTTTTTTTTTTTTTTAAAAAACTTATCACAACAATTTATCAAAGATTCAACAAATGAATTACATTTTTTTTTTGGCAACGTCAGCTTGTCGCTGTCGCCATCGCTTTTGTTGCTGTTGTTGCTTTCAATTTGGCAAAATGCTAGCGTTGCGGCGCTAACATTTAAAAGATACCGGGTTCAATTTAAAAAAATAGAAGTTCAAGGTAAGCAAAAAAATTATAACATCACAACAATGGCGATGACAAAAAAAAATATAAAAAGAGCAATAGTCACAGCAGTGGCAATAAAAATGAGGGTTTTTTCGTTGTTGCTTTTTTTATTCTCGTAAAGTAAACATTTAGATAAAAGCGACAACACAAAAAAAACTTAACAACAAAAAAATCACTAATATACAACAACAACAAAAAACATAATACTTTACAGACACTTACATACATATGGACGTAAGTAGACAAATATTGCTACTACTATTGGAATAGCAACAAAATCATGTTGTTTGTTTGAGTTTTTTTGCAGTATGTGCAGCAGATAAATTAATAGGGTATTGTTGGGCTATAACACTCAGAAGTTAAAGTAAGTAAAAAAACGTGCTTATATCGAGATCAGCTAATAAGCTTCTAAGCGCTTTATAGTTATTGGTAAAGCTTAGCTACTAGAGCTATTGAACTTATTAGCTATCTTCAATCGCTACGCTCAACTATAATAATTAACAGAATTCTTCACATTCAACTATATTGAAGAGATTAGCTACTTCAATTATTATGTTATTATGTTTCTCACTAATTTTTAATGGTAATGCTTAGCTACTACAACTAACAAGCTTCTTAGCTATTTTCAGTTAATCATGAATTATACTATGCCTATTAGACTTCGTGGTTGCTTTCGTTTAAACATAAAATTCAGCTACTACTACAACTTTACAACTTATAAACAATTTTTTGTAGCAGCTATTAGGCTTCTAAGCTATATTACTTCAATTATTGCTCTTCGCTATTAGCGAAGAGCAATGTCAGATGTTTTTCATTCGTTGCCGTTTAGACTATTTAGGTAGAAAACTTCGTAGTTGTTGACTGGAACTAATGCAACTATCAGACTTCTTGCCTATTTTTCTATAAATTTCAAGTTAAGCTGCAATAGCTATAGGACTTCGTAATTCATCAAGCTTCTTTGCTGTTTACCCTGAATTTTCTTGATATTTTTTATAATCTTAGAGTTTAGCTACTACAACTTTAAGATTTAGTAGCTATTTTTATTTAGCCATAAAGTGTACTTCTACTAGTCGTAGAGTTTAGCTACTGCGTATATTAGACTTTTTAGCTACTATGATGTAATCGTGCGGTCTACCACAGCTATTAGACTTCATATGCTTATATTAATTGTCATGTTAAGCTGCTACATACAACTTTTAGAGTTTTTCCATTCAGCGAAAAGTTTCAACATGTATTAAATTCTTCAGCTGTTGTCTTTTAATTAATGAGGTAAGGTTCTTAAAATGTAAGATTTCGTAGCAGCAACAATAAGACTTATCGTAGATTTCAACTGTTAGAGCTGTTAGAGCTATCAAGCTCTATATTCCTATATTCCTTTAATTGTTAAATTTGACTACAACAAATATTACATTTTTTACATATTTTCTTTTGAGCGGAGAGTTTCATGCTATATTCTCGTTTTGGTACTAAGCTTTCTGGCTATTTTCCTTAATTTTTGAAGTTAAGCTACTGTAGCTATCAGAATATATGGGTATTTTAGCTACTACAGCTACAAAACAATATTGCTACTTATCTTTAAACACTGAGTTTAGCGTATCGTAGAGTTAAGCCACTGCAGCTAATCACACATTCGTCAGGCTAAACTTCTACAGCTTAAAAATACTACTTAAAAATTTTTCTTTAATATTTGGGTCAAGCCTATTGACTGTTTAGCTTCTTTCTGGTATATTTCTAGCTTCTATTTCTTCATTTCTAAGTTATTTTCCTTCATAGCTGGAGATAAACTGCTGCAGCTTAGAAAATTCACTTTTGAACTAAATGTTGAAATTTCTCATACGGAAGAAGGAGCAAACCCTATGATTTCGATGTACGTATAACTGAACTTCAAGATATTTTAAGAGCTGATATATTTCAACATGGAACATCTCAGACTTAAAACAGAAGAAAAAAAAATTATTGAAATGCTGAATAAAAATTGGACAGTCCTTGGTTACATTTAATGAATATTAAAATTTACAGATGTTTAGTTTTAAAATTTTTTCAAAAATTGCAATATCCTCACAGTTGTGATTTTAGTTACGAAACGAACATCTGATTCAGAATATAATAGTTATAATAATTTTTTTTTAAAAAGGTCTTTTAAACGGGCCGCATATGCCCATATGTCCCTATGGTAGGAAGATCCCCTAGGAGTTTTATCTTCATCGTTTTCACTTTAAATGTTGTTTTCTTGTGTTTTGTCTAATTTTTGTCTTCTTCGCTCAACTTTTTTTTACTATCGCATTATCAGCATTTTTGTCCTACCTCACCACAGTTTTGTTTTGTCTTCTTAAGATTTTCCTATGCCTGCTGGCACAATTAGCTGCTTTTGAGAAAAGTCTGCTGCTAAACGAAGCAACTCAGTGTTGCGCTGTTACAGCTTTTTTCACTTTTATTATTCACTGATTTTGCCACAATTTCCTCGAATTGTTAATGCCTGTCTAGGCAATTGTAATCAGTCACTGTTAAGACAAACCATGTGACGTTTCTTGAAGAGTATTCCTGAGAATGTCTAAATCGTTGCTGAAATCAACTTTGCTTAATGATGATTAGGTATGCGATTTTTCTTGTGTCTTCTCGTTGTTTCTTTTCTGAAGACAAATTTAAGAGTTACTTAAGCAGACAGATTTTGAAGGTTTTTCTCGAGAAAAACACTAATTATTTTTTGTGAAATATAATTGACACAAAATACAAAACTACCAGAAGAGCATTAAGCTGAGCAAAAAATGCGCAAAAATTTACACCACAAAATGTGCTTGAAAATTTAAAGGATACGCAGCACAACAACATGCTCATACCTTACACCAACTTTAAAGTTTTTGAAATTTCCACTCGCATTCAGACAAACAACGGTTATTCAACTCTTGCCCTAAAGGCCAGTTGTATGCAAATATAACATAGGGCTCGATTATACAGTGGCAAAAGTTTGCTCCTACTGAGAATTTATTAATTGCACCCTGTTTGCGTGCGAATCCTATTCACAAAAAAAAAAAAAAAAAACAACCAATGCTCAAAAAGGAAATGAACTCAACACCAGTATTCCTATTTTTTGTGAATAAATGTAGTACATACATTGTACAGTCATTCATTCATTTAAACATTCATTTCGTTTTCAAATAAAATGAAAACAAAAATCCAGAAAAACATGAAAAAAAAAAAGTTCATTGCATCCATTCGAACCAAATGGTCTCAATGATGAAAGTTTGCATTTTCCCCAGAAACATAAGAGAACTTTTCTATTTGCTAAGCTTGGAGCCGAAGCAGGAGTAGCAACATCATCTGCTGCTATTGCTTTTGCTCCCTCACTACGTAGATTTCGCTAGGGCTTTTAGCGAAGTAGACTAGTAAATATTATTTCAATTCAAATAAAACTTTATTATGGCCCATTTTGTTTGAATGTATGAAAGTGAGTTATCATCATCATAATTGCCATCATCATCATCATCATCATCATCATCATCAGCAACATCTACTGATGATGAGTGGGAAATGAGGAATGATTTCAAATATACCAAAAATGAATGGAAGAATGAGCATACATAAAATATAAATTTCTATGAAATAATATACCGTAAGAAATTGCATGTGTTATTAATAAAAGGAAAATCAAAACACAACTATAAATGCACAGCACTAGCGCTGCGGTAACCGGTACGGTGTTAAACGTTTCAATTTGGAAGAACTCGGTGTTTTTATTGACTTTGAAACGTTTAATTAGTCCGCCCGATTTGTATTCAGCTGGTCCTTGCTCAGTTACTATCTTGTCTTGCAGGTTTGAATGCTCACTCGTACTTTAATGTACGGAACGGAACATTATGGTACGGTAAAGTAAAGAAAATATAACTGTGTGATACGAAGAGAATTTATGCACAATGAAACGAGTCAGTATGATAGGGAACTATATGGAACGGCTCGGTACAATAAGGAACGTTATCAGACCCATTAACTCAGCAAAGCAAAGTTAGCAATATGCAACGTAACCAATGCTATAATTTAGTGCTTATTAAGTGCTAATTTAGTGCTGTAAAAAATAATTTAGTGCATCACGAATTCTTGAAATAATTACGGTTTTTGCAAGCTGAATGAAAATTTTTAGAAAAATTAAATTAAACCTGTCCCATAATTTAGTGCTTATTTAGTGCAGTAAAAAAAATTTAATGCTGCACTAATTTTTGAGAAAATTATAATTGTTTTGATTTTGCTAGCTGCATGAGAAGTTAATTAAGTTAAAAATTATGGCATAGGTTAAATTTCACTTTTCTAAAAGCTTCTCATTCAGCTAGCAAAAACCTTAATTTTTTCAAGAATTCGTGCAGCACTAAATTTATTTTACAGCACCAAATTAGCACTTGATAAGCACTGAATTATGGCATTGGTTACGTTGCATGCTGCTAAATTTGCTTTGCTGAGTTAATGGGTCCAACGTTATCATAGCATTCGCATTCGATTCGGTTTCTATTCGGCAGGTCATTGCTCAGGGACTATATTGTCTCAATTATGCGATAGGCTAAATCCTCAGTCAATTGGGGTTGAAGAAGTAGAGGCTACTTCAGTGAGTCCTGGTACTCTGGAAGGGAAGTCATAGTCCAAACCAATGGCTTATCCATCGCTGCGTTCTCGGTAAAAATGTTTAACTAAGTAAGTATGACGATATGTACATAAATCCAAGGTTGCACACCATACATGGGAAGGTTTACAGCTCCCAATAGTTACAGGTGTTATTTTGCAGTTATACACAGAGTTTAGCTTTCTGGGACTAGACCAGAAGTTTTTGCGGAAATTATATATCAAGCTGATATGGCCACAAATGCGGTAGAAGTCCTGAGGCTATGTCGAATTCAGATAACCATTACTCTGCAGGTATACTGAAGGGACTGGAGACAACCGTAAATGTGAGCTTGGCATTTTTTTCTTTATTCGTATTTAGAGAGAAAGATGATCTGGTTAACCATCCTATATAGCTCATGGCATGCGGCGAAATCGATTTTACTGCACCAGCTGTCTTTATGGCACATGGAAAGTGTATTAGCGGGTCTTATACTAAACCTACAGCAATCACAAAAAAACAAAAAAAAACTAGTAAACTAGTGTTATCTTCGAGCAGGCCGAAACTCACATACCCTACACTGCATTGAAAGTACTTTCTAAATAAATGTTAACAATACATTGAAAACAAATTACCGGAAACTTTTATGAAAATCGTATATATACGAGATATACGATATCAAAATTTTCAGTTGTTTAAAAGTGTCATGCCCACTGCTCCAATTCCGCACACTTTAAGCACAATTCAAGATATTTATGATTTGTATTCGTGTACTTAATTTCATCACAATATCTTGCACGGTTAACGAGTTATGGCGTTATTAAAACTAAATTTTAGGGCTGTGCCACGCTCTTTTAAGAGCCTTTGCAAATTTGAAACCTAGCCCCATCTTAATTTTGTTCACATGTTCACCAAATCACCAAGTTTCATCAAAATCGCAGCAACTTTTGTCAAAATGTGCAGGGGTATATTTACATAGAGTATGGGCGGTGGGCGTGGCCGCGAACCGTTCTGACCATTTTTACATGCTAGCAGCTTGTAAGAAGGTATGACCTATGTGCCCAATTTCATTGAACTAGTTTGCTTAGTTTTCCCTCAAACGTGATTTTAAACAGACAGACAAACAGACAGACAGACATACATAGCTATATCGACTCAGGTGGTGACGCTGATCAATAATATATACACTTTTCCATGCCTGCCACGCCCTCTTCTATGCGTTACAAACGGAATATCAAAGTGAATATACTACCCTCTGTGGCCCCAACATGAGAATGGCAAACATAAGAGCTGTCATAAAATACTATATGGGGTATATCATAAAATTTTTTAAAAATATACCTTAAAAGTGTGCTACGTTCAAGGGTCTTTAAGCAAATTTATGATCAAATTGTTTGCTATTTTGTAATTAAATTTATGATTGAATTTCTGTGATAATTTTATAACAGCAATCGTTTTTTTTTATTTTCATAATTACGAATAGATTGGATTTATTGAAAGGTTCTTATCAGCTGGGGAATTTCGTAGAGTCGTTATAGTTGTAATTTTTGTTTTGTTTCTTTTTTTTTAATGCGCTGTAGAGTACGTCAATAAAGGCGACAATTTAGTTTTATGAAATGGTAATAAAATACGGTAATTCATGATTGATTTTCTTTTTTTTTTAACCTTTTTTGAAAGGAAAAGTGCCGGTAAATAAAATGACATTTTTAAAAATTTCAATCAATCAATCTATTGTCAAAATAATCAAAACCAAAATAACTACAGATAACCTTCACAAAGTTCAAAATTTTCAAATGTCATTTTCTTAAGCAACCGAGTGTCCAAACATTCAACATCCCTACACAGTAGGAAGGATTCAAATGAGAGAAAAAAAATTGTGTTAGGTTGAATTACCTGAAGTTTAAAACGATTCTTTTGTAATACAAGAAACAGCACATGTGACGCGTTGCCCGCTTTATATGCAGGAATCGAATAAAGCGTCAGTCAGCCTTCAGCAATAGGAATATAATGTAAAAGTATGACGAAACCTCCTCTCATTTTTATACTAACGCATATAATTTGTCGTGAAAAGAAACGAAACGATGCCATCATTAAATTTCTAACGCATCATTAAATCTAAATTTGTTTACAAGCCTAGAAAAGCCTGTTTCGTTTGTTAGATGCTTTTTATCTTTAGAGGACAGTGTAAGTAGCACCACTAGACGGCCTTTTGTTGTCGTAGTCGGCGTCAGCAATTCATTGGAGACAAAGTGTTTTATATGTCATTTTAAAATGATAAAAACACAACACGATGTACCCAAATGGCACCGGTATTTAAATATAATTTTTTTATCTTTTTTTTTTTGTAAGCTCAAATGACGGTTCTTATTCAGGAATTGCTTCATGGCTACAAAGTTGGGTTATGGTTGAGTAGGGTTTTAACATACCTGCGGCAGAATAATGACCAGTATTTTGAAAAATGCTGTACGTACCTGCAATAGAAACACAAAATTACGTTAGATTATTTAATTGAAGTATAAGTGAAATGAATTTATATTCGGGCTTTGAACGGGAAGTAATACTTGAATTAAAAGTTAAAATTCATAGCCTCATTACCAATGTTTATCTGTATCAGTAAAAGTTTTTATATTAAAAAGTTAAAAAGTTTTTATATTAAAACTTAAATAGTTTTATGGTAGCGTTAGCACTTTTTATGTATAAGGTATACAACGCCCACCTGCTAAGCCTTGCCTACATTTTGTTAATATTTGACTATGTCACAAAAAATCCCTTAAATAGTTAAAGTACGTTATGTTACAATACGTTATGGTGTGTACGGCATGGCGCGTCACAGAAAAGTATAGCACAGAGAAAAATAGTACAGCACTGTTTTATTATTGACGTACAGTGTGGTACGAAACACTTTAGTAGTTAGAGTACATCAAATAACAATATAATATATTACAATACAGTAGCATTTAGCACGTTAATGTACACTGGCTAAATGTACAGAACAGTAAGGTACAGTACGTTAAGGTTTAGCACATTAAGGTACAGTATATTAAGACAAAGTGCATTAAAGTACAATACATGAAGGTACAGTACATTCAAAACTTAGGTAAAATTTGGTTTTGTACAGTACACTTAAATTCATAATTTAGTCAAGTACAATAATACGTTGTATTACAATATGATTTGGTACAATAGGGCACGTTGTTCTTTCGAGACAAAATAAAAGTTTTCTGGGTGATATCGATTGGCTACAGATTCTTCTATAAAATTTTTTGTTATAAAGAAATTGTGCTACTTTAGCGAACATTACGATGTTGTGTTTAAATGTTTATGATTTTGATTGCACTTAAAGAATATCAAATTTTATATTATTGCCATAAAAAGCTCGTCCACTCCAGCTGAGGAAGCAATCTCGACACATACCGTATACCTACACGTACAGACGGTCGTAAAACTAACAGCTTAGAGCACAAACTTTATAAATATCAACAATGGCAACAGAATGGCCATAGTTTTTAATGCCTAAGCAATTAAAAAGCTTTTGCATTTGCACGCTACAAAACCGGCAGGCACTTTTGTGCTTCCTTACACATTTTGAGTTTTCTCTTCTTTGCAACAATTTGCCACGCAGCAAAACATCCAACGTTTCAAACCTCTCCAGCAAGTGAGTGTTTTCTTACTGTGTGAACATTGTGACTTTGCTTACGCGCTTTTGTTGCGTCGCCATATTTGCAATTTCCGCTCACATCACGCGGCACATCAGCAGGACATCACCATCGCTGGCGTAAGCAAAAAAAAAGGAATGCGCCATTTGTAGTTGTGGTAGTATTTCATGCGCTGCTGCATGCATTTGTTCGTTCTTTCGTTCCTTTAAATGTATGGCAAAATGCGCGCTAGCTCAGTCGACACGTTAATGGAAAAACATTGTAGTCACTTGACTTTCATGGCGGTAAAACGGAAATGTTGATTTGGTTTGAAATGAAGAAAACTACGAGAGCTGGGTGGGCTGCATAAATGTGGAGCGCAACACAGTGAACGTGGCAGAAATTTTACTTTATAGTGGGCACTATCATGAAGTTTGTGCGGTAGCTGCCAGTTTGTCTATGCGTGCGTGATATTTTATTTAAATGCATTTGCGCGCTCTATATAGCATATTGTATTACTCTGGCTCTTTTCATAAAACTTTATATTCTACCTCTTTAATTTATATATTAAAATTAAAACTTTTGAAGGTTTCACGCAACTCGATATGCAACTTTTGGAGCAATGAGTGTGGGCTTGAAGGAAGTGTGAGTGACACTAAAATGGGAATAGTTATGACCTTACAATGTAACTTGGGCTACGGCATGGCGGGTATTTCTAATTATTCAAAGTTTTACCCCTCTGAAAGCTGCTGAGTACTACGTTGTCGGGAAATCAGTCCAACCACAAACATGAGGTCAAATTCAAATAAAAACCCAAACACAACAACGAGGGTACAAGTAGCAATGGAAGATGACTGAGACGCTACGCTGACTGTATACTTCTGATGAAGTTCCACACACGACTTTAATATGTTTTCGGTGAACTAGCTGATGGAATTCTACCCAGGAAACAATAACAAGGGTCATTCGACATGTAACAACCATTGGAGTAGCCAGTAAGAAATTCTCTGGCATGCTCTTGAAGGCGTAGTCCCTCAAAATATAGTTTAGTAGTGGCAATATGACCAAGAACTGCAGGAACTACGCACGAAACGGAGGAGTACTACTGTCACTTAAAAGACTACGAGACTAATTTGCCACCTATTCCCACGTCGAAGCAGAATTGGTCACATGCAGTGGATTTGATATAACTTCTAAAACATCAGAGCTTAAGATTTGACAATCCCAAACGCCTTGAAACGAAGTTGCGAGAATCCACGTTAACGAAATAACCGACAGCACCAAAAATCTAACTAAGAAATGGTTAGAGCTTGAGCCAAGACCTCGGTCTTATGAGATTCTTCAGATTTACTGGGAATACAAGTGCGCTGATCAAGCGCAAAGATTATTACCGCCAAGTTTGCCTGAGAATGAAGGGTACGGATTCCTGTTAGGCCACCGTTAAAATTAGGTCATACCTGTGGAGGAAGCATCTTAAAAACATAGCATGTTATTGATTCTCGAAGTTAAAAATTATTTTCAGCATAGAAGATACGAACAGGCTGATGGCGGATAGATTGCTTTTTCAGGAACCAAAATGCTCCAATGATAACGAAGGATTTATTTTAATTGATAGGGTTCTTAAGTCTTAGATAAAGCAATCAAATCACTCGGTAACATACATGGAATAGTGATAGAAAATCGGTTAAGATCATGCTATCTATTTTCAAACTACCGCGTCCAGCAAAAAATAGTAAAAAAGCAATGTCTCCTCTGTAGAATGAAGTACTTTCCAAATTCTGGCAATCAATTAGATAGAAGTACACTGTCTAATACTTCAGAAGTGTCACTAGAAAAGTAAATGATTTTAGTGTATCTATTAAAGCCACGAAATAAATGGCGGGATCAGGTTACTTCATCTCTTCTAAAGAAACTAGGCGACTCCTGAACAATCGTTCTAAGAACTACTTTCATGGTTAGAGCGATCGTGTTAACGACTTAAGTAGTTTACAACGCTTAGACTTAAAGGCCTGCACTTTTCTTCTTCGCAAGAATAATAGAAATTTCATTGACATGTCTAGACATCCAAATAAAATAGATTCCGGTTCGTAAGCTCTCAGAGATATATAGTCGTAGCATGTCGCATCCTCAACTGCATCGTTTAGTTACATTTTATCAAAACTTTGTGAGCTCTATCAACACGAAAAGGATATGTACATAACCACATTTATACAATAAAACTATGCTGAAATTTTGAAAGGCGACCTTCTTAAATTCATGTTGCTACAAATTCTGCACACATTTAACATTAAAGGCAGACTGACCTACACGCAAACATTTGCTTCTTAAAATAATTTATTTTTAAAGAGCATTAAAAAAAAGAAACAGGCACCAGCAGCTTTGCCAATGTCCTTAATTTTAATTGACCACAAAATTCAGGTTCATTGCCTTTGAAAAAACAACCAAGAAACAGCAAACTGTAAATAAAATGAGAGTGAGTTAATTTAGCCACATTTACACAACCTTTTTTATGCAGGCGGCGGCAAGCAATCGTAACAGAAACAGAAACAGCTACTGTCTTCCTGCCTTCCTTTCAACGAACAGATTGGATGGCACTATGACACAGCCATCCAGTCAGATGCCTACTTGGCCTGCTATTACTGGTGCTACACTACTGGTTGTCTCGGTCACAGTCAGGGGGTAATCGACCTCATAAAAAATAAGTAATGTCATTTCAGTATAATGGTTGTTTTTCTTTTTCCTCGTATATATATTCATCATATCTGCTACATATATTTTTTCCCACATTTGTCACTTTGCACAGTGGTAGTGGTATGGAAAGGACTTTTTAAATGCAAATACCATGCTACGGGATATAACAGACGAGCTATAAACTGATTTTATGTTTTATTTCTGCATTTAAATATATTCCTTTAAATACCTACTTGCATAGGGTGGCCACTGAAAGACTGAATGATAGATAACTGAAATATCTTTTTGCAGACATGTGATTTTTCATTTTATTTAGTTAATAGGCGAAGGAAAAACAGTTCCATCCCCAAATAATTGTCATAACACAATATAATTGTGTGATTTTTTTGCTGGATAGGCAGTGAGAGGCAGTGCCGAATGTAATTTTTTTCTAAAAATAGGCGGTGCGACGCCTCCCACAAGAAAATACGTTCTCAGTGCTAAGCTACTCGACCGATTTTGATTAAATTTCGTACAGAGAGAGATTGAACACTGAGGAAAGATATTTGCTCTGAATGGGACGTACCACGTTTCTAGCCAGAAAATGTGGGTGGTGACACGCCTTTAACAGAAAAATATGTTTTCAAAGCTAAAGGGACCGATTTTGATGAAATTCAATAAGGAGATAGATTAATCCCTAAGGAAGGGATAGGACAACATGACATCTCAGTTGGAATATTTGAGCTTGAGCTGGTTAAGAAAATCTCAATGAATCTTACTCGTTGACATTATACATAACCATTTCTGCATTTCCAAAGGATGCTAAAATTGAAAGCCAACAAGGTACGAATATTTCAAATGCTTTAATTTTCCAGAGAACTCGAATCAGGAAAAAAATTTATTAAATGTTTTAAATGACCTTCGCAAGCTTTGTGTACTAAATTTGATCTAAACATCAAAGTGTTAACTATCCATAGTTTATGTTAAGCCCATTGTAGTTACTGCACTGCACAGATTAAAGCCCCCATAGAGTCAGCGAGTGCGCGCATTTACCAGATAACGTATGACTCTACAACGACTGAGGCAATTTCGATTAATTGCAGTTGATACAAAGTGATGAATATGCAAATAAAAAATGACGTAATGAAAATGTGGCAACATGACGCTGAGTAATGGTAGGGTGGGCAGTATGAGAAGAGTATTGGATGTTGAAGTGAAGTTGGGAGAAATGCAATAAATGTCAAGTGAGTAAAATAGCAGCTGAAATTTTTTATTTACAATTACAATATTCTTTTTTTATGTTGTAAATGTCATAAAAATTTTTGAAATAAGCACATATGGTATGGTACTTAGATGGGCCCATAACTCATGTGATTCTTCAATCTACAGTCTGTCAAGTAAAACTGTGTGCCAGCTGATATATTGAAAAATTTCAATGAAGCTTAGAACATTTAATCCAATGTTAAATATTTTGATTTTTGCTAAGCGTAGCTTACAATGCTTTAGCATTTCATGTTTTGGCATCTCCGCATAATGTTTTGAGATTAAGTAAAAGTGGGCAATTTTGGAATTAAGAGTACTGGTAGGATGAATACATGCATGTGTGGTGACAAAACATTCGTTTAAGGATTATCATCGGGATAGTACGATGATCAAACGAATCTAACAATGAACCTTTCATCTTTCAATTGAGTAACATAAATAGAAGCGTATTTGCACACAGTTGAGTATGTCAGTTTAAATTTTGGACTTTAATGTGTAGAAGCAATTTTTAAAAACTTGTGAATTGTCTTAAAAAATAAATAAAAAAGTTACTTTTAATTCATTCAAATGTTTGCATTTGATTGAATTTATAATAAATGCAAAAACTGTCAGTACTATATGTAAAACTTTTTAACGGTCATACCACCAAATGCTCACATTTTTAAGTAAAATATTCAGCGGGGTCTAATTTCTTAGCTTTAAAGTTAATTTTGATATAACCACATGCGCTTACCCTAGGACCATCCAATATCACCGATCAAAAAAAAAAAGATCCAAGGAAAATGTTGGAGAAAAACACAAGCCCCAAAACGTTAACTTCGTGGGATAAGAACACTATTCATCTCTTCATATATTAATACTCGACATTTCATATTTTGAATGATGCAATAATGTTCTAAAAAAATTTCCTTTTTGGTCATTTTTTTCACTTTGAAGCATATTCTTGCTTCTTCGGAGTTCTGATGTAATACAAAGAAAAATTAAATGTAGATTATTGCTTTTTATCTAAATACATACAAAAAACGTTTACTTTTCAAAGGAGAAAATCATTGCTGGCCTGAATAGCAACAAACACGTAGTTACTTATAACGCAAATGCAACAGTCGCCGACCGGGTTCATGTATCCGACCGCTTTAAAAAACTCTATAAAAGTCCATCAATTTACCGCGCAAGGTTTACGAAAGTGAATGCATTTCATTCCTTCAATATTGATACGCCGACTGTCAAAAAATCATTCTAAAATCTTAACGGGTTTTTTGTAAAATGAGTCAAAACTACGCAACGGTGCGTTTCGATGGTTTCGCGAGTGTAAAAAAAGATAAAAAAAAGAGTTTCACGTTTATCGATTTTTCAGCGTAAATAAACTGAGCTGACAATATTTTAATATTTGCTTGTATGCATTTATATATCCTTATCATAATTACAAAGTAATAACCACTTTTTTAATTAATTAAAAAGATTTATAAAGTGAATAAAAGCGGTCGGAATAGGGTTGCGTAAGAACTTCATACGTTCCTCATTCCGACCATTTGTCCGGTAACAGGATTTTAAAGCTTCTTAAAAAAAGATAGTTTTTGTGTGCAATTAAACTAAAAACGTATAATTCTTGCTAGGTTATTCAATCTAAACATAATTTTACGATGGAGGGCCTGTATACGACCTAGTTTAACTTAATCAGATTTGCCATAATGTGATATGAAACTTATACGTTTTTATGTTATTTTTCTGTTTGAACATATAATTGCTCTATTATTTTAGATTTTAAATTTACATTCATTTATATTCTCTCTGTGAATCTTTTCATACTGCACGGTACAATAAAATTTATACTACAGTAATTTATTAAAAAAATACATGTAAATGTATCTACGTAATTATTACAATCAAATTGAATACGGTCTTTATATTCCTGTTTCCGTCCGCCTTGGTCAGATACTAGTACTAAAGGGTGTTTTTTTTAGAGGTATAGAGCTTCGAATTGAAATAAAACACAAGAAAATCGTTTTAATGTCCATCAATTTGGCTTTATTGGGAGGATAATTTTATGCCATTAATGTTTAAATATGATTTCGGGCATGTGGCCGCCGCGGCTGGCTCGAATAAAGCCAATTCTACAGGTCCAATTTTGAACCACTTTTTCGAGCATATGGGGCCGTATGTCGGCAATAACGCCACGAATGTTGGCTTCCAAGTCCCCTAACGTTTCTGGTTTGTTGGCGTAGACGAGCGACTTCACATGTCCCCAAAGAAAATAATCCAATGGTGTCAAATCACACGATCTTGGTGGCCAATTGACAGGTCCATTCCGCGAAATTATGCGCTCATCGAATGTTTCCTTCAATAAATCGATTATGACGTGCGCTGTGTGGCATGTAGCGCCGTCTTGTTGGAACCACAACTCATCCACATTCATGCCATCCAATTCGGGAACAAAATAGTCGGTTATCATGGCTCTATACCGGTCTCCATTAACGGTAACTGACTCTCCAGCATTATTTCGGAAGAAGTATGGCCCAATGACTCCACCAGCCCATAGAGCACACCAAACAGTCAGTTTTTGTGGATGTAATGGCGTCTCAAGGGTCTCATGTGGATTCTCTTCACTCCAAATGCGGCAATTTTGCTTGTTGACGTAGCCATTCAACCAAAAATGAGCCTCATCACTGAACAAAATTTTGCGATGAAAATCAGCATCGAGATCAATCTCATTTTCGGCCCATACACCAAAATCACGACGCATTGCATGGTCTCGCGGCTTTAATTCTTGCACAAGCTGGATCTTGTAAGGTCGCAAGCCAAGATCTTTGCGCAAAATCTTCCATAAAGTTGATGGACAAAGCTCCAATTGCTGTGCACGGTGGCGAATCGATTCATTCGGGTCCTCTTCAACATTTTGCTCTACAGCGGCAATTGTTTCTTCGGTGCGCACTGTTCGACGTCTCTGCGGATGCGTATTATCACATAGAGTAAACGTAGTGCGAAAACGATCCATGGTTAACCGAATTAATTGCTCTGATGGACGATTATGTCGACCATAAAATGGACGGAGCTTGCGGTAAACTTCGCGAACTGAACCATTATTTTCGAAATAAATTTGCACGATTTGCAAGCGTTGTTCTTTTGTCAACCTGTTCATGATGAAATGGCAAACCAAACTGAACATAAATGACATAAGAGTTGCCAGATTTGACCAGTTTTATCTCTATTCGAAAAACAAACCTCTAAAAAAAACACCCTTTATATCCACAAAGTGTTATGCATATGCGCTTGTTATTGTTTCAGTCAATCATCATGGATTCCAAAAAATGCTTAATCTATCCTCGCAAAAATTTAGGAGAGGCTTTTATTGATGTAAAAGAGAAAAAATGTAGTATTAGGCAAGCTGGCAAAATTAATGTGGAAATGTCTGTGGTCCGACCGTGTTAACAATGGAGGAAGGAAAATATTATAGTTTAGTGAACTATAGTAATGGGTGAACCTGTAACAATATCTCAGCTAGTCGAAACTGTTTCTAAAGTAATAAGAAACATGGGAAGAAAAATTCGTATAAAGATGATCAGATTAGTGATGTTATGTGTAAAATTAAGAGTCCTTCGCTAATTTCCAAACGTGGTTCCTATAACGTTCCTGAACTTAATGATCATCGTAAGAACTCTGATTAATGTTAGTTTTTATGCTTAAAAAACTTTTTTGTGTTTCCATTTTTTCAAAACTGAAATAATATGTTTAAACTTAACCAGTTTCTTATTGTTCTTATTTATCCTAAAAGATCTCAGTGAAAAATGTGATTAACATTAGTTGTTATACTTAGAGGTTAACTTTGTTTGTTTAAAACTAAAAGATTTTAATCAAAATCGCAAATTATTTGAAAAACGGTAACTTTGCTTTTCTTTTAAGCAAGTTTTAATATAATGATGTTCGTTTTTCATATGGCGACATTAGCGGTCGGAATCAGGTACTGCAGTGGACGGAAACAGGCAAAATCATCACAGGCCGGTCGGGAAATGGTGCTGCTTGTGTTTTTACTTGACTCCAGATTGAAAACTGTTGCCCAACTAAGAGTTTAAAGTTCGCCTGCAACCGCTTATTGATACAATTTATATGCAAACTTTGAGCCGTGGCAGCAGGTGAAGATAATTTAGCTTTATACACATTTTTAATAAAATTGTTTTATTGTCGCTTGGTTACGAGTTAACAAATGCCTTAGCAAGGTGCTATTGCAACACAAATAAGCACTGAACAAAAAGTGTGTTGGCTGGGAAAAAACGAGCTGGCACCTGCCATACATGAGAAAAAACTGAAGACACCAGGGAGTTTTATAGGCAAACAAAAATTTACGTAAGTTTATCATTATGACAAGCACTCTAATGAATTCCTTTCGGCAAGTCATTTTCGGAGAACAACCTTTTGCAGCGACTATATTAACTTATCGAGCGAATCGCTTAATAATTTTAAATTGTTCACGCGTGTTAAAACAATATACAATTAGCTTGCGACTATGCTCTTATGCAAATAAACTTAATAGCATAAACAGACTGTTTTCATTTAAAGTTAAAAACACAATCCTATTAAAAGCGCTTAACATATATTTCCCGCTCAATCTCAAGCTTTGAGTCTTTAAAGCGTATTGTACAATTATGAGGGAAAACATTAATAATGAGAAAACAAGATAAAAGCAAGACTTAATGTTAAATCATTCGCAAAAAGAATACAAGAAATAATAAAAACAAATAACTTTGGTGCCACCAATCTCTGCACATAAAGTGACAAAAGTAAAGTAGAATATTTAAAAATCAAATGGAAAATGCGAAGCACCACACGCGACTCATGTAAACCCTTGAAATTCAAGTACAAATTACGATGACACCGACTATGTCGACGATAGCGATGACTACTGCATACTCGAACAACAACCACAACAACAACAACGGCGACATGCAGTGGCTATAGAATTATTTGGTATATGTCACATTTGCGCTTTACGCTGGAGACAACCAGCGTTGTTGCAAAAGATAAAGATGACAACGACAAGCAACACATGAGTGAGTTAGTTGTTGGGGACAACACAGCGAATGGTGCCGGTGTATGCAGTTGGCGACAAAGTTGTTTTAGCAACTGCTAGCTGCTGCCGGTGCTGCTGTATGCATCGTGAATGTATGCATGCAATGCGTTCATTTATTATTTAAGGAGGAGCGCAACAAACAGCATTAATAGTTGCCACAACCAGCGCTAAGTTAAGTTAAGCAGCTAAACATGAAATTGGAATTGGAATTGGAATTGGAATATAATCTGCACTGAAAAAAAGCAAAAATAAAGTAATCGTTGGAGGATGATTGAGATTTTCTTACTCTGATTTCAAAACTAGTGCTTAAGCCAAGTGTTCACTATGTCTAGATTTTGGGATAGTTTAGGTCTTAATAACTAAGTTAGTTCGGAACCACGTCAGTGGCTGCGTTTATTCTGAATTTTAGCCTCATCTAGAAATTGATCGATTTTAGGTTCTGATCGAGTCTATTTCTTGACATGGATTCAGATCTTTAGTTTTAGACTTTATCAAAAACATGATCGAATTTGTACAAAAAGTCTGAAATTTTCACCGCCTTGTTGTTCCAATTTTGTGCAATTAAGCTACCTAGCCTCCCTTAAAGAAAATTTCAAAGGGATTATGTTATCTTCCTTTTCCTTTCTTTTTATTTTTTATTCGTTTCTTGTGAACAAAAACAAACGAAAAAAATAGACGTCCAAAAAGGCATCAATCTGCCCTTGCCCATTCTTATTTGTACGTTTCGACGACATCCGCAGTCAATTTTTTTTTTTAATTCATTTAGTTTTAGTCTATGGTAACAAAGTCCTTCATCTATTGAAGGTCTTCATTTATTATATTAAAAATCAATTTTGTTTTTTCAAGTTGTGTAGTTTGTAGAAACTTTCAAATGGAAATTTTTTTTATTTAAATTGTCTTTAATCTAAGCAATCGAATACAGCGAAGTTTTTCTTGTGTTTTTTTGTTTTCAGTGTAACTCGACTAATGCGCCTCCCGCTCGACAGTCACATGTGTTATTAACCTCTGACAACGTTCGTTCGTTCGTTTCGCTTCACTCAGATAACACAGCAGACAAACAGACGGACAAACTTAGTTTCACAAATCGTTTGAAAGCAGCAAATTATGAAATTTATTTATCGGTGCAAAAGCATGAAAAGAACTTTAAATATAATACATAATTGCATTTTATATTTGCAACATTACACTTTGTGAACGGTGTAGATTCCAAAGACCTCTAACTCACACTCCACCATGATGACTTGACATTGCCTTGACGCGAAGTTACTATGCTTCACTGTTGCTTTTGATATGTTGCATTGGAAATACAAATTTTACCGCATTTATGCGCTGATTATTTGAAAAACAAAAAAAAAACGCAAAAGATGTCAGTGAGTCAGGAAATGAATTACAAAAACAAAAAGTGAAAAGTACTACCCGTGCATATCGCAAATAGATAATTAAGAAAGCAGTCAATTATTTCAATGCGTATGACGTGAATATTAAAATGATTATGACGTTAGAAATGTGACCCTTGTTAAGAAAATTTGTGCAAATCAAATGTCACAAAAATTAATGTTTGAAACATAAAACAAACAAACCAACAAATTACAAAGACAATATAAATAGCAACATATTTCTTGGAAATATTTCAAAATCTTCATTAAAATCAAAAAACCTTGACGAAATTAAATAGCAAAACTTTTGTAAAGTTAAACAAATAAATGCTTACAGTTCCCAGAAAAACAATCAAACAAAAGTAAACGTTGTAAGTATTTGGGATTAATGGATGATTTCGTGCTAAGGAAGAAACTTATTATATGGTGTCGAATAAAGCATAAACGCACAAAATATCGTAGACGAGCATAAATGAAGTGCCCTTTGCTAATTTTTTCATGCCTCTTTAAGAGAATTATAAAATGTACATGAAATCTACATCACATTTTAAGATGTCACTCATGTTTCATTTGCTAAAAAAAATGCACTTCTGAACAACCAAGTCGACCACTGGCTTAGTGTTCAGTTCAATGCATCAAGCTCTTAAGTAGTAAAATATAAATGTTGATCAGGGTGCACGAATTGGTGTAGCTGGACTCAATAGAACATAAAACAATGTTGCCAAAGATATAAATTTGTCATGTAAAACTCCCGATAGAACATAAACAACATTTTAAACGATATATCACTTAGGTGGACCTTTTTTTAATTTGGAATATTGAAGTTTTTACTAGAAAATTCAGATTTCTATATAGAAAAGCTCACGTAGCTGTAAGAATAATAAAATTCCCTATTTTACTAGCAGAGACGCAGCATTTCATATTTAACTAGCAGAGACACTAACCATTTGGCTTTATGAACACTAATATCATGCTGAAGATAATTTGGATAGCAACAACATCCAGCATTTCCATATTAATCAGGCTGCACGAATCGATCTAGCTGGACTCAATAGAACATAATACAATGTTTAAAACAATATAACTCTTAGATGCAGCTTCTTTCTTTGAACATACGAATTTGTTTGTCGAAATTTAGCATGGTCATCTGGCCACTGAGGGTACGTCTTTGACTGTGCACATTAACTAATATGAATAATTCGATGTTCGGACAAGTGGTTACCTCCAAGCATGGTTTATCACAACTAGGCAAGGATATAAAATAACAATAGAAGTGCAGTCTGACAGTGGACATCGATTTCAAACTCACTGACTGTTTTCAGAATAAGTTTTAATGAAAGTTTTCTAGTCGATGTATTAAGTCGGTAGCCAAATTGATACGATCCGAGCAATTTGCTGAAGACGTTCATACAAAATTTTGTACAATACGGTCCGAGGTCTCAGTCGTCAAACAAGCTTTCGTCTCTTTAAATTTGAGTTATAATGACATAAGCACCCTGACTTAAAAAGTTTTCATGATATTACATTGAGATGGTGTTACTTGTCTATCACAATTTGTTGCTGCTAAGAATTTTGGGAAATGTTGCTTAAGAACAACTACAATAACATTGAGTAAATTTTTAGAGTTATCTCGAAGTGTTCGCGTCCCGCTTGCTTTTAAGAATTTTTTCTTTAAGTTCGGACTCTCCAGCATTCTCAATGTGTGACTTTTAACGTAGCCCTATTTTCCTTTGCAGGATTTTCTTTTCATTCTTTGGTCTGAATCAGTATTTTCCACTAGAAGCTCTTGTATTTGCTACCTTTGCTAGTGCCTCAAGCTGTGCGCATTCCATAGCGCAATGCGTCAGTGGCTATTGTGAAGTATAGTGCCCATGAGTCATTAGTGGTGGTCTCTGCACGTGGTGCTCACAGTTGCCTCAGTGTACTAAATATACCAATGTTATATTTCGTAAGCAAATAGTTTGAGCTTCTTTTTATCGATAAGGTATGACACCTAACAATTTTAAACTATTTTGTACACTTCAAATAAAATTTAATGGATGGCCTATCTTGCCTGTGTGACACTTGATCGCTGTTAGTTAAGAGGTAATCTAATCAAGCTGAATTCGTACGTTTACGACCTACCTGGCGTATGGATATTAACGTTTTTTATAAAGCACACTTAACAATTGGTAATTGTCCCATTGCGAGACCAATTGCTTTGTATTGTGCGTGCAAGTATATGAGATATTGATTCAGTTTCCAAATAACCACAGCTATGTTCAACTCGCAGCTCGGAATTTTAATTTGTCTCATACTTTGGCACACACCAGCAACATTACAACAAGATGAAGGCAGTCCCATAGTTGACACCAAACTGGGAAAAATACAAGGCACCACGCTTACTTCTCAACATGGCAGCATAATATACGCGTTTCGGGGCATTCCATATGCACAACCACCAATCAAAAATTTACGTTTCGCTGCACCACAACCATTTCCTGCATGGAACGATACTCTAAAAGCTACAGAGGATTCTTTGATGTGCCCGCAATTAAATGTACCAACTAGTATGATGAGTGAAGACTGTCTCAAACTGTACGTATTCTCACGTAACCTTACTGGAAATTCACCAGTCATGGTCTGGATACACGGTGGTGCCAATGATGCAGGTAGCGGTCATGAGTCTGGTCCACAATATCTACTCGATCACGATATCGTTATGGTGGCATTCAATTACCGCTTAGGAGCACTTGGATTTGTGAGCACTCATACCGAAGAAGCACCTGGAAACTTTGGTTTCTTGGATCAAATTTTAGTACTTAAATGGGTAAAAGATAACATTGCTAATTTTGGTGGTAATCCAAATCTAGTGACGATTTACGGCGTAAGTGCTGGTTCCACGGCAGTAACATTACATATGGCCTCCCCGCTGTCTAAGGGTTTATTTCACAGAGCAATTGCGATGAGTGGCTCGTCAACGAATAGCTATTACATTAATAATTTCCAACGGACGCGTAGGTTGGCACGTGACACGTCGTGTCCTATGTACAATCCCAAGGATGTATTGGATTGTTTGCGAGAAGTCAGCTGGGAAACAATATTAAACGTGTGCGCAACATGGGAAACGCATGGAATTCGCTCTTTTATATGGAACTTTGAAATAGATGGGCACTTTTTGGATGAGCATCCAACGGAATTATTTCGTAGTGGCAAATACAACTCAGTACCGTTACTGATTGGATTCACAAAAAATGAATATGATTTTCTATATTATTGTAAGTGCAACTCATTCTTAATTTATTCATTTGAAAAAAATTATTTTCTTTATTTATAAAGATCAGGAAAATAACACCGGTCTATTGAATGACATCAGTTTAAACTTTGGCAAATATGCACCACATATATTTCTTTACAATATCTCAGATGAATCGCAAGATCCACCAGTGAGTCAAAGATTACGAACATTTTATTTAGGTGATTCGGCCAATGTAACAAAGGACAATCTCAACCATTTTGGTGAAATAAGGTCGGATACGTTAGGGTTTGCTGTACGACGTTTAATAGATTTATTGGGTTCGAACACGACAGTTTATTACTATCGCATGGATTACCAAGGCCAACGTGGCTTCTATGTAGATGCGAATGGCATACCAAGAGGTAACTTAAAATGAATTTGTTTCAATAATATTTCGTAATATTTCTCATATCAATTTCAGGCAGTTGTCATGGCGATGATGTGCAATATATAATGCCTGGATGGTATGCTCCAAGTCTTTCTTTAGATCATCCTGATATGTTTATGGTTGATCGTTTAACCAAATGGTGGACAACATTTGCGAAAAATGGGTACCATTAAGTTATATATTTTGAATTGCACAAATGTTTAATTATTATTTTATCGGTTTAACTACAGTGATCCATATACAGAGGATTATGAGGGACCGTGGACCACCGCAGATAAGGGCACACTTTATATAGATCGTCAAACACACTTAGGACCACCACCTTTCTTAGAACGTTATGCACTCTGGGAAGCATTATTTCCCTTAAAAAAAAGCTCTGGGACCACTATTCAAATAAAGATGTATTCCCTGGCTATCATCAGCACTATTGTAATCCTTAAAGCAATTTATTAAATTCTAAATACACACATGCAACTGTCATTTAGTTTTTTACTTGTTTATTTTTTTTGACAATTTAACTACAGCCTAGAAGAAATAAACAATCAGCAGTATCGTTTAACTTCTTATCAAGAAAACCATAACGTAACGATACTAATGAATTATATATCATATAATTATAATATTAATTAATAATAAAGAAAATCCTGCAAAGGAAAATAGGGCTACGCTAAAAGTCACAAATCGAGAATGTTGGAAAGTCGGAACTTTTAGGAAAATTCTTAAAAGAATGTGAAGTTAAATTCCATACTTAACTAGCAAAAACACAAGCAACCTGACTTAACAGAGCTTTAACAGAGTCTTAACAGAGAAATGTTAACATGACCCTGAAGGAGATTCAGATAGGATTAAATAAAATCTGTTCAAGATTTCCAAATTATCAAGGGTCCACAAAAAAATAGACCTTAAAAAAACGATTCAAACGATTCAAACTTTTGGTTCAGTTTCTTTTTTTATTATATAAATTGTGAAATCACAACATGGTCTACTGACCACTCGTTTTTGACTGTGCGCATACCACACCAGGTGTTACAGCTCGCAAATATTTTCCTTTGTACTGATTGTAATATTGTTTTACAATATTTTCAACTTGATTTTAACTTGTCAGCTTTTGAAACATTTTAATAACCCACTGTTCATTGATGTGTTTGGTTTTACTTTCCATTTACATTTTTTATATTCTCATAAGTCACATGCCATTTTAGGCCCGTTTACCTGTTTTAAAAACTATTGGAAATTACAACAACATTAGTAAAAACGTATCGCAAATCCCGTAAAGTAAGTCGTTTTTACGTATCCTTAACGTTCCAAGGATTTTATTTGATATCAGCATGTAATCAAATTGATCTAAGTATATTTTCATTCAATTTCAAGTGAAGTCTAAGTCAAATCTAGTCCAAGTCTAAGTGATTTTAAGTCAAGTCTAAGTCAATTCTAAGTCAAGTCCAAGTCAAGTCTAAGCTGAATTTTAGTAAAGTATAACTCATAGTCCAAGAGGCAGAGTTACATTTTTCGAACAATTTCCTTCCACTGAATTTTTTTTGCAAATGATAGTTTAAGTATAGGTGAAAACCGAAATAAGCGTCAGCCGCCAGAATAGTGGTGGGTCTGATTGTGGCAGGCCAACAAAAAAAAATTTTGGGCTATTTTTATTAATTTTGCGAACTCATTATCGTTAGAATTCCTACGTTTACGACCTACTTGGCGTATGGTTATTATCGTTTTTCATAATGCACATTAACACTTGGTAACTATCCTAATACGAGACCAATTGCTTTATATAGAGCGTGCAAGTAAATGAGATATGAGATCACTGCTATTTAAGAGGTAATCTAATCAAACTGAATTTGTACGTTTACGACCTAATTGGGGTATGAATATTACCGTTTTTAACATTGCGAGACCAATTTCTTTATATAGTGCGTGCAACTTATGAGATATTGATTCAGTTTGCAAATAACAACAGCTATGTTCAGCTCGCAGCTCGGAATATTAATTTGTCTCATACTTTGGCACACACCAGCAACATTACAACAAGATGAAGGCAGTCCCATAGTTGACACCAAACTGGGAAAAATACAAGGCACCACGCTTACTTCTCAACATGGCAGGAAAATATACGCGTTTCGGGGCATTCCATATGCACAACCACCAATCAAAAATTTACGTTTCGCTGCACCACAACCATTTCCTGCATGGCGCGATACTATAAAAGCTACAAACGGTTCTTTGAGATGCCCGCAGTTTAATGGACCAACTAGTATGATGAGTGAAGACTGTCTCAAACTGAACGTATACTCACGTAACCTTAAGGGAAATTCACCAGTCATGGTCTGGATACACGGTGGTGCCAATAATGCCGGTAGCGGTGATGATTCTGGTCCACAATATCTACTCGATCACGATATCGTTATGGTGGCATTCAATTACCGCTTAGGAGCACTTGGATTTGTGACCACTCGTACCGAAGAAGCGCTTGGTAACTTCGGATACTTGGATCAAATTTTAGTACTTAAATGGGTAAAAGATCACATTGCTGATTTTGGTGGTAATCCAAATCTAGTGACGATTTACGGCGTAAGTGCTGGTTCCACGGCAGTAACATTACATATGGCCTCCCCGCTGTCTAAGGGTTTATTTCACAGAGCAATTGCGATGAGTGGCTCGGCAACGAATAACTATTACATTAATAACTTGCAACGTACGCGTAGGTTGGCACGTGATACCTCGTGTCCTATGTACAATCCCAAGGATGTATTGGATTGTTTGCGTGAACTCAGCTGGGAAACTATATTGAAAGTATGCGCAACATGGCAAACGCATGGCTATGGCGTTTTTAAGTGGAACTATGAAATAGATGGGCACTTTTTGGAAGAGCATCCAACGGAATTATTTCGTAGTGGCAAATACAACTCTGTACCGTTACTGATTGGATTCACAAAAAATGAATATGATTTTCTATTCCATTGTAAGTGTAACTCATTCTTAATTTATTTATTTAAAAACTAATATTTCCTTTATTTATAAAGATCAGGAAAATAACACCGGTCTATTGAATGACGTCAGTTTAAACTTTGGCAAATATGCACCAGATATATTTATCTACAATGTCTCAGCTGAATCGCAAGATCCACCAGTGAGTCAAAGATTACGAACATTTTATTTAGGTGATTCGGCCAATGTGACGCAGGACAATCTCAACCATTTTGGTGAAATCATGTCGGATACAGTAGGGTTTCCTGTACGACGTTTAATAGATTTATTGGGTTCGAACACGACAGTTTATTACTATCGCATGGATTACCAAGGCCAACGTGGTTTCTATGTAGACGCCAATCGGAAACCAAGAGGTGACTTAGAATGAATTTGTTTCCATAATATTTCTTAATATTTCTCATATCAATTTCAGGTGTTGGTCATGCCGATGATGTGCAATATATAATGCCTGGATCGTATGCTCCAGAACTTCCCTTAGATCATCCTGATATGTTTATGGTGGATCGTTTAACCAAATGGTGGACAACATTTGCAAAAAAAGGGTACTATCAAGTTATATATTTTGAATTGCACAAATTTTTAATAATTATTTTATCGGTTTAACTACAGCAATCCATATACAAAGAAATTTAAAGGACCGTGGACCACAGCAGATAAAGGTACACTTTATATAGGTCGTGAAACACACTTAGGACCAGCACCTTACGTAGAACGTTATGCACTCTGGGATGAGTTATTTCCTTTAAAATAATGCTCTGGCACACAATTCAATCAAAGATGTATTCGCTGGCTATTATTAGCATTATTGTAATGCTTAAAGCAATTTATTAAGTTCCAAATACACATTTCGTTTAAAAATAGCTTGCGTTTTTTTTTTTTGACAATTTAACTACAGCCTAGAAGAAAGAAACAACCGGCAGTATCGTTTTACTCCTTATCAAGAAAATCATAACGTAACGATACAATGAACCCATCAATAGAGCATGCTTTGACATTAATTTTTGCTCTAAACATTCATTACGGCTGCTTCTTCTTTTTTTCGCTTTTCAACAGCCTTTTACTGTAGGGCACAATTACTAACCTTTTCTGGAAAACCAACACAAAAGTCAAGGATTTCAACTTAATGCTCGAGAAATTCAAAGATAACAAAACACACAACAATGCTTTTGATGATAAGAATAAAACAACAAAACAATAACAGCTACAACAACAGCAACAGCAACAACAAGAATCAATAAATATGTAAAATTGTTTTCTGTATTCATTTGTTCTTTGAATGCGCCATTATCATTAAGTCTCGGGTATATTGGATGGTTTGTTGGACGATTGGTTGGTTGGTTGAAATGTGGGATGGATGACATTTCTTTGGATGCGTAATCATTTTGATTGATTTTGAGCTGTTTTGTTCTGTTTGCTTTTGTTGTTTTTGTTTCGTTAGTGATTAAGACATTAAAAAAATGATGGTGGCCTCATTGTTATTGGAACCTGCAGCTATTCAAGTATGGTTTCGATGCTATAATTTATTGGAATACAATCAGCATGCCGTACCGTGGAGTATGTAAAACACAGCTGAAGATACAATGGAAATGCTGTAAACTTAAAGTTGAAATTGTAAAATAAAATATTTTATAGTTAGAATTAATCTCGATTTCATTTTGACTAATTCGGACTAAGAATTAACTAAGACCTGATTTAAGGCATGGTATTCACTTGACTGGGCACGGGCTTAAAATTGTTTTAGAATTGATTTAAACTTGATATTCCGGGACGCAGCGTTGCATTTTTGGAAGAAATTTCCTCCCACTTAATTTATTTGCAAATGATAGTTTAAGTTATTAGTTTACTGATGGGCCTGATTGTGAGAGGCCAACAAAAAAAGTTTTGAGCAATA
Organism: Meiosimyza decipiens; assembly: GCA_963680825.1. Taxonomy (NCBI): domain Eukaryota; kingdom Metazoa; phylum Arthropoda; class Insecta; order Diptera; family Lauxaniidae; genus Meiosimyza; species Meiosimyza decipiens. Next base: position 17,337,714 of record OY804260.1, on the reverse strand, counting down.
ACTCGGAAAATAAGCCAAAAGTAGAAAGATATGTTGGCACAAATGTTGTAGAGGAGAAAAATTCACATCGATTTTGTGAGGGTCATATATCTAGTAACATGATTTTAAACTTTAAAACCGCGTTTAATCGCGTAAAAAGTAAACTCGATACATGCAAAAAGAGTGCTTTTTTTCGCACGCCCAGCGTTTGCAATGTGCATGATTAAGCCCTGGCACAATGTGATGGATTTTGTCAGTTTGACAGAAAAGAAAACGTGTAGCGGCGGGAAAAAAAACAAACCTGGCCAGAAAAGTCTGTCCAACTTCCGCAAAAGAGGAAAAGAGATTGATTTTTGGAGAAGACTGGTGAACAGTCGAAAGTTATAGCCGTGGTAATAAAAATTTTATAAGTGGAAAAATTAATTAAATCATGAAGTTGTGTATAAACGTCTTAAACTTTTGATGTTTTCATGAGATTCATTGCTTAAAACTTTGGAACATGTAGATTCTTTTGGATTTGGATTACGTGAGCTTCATGATATTGAAGACTGCCAAGTTTAACCATCACTCCACGTGTACTGCGACTAGAACACTACCAGAATCAGCCACGCTTACGTTTGGAATACTTTAAGCAATTATAAGTGCATTGCGCATCTCTGCATATATTTTCAAGTGGATCGGATGCTTTTGCTAAGTTTGCTCGTGATGACACGGATCGCATCATAGGACTTGATATCGTTGTATACTGATCAGATGAAGAAACATGTAAAAGTATGCATTTGCTGCCATATCCTACCAAACGAATCGAAGGAAACTTCATCAATTAAGACAGCCTAAATTTAGTGAGAAAATATGTTTGTTTTTAAGAAAAATCTAATTTAATTTGCCTTGAAATATTTTTTTATAGTAATACAATTAGTTCATCAATCACTTTTGCTAGTTAAAATTATATATAAATTATGGTCTTGATAGATTATCTGAAACTTTAATAATAGCAAGTTTAGTTAGAGTTAAAACTAGTTAAGATACTTAAAAACTACGCTCTGAAAAAAAAGAGAAATATGTGAGAAGGTAAAACAACAAGAAAATACTTTTTCGTGTATATATGCATGGATATACATTCAATCTTGCCGCCACTGTTTTAGTAAGATAAGATCATTAAATTTTTTTTATAAAATGAAGAACGAATTCTTTTATGAGAGAACCAATATTTCATTGAAGAACAGACAAAACGTAAAAATAAGTTTACTCGCCATAAGCTTTGATTTCTTTGTTTCTTTCTTCCCTCAATAATTCATCAATTAAGAGAGAATCAAACTTAAACTAACGCTCTAAATAACATAAATTTTGATAAACTCTAGGCAATCAAAACAACGTTTAGCAAAAGTCTCCACTGCAACAACAGGCCTGCTGTCAACATGGGAGAAGTGTAAATGTGAGTACAATTTTTTTTTTGTCTCAATTTTTTTTATTACAAATTAAGTTTGTTTTTGGATATCATACGTATTATTTTACGTTTTGTTTTGATAACCCTCAAGATCGCGATTCTTATTGAAATGAAACAATCTGAATTTCTAAGAGTGCACCTCATATAACTTTTCATTTACTTTATTAATGGATTCTTAATTTTAAAATTTAAATGCTTTAAAAGAAAAGAAAAAAAAATTAAAAAGAAAAAGATTTCAACTTAAGTCTTTCAGATTTTCTAGTATGTATGTAATTGTTGAAAGAATGGTATATTATAGAATATGGCAATATAATAGTGTATTCAACAAACAATGTAAATTTTATAACTTTTTGCTATAACCTTAAGAAATATAGGTTAAGAGAATTTTTGTCAAACAACTTACTACTTACGTAAACTTACTTTTTCTTTGTACTAAAATTGAATAATATGAAAATGAATCTTTAAGGTTGTTGTTTGCATTCGCGAAAGGTGAAGTAGGGGCTTAAGATAAAGTGGGCTAATAAAGCCAATATATATATCATTTATTAGCAGGTACGGCGGGTGTAGAAAAGAAGGGACAAATACCATCAATGTTTCCTTCCACCAAAGCATAAATCCATTCCTTTTAGCGTCAATAAGTTTAGAGTACCATGTTGGTACTTAAACACTTCAAACAATAAATTTTTATTTGAATATTTCGGTTTTTTTTGTGTCAATCTATCAGATACTCTGCACACAATTTTTAATATAATGTAGCCAACTCGCAACGTATCTGAAGGCAACCCCACTCCCATTTCCATGAGCTACGACCGAAGCAGAGCTAGGTGTGCAGAACCGGCCTGTAGGATGCGTGCCCTAGTAGCTAGCGGTAGAGTTTGTTACAATTTCATGCCAGGAAAGTTGCCAAACGACAATATTTAGGCCACTTTTCACCGTCATAGTTATCTGTAATTTTGACCAAAAATAGTTATTTTGGGCGAAAAATGCAATTTTCAGATCTAAATGAGTAATGTTAATTCAAAACTTTTAGTAAAAACCGCATTTTCCAAAAATGGAAAAGGTCGCCTTAATTTTAAAACTATGAAAAGTGGGTCAAATCTTGTTAAACGGAAATTTTTCAGGCATGAAATCAATGTGTTTTCATCTCCTCTACAACTTTAGTTTAAATATATTTTTCTACTTGTGGCTTTCACAACCAAACCCACCACTATCCTGGCTACACTTAAACTACCATTTGAAAAAAAATTAATTGGGAGGAAATCACTGGAGCTTCGTTTAATCGATAAGGTATGACACCTAACAATTTTAAACTATTTTGTACACTTCAAATAAAATTTAATGGATGGCCTATCTTGCATGTGTGACCCTTGATCACTGTTAGTTAAGAGGTAATCTAATCAAGCTGAATTCGTACGTTTACGACCTACCTGGCGTATGGATATTAACGTTTTTTATAAAGCACACTTAACAATTGGTAATTGTCCCATTGCGAGACCAATTGCTTTGTATTGTGCGTGCAAGTATATGAGATATTGATTCAGTTTCCAAATAACCACAGCTATGTTCAACTCGCAGCTCGGAATTTTAATTTGTCTCATACTTTGGCACACACCAGCAACATTACAACAAGATGAAGGCAATCCCAGAGTTGACACCAAACTGGGAAAAATACAAGGCACCACGCTTACTTCTCAACATGGCAGCATAATATACGCGTTTCGGGGCATTCCATATGCACAACCACCAATCAAAAATTTACGTTTCGCTGCACAACCATTTCCTGCATGGAACGATACTCTAAAAGCTACAGAGGGTTCTTTAAGATGCCCGCAATTTAATGTACCAATTAGTATGATGAGTGAAGATTGTCTCAAACTGAACGTATACTCACGTAACCTTACTGGAAATTCTCCCGTCATGGTCTGGATACACGGTGGTTCCAATAATGCAGGTAGCGGTGATGATTCTAGTCCAGAATATTTACTCGATCACGACATCGTTATGGTGGCATTCAATTACCGCTTAGGAGCACTTGGATTTGTGACCACTCGTACCGAAGAAGCACATGGCAATTTTGCTTTCTTGGATCAAATTTTAGTACTTAAATGGGTACAAGATCACATTGCTGATTTTGGTGGTAATCCAAATCTAGTGACGATTTTTGGCATAAGTTCCGGTTCCACGGCAGTAACATTACATATGGCCTCCCCGCTGTCTAAGGGTTTATTTCACAGAACAATTGCGATGAGTGGCTCGGCAACGAATAACTATTACATTAATAATTTGCAACGTACGCGCAGGTTGGCACGTGATACCTCGTGTCCTATGTACAATCCCAAGGATGTATTGGATTGTTTGCGTGAACTCAGCTGGGAAACTATATTGAAAGTATGCGCAACATGGCAAACGCATGGCTATGGCGTTTTTAAGTGGAACTATGAAATAGATGGGCACTTTTTGGAAGAGTACCATTACTGATTGGATTCACAAAAAATGAAAGAGATTTTGTATTCTATTGTAAGTGTAAGTCATTCTAAATTTATTTATTTAAAAACAAATATTTTCTTTATTTATAAAGTTCAGCAAAATAACGCCGGTCTATTTAATGACATCAATTTAAACTTTGACAGAAATATTTATCTACAATGTCTCAGCTGAATCGCAAGATCCACCAGTTAGTCAAAGATTACGAACATTTTATTTAGGTGATTCGGCCAATGTGACGCAGGACAATCTCAACCATTTTGGTGAAATCATGTCGGATACGGTAGGGTTTCCTGTACGACGTTTAATAGATTTATTGGGTTTGAACACAACAGTTTATTACTATCGCATGGATTACCAAGGCCAACGTGGCTTGTTTGTAGACGCCAATGGCATACCAAGAGGTGACTTAAAATGAATTTGTTTCAATAATATTTCTAAATATTTTTCATATGAATTTCAGGTGTTGGTCATGGCGATGATGTGCAATATGTAATGCCAGGACGGTATGCTCCAAAGCTCCCTTTAGATCATCCTGATATGTATATGGTGGATCGTTTAACCAAATGGTGGACAACATTTGCAAAAAATGGGTACTAATAATTTATATATTTTAAATCACACAAATGTTTAATTATTATTTTATCGGTTTAACTACAGTAATCCCTATACAAAGAAATATAAAGGACCGTGAACCACAGCAGATAAAGGTACACTTTATATAGATCGTCGAACACACTTAGGGCCATCACCTTTCGTAGAACGTTATGCACTCTGGGATGCATTATTTCCTTTAAAAAAAGCTTATTGTAATGCTTAAAGCAGTCAATTAAATTCTATGTACACATATGCAACTATCAAGTCACTTAAAATTAGCTTTTACTATTTTACTTGCATAGTTTTTTTCTTTTTTTTTTGACAATTTAACTATTTATTTTTAATATCACATAATATTATAAATTAAATGCAATATATAATTTTATTTATCCAATACGTGTTGTTTTTGTGTCATGTGGAGTTCCAATATTTCGTTGCTTATTTTCCTTTGTTTCTGCTGTGATCGGATATTGATAAACCCATCATTTCGTTTAAAGAAATATTGCAGTCCCGGTCCCCGATCCGTACGATAGACGGAGGTGTCTCACACGTACGGTTTCGCATAGTGAACGCAGAGCAGTTCGTAGTCGGTCACCGATCCGTACGACAAACGGATGCGCCTCTCGTGCTGTCAGGCGGGTAAGGCCTCTAACAACCAGACCCACCACCATTCTGGCGGTTATAGACTTGACTTAGACTTGACTTAGACTTGGCTTAGACTTGATTAAGACTTGACCTAAACTTGACTTAGACATGACTTAACCTTGACTTAGACTTGAATTAGACTGGACTTGAAGTTGAATGAAAATTGACTTAGACAACTTTAACTTGACTTGACTCAGAGATGTCTTGAGTAATAAATGTTTTCAAGTTCTGAATTTATTTATGGATATCTTTCCAAGAATGTAAGGTTCAAAAACTAAATTTAAGAAAACCATTTGATTAAGAGATACATCAAAATATTACAACAATAAAGAGTGAGAATATTTGACGTTTTTACGTGCTAAAGATTGCAGAATCAGTTTATTTTATTTAGGTAACGAAATGCAAAAATCTAATATAACTTTATTTTTTTTCATTTAATGCTCTATAAATTTTTATGTTAATTCTGCACATTTAATTTGAAAAAAAAAAATTGGCAACATTTGCCGAATATCAAATTAAGCTGCAGACGGAATAAATTGAAAATTCCTTGAGTCTGCGAAGCGCATAAAAATGTCCTTTTTGTATTTTATGAAAATCCTCGTCATTGCATTTTTTAGAACAACAGCAACAACAGTAACAGAAGAAAGAAAAAACAGATGAGCGTAGCATAATAATGGAAAGTTCCATGAAACATGTTGATATCAAATAAAATCCTTGGAACTTTAAGGATACGTAAAAAGGATTTACTTTACTGGATTTGGGATACGTTTTTTACTATTATTTTTTGCAATATTGTGATAAAAATAAGAAATAAAATTTAGAAAATTTTTCGTTTACATTTGCAATAGTTCTCAAAACAAGGAAACGGGCCTGCAATGGCATGGGACTTAAGAGAATATAAAAAAAATGTGAATGGAAAGTAAATGGAAAGTAAAACAAAACACATCAATGCACAGTGGGATATTAAAATATTGCAAAAGCTGACAGAGGCATTATGCAACTTATCATACATAAACAAAAAGATATTAAATAAAAAATATTATAAAATAATATCACAATCAGTACAAAGGAAAAAAAATATTTGCGAGCTGGGTAAATAGCACAAAACAAATATTTCCAAAATAAAAGTAAATTGGTCCAAAATTTAAGCGAAAAACAAAACACTTCATAAAAAAATTTGATTTCACTCAATGTTGGAGAAAAAACATCCCAATAGAAGTTCGCCCAAAAATATTTTCACAATCAATCAAAATTTTTTATACCTTCCAGTCAAGTTTTTCGGGGCATTTTCCTTAGCAGAAAAATAAAATAAAACAATGAACGGAAAAAACAATTCAATTTCTTCGACAATTTTCCACCCTTAAGAGTCAAAAAGCCCAATGTGCGACAAGAGTTCGCACAAGCAACAGCGCATTATCTACCAAACAACGACAACAATTACACAGCAATGTGGAGCACAAAATCCATGCAGCGCATCAATTTCACAACTACAATTGCAACTTCAAACTTCGACATTGCCAACAGTATGGCATTATCATCCTCAAGGTGCATGAGTGTGTTTTGGAGCCCAATACACCGCACTCACTCGGTACAATTACAACTCCGTTAGGATAAAAAATGTACTCAAGCCATGGCAGCCATCAATGGATGGAAATAGAGTATCCTGGTGGCGGAGACACCAACGGATATGAACATCTCTCGAAGCTATCAGACATTCAGAAATGAGCAATGAACGTTTGTTCGTCGTTCGTTCGAAGTTGAAAATTACAAAAGGCACAAATAAAAACAAAGTAAAACAAAAGGAAAATCAAAACAGAGTACACAAAAAACTTTTTTACTGAATGACAATTGTTTGCTTTTTATTGTTTTTCTGTATAGCTCTTCTGTTTGAAATCCAGCTTATCGATTTAGTTTCAAGCTGGTTACAGTGTCGTATTTACTATTAAGAATGTAGTTCCTTTGCTCTATAGCGTTCTCTGTCTTTGTTATGTTGTCTATCTTTTTCATTTTTTTTTTAGATTATCAATGCAAGCGGTATGGCACTGCATAGTCTATAAAACAACGACCAGACTGTTGCAAAGCATTGGCAATAAGCTTTTAGTTTTTTCGAGTTGTCAGCATTTTGCTATTTTTTTTTTTTTTTTCTAATGGGGATTTCTGATAATGGATGTATTCTCAGTCAGACTTGCGTTAACTTTTATGGTATGAAATGTGATTTTCCATTTAACAGTAGGCTTATAAATTTTTTAATAAAATTTTGTATTAAAACACAGTTTTTTGAACAACTAAAGCTTAGTTTTATTCCGAAGTAAGGTTGACGTGCAAGGCTTACGGCGTTTTTCAGCATTTTATTTATTTCCTAATTTAAATACTTGATAGTTGGAAAGCCAACATCGCTTCCACATGAGTCAAGATGAGTGAGAGTAATTCAGTTACGTTCGTTTGGAATAAGAAACGAGTTTTTAAATTTATTAAAACCTCTGTTCAAACAAACAAACTTTTTTATCACTATCACTCCCCCGCAATCTTAAATAACAACACAAAAAACATGGTGCTCAGAGTAATAGGTGTAATTCATTGCTTCGAATTGTAGATCTGTATTGCTTTCGAAATTTTTAACTTTTTTTATTATATATTTAATAACTGATTACATATTATTTTTCCTTCAATTTCTTTAGTTTACTTTACATATATTTTTTGTTTAATATTTATAAAAATTTTTCTTTATCAATCTTTTTACTTAGTTTCTAAAGTATTGTAAATTTTTTATTTTTTATCTTTGATTTTTACTTCTTTTTTTGATTTTAATATTTTATTATATTCTATTATTATATAGCTTTTTGATAATTCTTTTGTTTATATTTTTTTTTTGATTTTTTTTGTTTTTTTTTTGTTTTTTTTTGTTTTTTTTTTGTTTTTTTTTGGTTTTTTTTTGTTTTTTTTTTTTGGTTTTTTTTTTGTTGTTTTCTTTTTTTGTTTTTTATTTTATTTCTTTAGTTCATTTTTTTTATTTTGTTTTTTTTTTTTTGTTCATTTTTTTTATTTTATTTTTTTTTTTCTTATTTTTTTTTTTCTTATTTTTTTTTTTCTTATTTTTTTTTTTCTTATTTTTTTTGTTTTAATTTTTTATCTTATTTTTTTTGTTTTAATTTTTTATCTTATTTTTTTTGTTTTAATTTTTTATCTTTATGTATTTTTTTTTGTGTTCTTTCAATTTTTTTAAACCATTTTTACTTTTTTTGTTTAATTTTCTTATAAGGTTTCTCTTTTTTTATTCTTTTCATTGTGTATTATTTTTAATTGTATAATTTTGCAAAAAAATATTTTTTATATAATTTTTTTTTTAATTTTCCTTTTTAATTTTCCTTTTTAATTTTTTTTTTATAAGTCTTTTAGTTAGATTCTTTAATAATTTTAATTAATTTTCTTATTTTTTTAATTTTTTCACGCTTAAAGTGTGATATCTTTTATTTTTTATTTTTTAGCCTTGTGGCTAGTAATTCTATGCATGAATTGACTTCATTTATATGTTAAATAGTAGAATGTTTAATTTTTACATTAAATCGTTTCATAGTCGGATGGTTCTCTCTTTTTTCAATGAAAATAAGTTAGATATTCATCCAATACTCGGACGAATAAAAAGAAATTAAGCTACCATCAACGCCATTTTTTATAGTGTTTTTTTAAGTTTTTTTTTTTACTTTTTTTATTATTATTACTTTTATATATTTTTTTTATTGTTTTTAATGCGAAATTATGTATTTGCAATTTGATTTCAGTCCTCAAGACGTTTTTAGAATTTTTACAGAGTTTTAGTAATTAATCCGATAATATTCACATATGAAAGTCCCGTCCATCTCAAAAAGAAAATATTTTTACCAAAAAATTTTTTGTGAGAAAACATTGATGACTTTTTTTTGTTCATTAATATTAAAAATTTAATTCGTAAAATGGAAAAATTTAAATTCTTTGTGTTAGACATGACCTTTTTTACTCGCTGAACATGTTCAAAGTTCATTTCACAAAAATCGTGAAATTCCCGCTATTTTAGAAAATTTTTAGTTCCTACTAGGCCTCCCACTTTCCCGCATCAATTACTGTCAATTTTTGATTAACAAACAGTATTTTCAATTAGTACTCAATTGTAAGGACATTCGTAAAAGTGACGCGATGCAATGCAAAGAAAGCCATCTGACTTCAATGATGAAGTGTCACATATATAGATGTGGGCCTTAGGCGGGGAATATATCAGAAAACTTTTTTGGAGCACCACACGTATTCGCTGTTTTAAGATTGAATATGAAAAGTGGACAGTAGTTCAAGAACATAGTATGAAAAAGTACATGATGAAAGCGATAGTCCATAAAAGAAAAAAATTTAGCATGACCCTTTGAGGATTTCAACGTCTGTCTTTGACAAACAGCATGAGTCGTTATCATAACGCTAGACCACAGCAGGCAGACAATTCTTACAACAATTTGTTGAGAAATTCTATCTCCCCAAAAATTTTCCAGAAACATGAACTGTAATCTTTTTAGATCTCTGTAAAGCATTTTTGATGGAAATGAATACGTAAACTTTGAAGTTACCAAGATGGTAAAATATAAATATTTAATATGTAAGGAGCATGAAGATGAGAGTTCGTATTAAAAGTTAGCATTATTTTATAGTAGGAAAAAATGTTCTATCCATTAGGCATTATGAGCCATTGAGTTCCCTGTATTAAATATAAGCTTAATAATTTATCCACTTAGTCGAGTTATAGTTTTTGCCTCTAAATTCACAATAGTTGGTTTAACATAGCTATTTCAGCAAATTACTTGTTTTATTTTTATTTATTATACATTTTCACAACGAATATCCTTTAGTCGGAGAATTGTAAAAAAAAAGCAAATTATTTAAAGATTTGATTTTTTTTGATTAAAATTGTACAGCTCATTAGTATGTCAAAAAAAATCTTTGCAAAATATGCTTCTTTCATTTAATTTTTAAATGTTAAAATATTTAAAAAAGAGTCGAAAAAAACATGATGTACAAAAAATCGCGTTTTTTTTTTATTATCGCATTGTTTTCGCTCAATTTTCATGTTCTAAAAACTCTCAAAGGTATCAACGTCGACGACTATAAGTACGACCAGTAAAAAGAAAAAATAATGATAAAGCTTAGCTACGGAAACGGAAACAGCGGAACATTTGTGGTAAGAGTAGGTAGGTAAGCGGAATCAGTTAAAGTAGCATACAGGGTTATAAGGCGTAAGGATAAGATTATAAGCTGAACAACAAATAATGCACGGGAAAAGAAGAGAATATAGGATAAAATGAAAAATTTTGTATTAAAAAAGAACAAAGTCAAAGCTTTAGCAAGGATATATATTTATTTATTTTTTTTTTAACTAAGAGAAACATAATTTTAATTTTTTTTATTTTTTTTTATTTTTGTTTTTATATTAACAAAGACATTTAGAATGTAATAAGTAGTTTTTTGTCATTATGTAACTGAGCATCTTTATCATTAGTATAGCATAATAGGCCATAGGAGTTTAAGAAGTTTTAATTTGTTTTTTTTTTCTTGTACAAAAACTGTGGTAGAGATGATATTGAATGTAATCTTCTGCAACTAACCGATTATTTATTTTTCTCATATGGTATGAAATTTATTTATTTTGGAAATTTTATTCGTTTTTATCGATTTATAGATATTTATACAGGTATCCCTCCTACAACACGGTATCCCACAACACGATTTCACTCTAACACGATTAAAAAAATTTCCGAAAACCTCTTATAACACGGTACTTCCACAACACTATTTTTTTTTTTTAAGAAAATTATAATATTGACATAAAATACAATTTGGGAATACCCTTGTTTTATTATTTCAAGAATGCAAGTCTTAATTTATTTTATGTGTATGTACACAAATTCGCTTTTTCAAAAAAAAATCTCGGTATGCTGGCTGGATTCCTAAATTTAAAAATTCTATGCAGGTGTTTTTTTATCCAATATGTAGTTATGAATTATTTTTGTAACATATAAATTTGTAATAACATATATTTTAGCATTTTGTGGAGCTCATCGCAAGAGCGCACACCATATTTTGTAAAATAGAAAAAAAAATATTGTGTGGAATTGTGAAATAGAAAACAAAAATATTTAAATAAATTTTAATTTAAAAGGAATCGATTTTATTAAATTTTTTGAGGTAATTAATAAAGAGTTAATTTTTTGTAATTAATTAATTTTTAATAAAGTTTCTTCTGTGGCATTAAAATATTTTTGTGGAACTTAACCCCTATTTTTGTACCAGCTTCTAGTCTCCTATAGCACGGTTTCACATAACACGTCATATTATAGGAACCTATCGACCGTGTTGTAGGAGGGATACCTGTAATTGCAATTGAACATTACTTATCTGAACTTACGGTCAGTCATTACCAAACACTTTTTTATGAAATTTTTCATATATTTTTATTTTTTTTTTCATTGTTTTTTTATTTTTAAAACTAATTATGTTTTTAACAATAAGCATATACAATGTCGTTGTGTTGGATCAAAATTATTTCAAGAAACGTCGATATTTTTGAAAAACATGTTTTCGCTTTAATTTCTAGACACAGAATCCACAGCTGTACAAATTTGGCTCACTTTCTCTTAATTTTTTTTTTTTTTTAACCATAGTTTAGCATAAGCAAATAAAAAATATCATTCTGGTTGAATGTGAACAGGGGTTACTAAAGGATTTGCTGGGATAAAATTATCTGGGTCTCCTAATAAATTTGGTCTAATTAAAGTTAATACAATTAATCCTATTACTATAAAAGAGAATCCCACAATATCTTTAATAGTAAAGTAAAAGTTCATAAAATAATTTTCTAATATTCATGAAGTTTGTGCCTCTATTTGCTTTGCAGAAAGCCTTATTTGTTTATTTTGTAAACAAGCTTTAGAACATAACTTTACCATGCGACGCTGCTGATGCCAATGGTCATGTTAACAAAAAATTCATAGAATACAATTTTTTTGCATGCACAACTTTTCAGCGGTAGGAGAAGTTAAGGTAAATTATACTTTGATATCGAGTGAAAATATCTTTGTGCAATTAGCAGATAAATAGTTTTTTTTTTTGTAATTAATGAAATTTTTGCATATGGTTTTTGACATCAAAGAGTTATCTGTCGTCTTGGCTACGCTGAGAAAAAGAGTATGTTGCCTGCAACTAAGTGAATTTGGCTGACAGATTTTTTTTTTAAAGATATTTTAATGCTTTTAATTCAAAGTTACAGTGTTGGTAATTAATAATATATTTTAATCGACTACATCAATTGCATTTAGTCATATATATATTTGGAATTCATTTTTTTTTTATTTAATTTCACTTCTTTTTTATATGTACTAGAATTCGCCCACTGGTCGAAATTCAACCATTATGGAGGACATACAAAGCAGTTCAGTATTATCTTTCCTAATTAAATGTCATTACTCCATGGAACGAAAATCTTGGTATCATGTTCTCCTGTAACTACTCTTATCTCTATTCCTTTCTTAGGATTCAATCTAGCTTCATGTTAAATTTCAACAAAATCGGTACATTTTTATTTTATTTTTTTTTTCCTATTATTTGATTTTTGTATATCGCTGCTAAATTTGATTCTTTTTTATTTTTATAGTACAGTAGACGTCCAATTTAATGTATAACGATATTACGAATTTTCATGTTAACGAACAGTTTTTGAAATTGCAATTTTTTCATTGATGTTTCTAAATTAAGAACGCTAAAAATGTTCACTATTTGAACATAAACAATGTTCAAATAGTGAACCATAACTGTTGAACTGAAATAACTTTTTTACCAAAATCTAACACAACTTTTATACGAGTTAATATATGCGTTAATAAAAGCCAGCTTCTTTAATAAAAAAAAACACTTCGACATAACGAATTTTGCGATATTACGACTGATCCGTGCATTAATTAGTTCGTCATATAGGAGGTCTACTGATTTAAGTTTTTGTTCATATTCCCTTATTTTTTTAAAGGAGTATAATACAACTTGGAGGGAACAAAACTAAGAATCCTCAAAATAGCTTCTCCAAACAACATTGGTTATATATAATAGCACGGCTAGCTTGCCGTCAAAGTCAAAGAAAACAGAATGAAAGTAAACTTCCACTAAATGTAGTCTTTAAGTCATACTGACGCATACGGAAACAATAATTTGTTCCTGTCGTAATCGTGTACGCATGAAGAAATAACCCCCATGTATCGCCAACCGGTTTGTGACGTAAGTAAAGAACCAATTCGGCCATGCTAACTCTCCCAAAAACATTTGTTTCCAACTTGGTACCTAATCTGATACTAGACCAAAAACATCTTGTGCTATCTCTAATGACAAGTCTATTGTTATTCAGGTGGATTCAATATTGGGAAACTTGTGGCAACTACTAGTACTTCAATTTGATTGAAATTTACACCTGAGCCATTTTCTTTATTATATCAAATAAAGTGCTGTCGAATATAAATAGTTACAATAAAAAGTATCGCTTATACGAATGATCATCACAAAACGCTAACACATCCCTACCTGAAAAAAACATGCAAGACTCTGGAAGCAGAGTCGTTAGTGGTAAAGTTGGAAGTGGTGACGAAGGATATCAGCGCCTTAAGCTGACAGCAGTGCTTGACAGGCAGACAAAAATGGCAGTTAACAACAGCACAATATCGCAGCAGCGGCAAAAGTGACTGAGTTTAATGAATACAAACGGCAAAACCTCTACAAGGTGGAGGTTTCTTTCAATTGGTGCAAGTTAGAAGGTAAGTTATGTTGGTTTTTTCTCCTGCGCTCTTTTTAATACAAATTGGACTATAGGGAATTGCTGTTGCTATCGCTGTAGAGTGCGCTCACTTGCTGTTTGGGTAAATAGTAAAAGTTTTGCACAATAACTTCTCTAGAATAAGCTGCAGAAATATTAAGAGTAGGAGCAGCAGTGAATGAAAAGCAGCTGTTAGCTCTGCTACTGAATTAAAAAAGGTCCTTAGCCTCCGACTACGATGGTTACTACAATGTATGACTACAGTTATGTAATTGTAATTTTTAATATTGCTCTTTTGTTTTTATTCATATTTAAGTAAGTTTTTTTTTAAGTTAAGGGTATTTTAAGAACATTTGGTTTTGCCAAACGAATAGTCAGTATAGTAGATGCTTACTTACCTCTTTCAACTCTGGTTATATCTTTTGCGTAACCTGTAATTAAAAAAGAAATTATAGTAAATTAATATAAAATTTTTGAAAGAGTTTAATAACTACGGGTACTACTTTTCTTAAATTTTCAGTTTTATTAGATGAGATCTTAATGCTTAGAAAAAAATGTATGTGTTACAAATGCGGAAGTGAGAGTGTATTCGCGGTATATTTGATCGAAGAGATCTATAAAAATTTTTTCTGTCAGAAGCATGATCAGTGGTGCCCACTACCTCAAGCAACGGTAAGCATGTGTTGATGATTCTGTATACGTGCATGCTGTTTTACGCTCTTCAAGTGCCTTCTCATTTTTATTTTTACGTTTTTGAGCGCCTGCTCATTCTCTGGGCAGCACCGAAGATGATGTTGCCGATCAAGCATTTTTCTGTAAGGGGTATGTTATTTTTCGGGGTATCAGTTTAGTATTCGTTAGCATGGCATGAGTTAGATGGCATGGTTTTTACTAGTTTAGTATTCATTGAGAGGCGTACCAGTTTTGAAGCCGAATAGTTCAAGCCAGCTTTCTTCTGTAAGAGGCATTTGTTTTTCAACAGATCAAATTAGCACTCGTTAAAAGGAATACTAATTTAGTAAGGATTAGTTCTCGCTCGCTTTTTCCAGTCAGAGGCATTTTGTTAGTCGCGCCACTAGTTCAATACTCGATTAAAGGCATATTGGGTTTGTAGTCAGCTATTCGGAGCATGATGTTTGCTGACTAACAAAGATTTAAGAGATATAGCTGTTTAGAAGCTCTTTTCACTTTGAGGCATAATATTTTCCGGTCAACCACTTTATGATTCTTTTAGAGCAGCGATGGGCACGTAGTGGCACTTTCCGCCCTAACCAAACCAAAACCTAACCAAAATACAATTCAAAGAATTTCAACGCTACCGACGCACAACGTTGACCAGAGTTCAAATGAAAGCAAAAACAACACACAAAGGCATTAGCGACGGTGCTGCATTGTATCTCGACGAATGTAGCAATTGTTTTTGTTTGTAGTGAAATTTGGTTTATTTTTGTGCTGTTGGCAAATTTGGAAATGAAAGGAAAAAAAAAACTTTAAAATTTCGCTTTTTGCTTGATTTTGTTGTTGCGCCCTTTTACTAGATTTTCATGCCCACCGCTGGTTTAGAGGAATGGCAGTTTAGCAGTCGAAGAGTTTAGTATTCGTTAAGAGGCATTTAAGTTTAGTAGTCGAATGGTTTCATCACTTTCTATTCAACATAATTTACATCATTAAGCCAAATTTAAACATGCAAGTTAAAAAAAATATATTTTTCCCAAGAATAAGCAAAAATGCACGAAATAATTAGAATTTTCATATTTCTCTTGAACAAGCCTTATAACTGTATGAAGGAAAATAATTTGAAAGGAAGAGTGAAAAAAAACAACCAAATTCTAAAGCGATTTTCATTTGCCAAAATCGCATTTTTCAAGCATACAGATTAAAAGCTTTTCACAAACTGAAAAGACAATATACAAAAATTCAAAAAAAAAATGCATTAAAAATCAAATAAACAGAGACGACAACAAAATGAAATGGAACAACCCACTATTTAAATGCCAACGCAGAAAAAAGATTGTTAAAAAAAACAAAAATATGTTTATGCAAAAGTAGTAGGAAAAAAAATTAAAAGGCGCACCTTTTTAAAGAAGGTATTCGTCCATAGCTTAAAAGGATGCGGAAGCAAAATAAACACATAACAGGATACAACGAATGGAATGGAATTTTCAATTGCGAAACAATTTTTGTAGTAGAAGCGGAAATTTCGCGAAAAGGTGAAGTAGCAGAGAATAACAGAAGGAGTACAAAAATGTTTATGAGAAAACGAATTGGTTTTTTTTGTGTTTTTTTTTTTATAAAACCCCATGTTATGCAAATAAAGAGGGGGAGTTAGTACAAAAAAAAAACAGAAATAGAAGCAGCATTTGAATAAATAAATAAATGAATGAATGACTTCAAAATGCTCTTGGGTTTTAGCTGGGCGTTTAACTTGGTCAGGGTTTTGTTAAGCTCCTTTTAGGTTGCAAAGGTATGAGTGAACTTTTTAATGCTAGAGACAACATTTTAAATTTTCGGCAATTCACTTTAGCTAAGACAGTTAAAGTTTGGATTCCTGAAATTTTTAAATACGAGTAGTAAGAGTGGGTAATGTGGTATACCCAAAGTTTGTATTTCACTTGCAAATAAACTATTGAAAATTGACAAAACAGCAAGCAAACAATTTTTGTGTTTTTCGCAAACTAAATCTCACGGAAAAGTCAACTTTCAAATATAAGGCGGGTAATGTGGTGCACTTACAGAAATGTTGCTTAAATTAAAAGCAATTTAAATTAAAAAAATACCCCCTCTAGCGTTTTTCTTTTTTAAAATATATTAAATATTGAAGCAGCTTATCCAATGAATATAAATGAGCTATAATTTATTTAATGAAAGCCTTAAACCTCCATGCCAATCGCAAGATCAACTACCTTTTAATTTAAAATAAAACAACATTACCTATAGCAGTTCATTAAGTTTCAATGGTTTTGCTAATTTTACTAAAAGATTTCTATAGTACCATACGATTTGCTTGTTGTGAATATCTGAAGTGCAAACAAATTTGACGCAAAAGGAAAACAGAGCGCTAAAAAAACAGACAGTGGCAGTCAAGTCAGTTAGATGGATATACTACCAGTCAGTTAGGCAGCGCTTGTGTCTCTTGCTGCAGCAGGTGCTGCCATCGTTGTCATGGATGATTTGTCAATTTGCAACATTATGCACCAGCGGCGGTAATGCCGGAAATGGCACAAAAAAGCTGTTACCAAAAATGCTACTAGTGAGCAGCTAAAAAGCATAAGAAGGCAACAAATAAATTGCCATATAAAATGGAATAAGTGAAAGGATGAAGTACATAATGAAAAAGCATTAAGCGATGGGCCATTTACAGGAAGATGCACTGTAAATTTATTTTTGATGGCTTTAATTCTTGAATGCTTATGTTAAGTGTAAGGACTAAGTTCCAAAAAAAGTCTGTGCTCGTCACAATTTCTACTTTCAAAAAAAGAATTCAAATTTCAAGAGACAAAAAAGTGTGCTTTCGTAGGATCAAACTTAATGATACACTTCGGCATAAGTGCGGATCGACCATACAAACGAGAACTGCATTAAAAGTCTGGCTATGTAACATAAATACTATCGGCGTACTCTTTTCACTGCCCCTAAGAGATCCACAAACTAAGTAAAACATCTCTTTCAAAGACATAGCCCAAACTATTCAATGGATCTGACAGTGGCCTACGACAGTGCCAATCGACAAGAGTTTATGTAAAGACATGAAGGATTACAGCATGCCCCTAGCATTTTTCAGTTAAAAACACCCCGCACTATTTGAACCGGAAAGTGGTTTCAATCAAATGTTCCTAGAATTTTGAGTTATTGGCTAATAAAGGTTTCATTTTGCATAAACTGGCATATTAGGTCATAATTTTTAAGCATTGATGTCTCGAAAACTAAGCGAGATAGCCGTTTTTGTTTTTGGGCATTTTCGATTTATTTTGACTAGTGCTTTTGAAAAACATCGTCAGATTATGATTGTCAGCGATGGTTTTCGAGACATCGACACTTAAAGACGTTTATTGGCCAATAGCTCGAAAAACTGTCGTAGGATTTTGTCAGGGTTATTGAGACTTTTGTTCATGATGTTAAAAACAAGCTCTCTGCAAAATATTGAGGCATTTGATTGAAACCAATTTTCTATATATATAGTGTTGGGTGCTTTATTCGGCCATTTGACTTATAAATCAATCGCTCTATGTAACCTTTGAAAAATTGAAAACAAAGCAAAGCGAAGTGCACCGGATCGGTGGTTACAAAAGCGGTGATTTATCCCGTGCCCGTGAATTCTTATGGAAGACTTTCAGTATTTAACGGTGATTTTTATTATCTAGGGCTTTTTCGGTCCCACTTTTTCTTACACGTTTTCCATAGTTTCCCTGACGCCTAAGTTTTTGTCTTAACGGCTCCAATCTGAAGATCAACGTTAATGTGCTTTCTGAAGTCTGGTTTTTGACAATCAATAGTGCTATGCTTTTCTACTTGATTTAAAGTTTCAAGCCATATAGCTAACAACACGAATAGCTGTAGTAGCTGTAATAGAGTTATTTTTATTAGTAGGTTTATGAACCGACTATGCATTTTCGTACTGTTGAGACTGATTTGCTTGATTAAAAAGTATAAATCCAGTAAGTAAATGAAATAAAAAATTGTTGGATTCTTTTTCTTCAATTGTTTTACAAGATTTTTCTCTCAGCGTAATAAAGTAGATACTTTCCATAGCAGCAGGTTGTTGCACCCAAAACAACAAAAAAAAAAATACAAGAAGTAGTGTTGAAACTCACGTTAACTAATTTGAATTTGTGCAAATAATTCAAAAAGTGAAATGAAGTAAAGTTTATAGTTGTTTGCATCTTGCCAAAGTCTAACGATAGGTAGGAACGTAGAAAAGAGTTGCTAACTTCAACTAAAACTAAAGGATCATAGTTTTTCCATTTTAAAGTTTTCTCTCATGTTTCCGTTTTGCAAATGTTTAATATGTATGTTTTTTAATACAATTTTAACCCTTCAAAACTACGAGAGCATAGTGGGCCTAATATAATGCAAAAGATATAAGCAGTGAATTTTGCGAGTAGTTTTCTGAACCGAAAGTCTAAACGCTTTAACTTTCGTCATAACTAAAATAGTAAAATAAAATCTTTGAAGTCAAATTGAGATTTCGGAAGTGTACAGAATTGGAGAGATGTTATGACTGGGACAACTCATCGCTTATAGCGCTTTTTCAAAAGGCTTACGGGTCATTGAGTTTGAAATGCTTCATTAACAATTTCTATCATATGCAAAAAAGTTTTTATGATGCTTTTTTTATGCGCGAAAATACATGTACTTCACACAAATGGTGTTAAAGTTAGACTGCATTAAATTGAAATTTTGTCGCATCGTTAAATTTTCTTTAATTTCATCCATCATACCACCTAAATAAATAAAACTGCCAGCTACGGCGCCAATACCATCAAATAGGGCAAAAGTTCTATGCACCGTACTGCTTCGAGAGGGCAACTTTGGTGAGAATGTGTCTGCCAAGCATTATGCCGCCAATGTGGAGGGAAGAGAAATTGTGGATGCTTGTTTGATTTTTCTATAATGGAAATCAATAAAAATCGTTGTTGAGAAAATTTCTCGCGTTTCGTGTTCATTCATACGGAAAACTCATTTAATTTTCCTCAATTGAAGGCGTTTAACAGCGCGAAAAGCAGCGCGTTTTATAGCGCGAAGAAAACAGCAGGAAGAAGACACACACACATAGGATGGTAATGAGAAAATTTGCAGAAAATTTTTAAATTAAATTCTCGATATGTTGACAATCGATAAGGCGCCACCGTACAGTGGCTTGTTTTGACTTTTCGCTTTGTAGGAAATGATAGCATCAGAACGAATAAATATATCTTTGAACATTTCTAGAGAGCAGCATTTTTTCAGCTTTTTTTGAAAAATCTTACGAGATAAAGTTATAGGATTCAAGGAAGCTGACAGCATTTTGTGGAGTTTCTACTTCTGTCACTTTTGTGTAGTCTCGCACATATTGACTTATCGATATTTTTTGAAGTCTTTACTTTTATAAATACAAACATATATCACCCGTTTCAATAGCTAAGAAGGCTAATAGCTGTAGTAGCTAAAATCTGTTAGCCATTATATTCAAAAATGTTCTGTGTATTTCATATATTGATATTTTCAAATCGTTGTTTTGGTTTGGCGACGCTCTGTGCAATTTCCGCGTTCATGGAAATGTCTCGCGGTGTTCATAATTTTTTGTTTCGCGTAATTGATTTTCGAGGTTTTCTTTCTGAAATACTATTTTTAGAAAAAAAATAGTACCATTGGATTTTTGCAAAAAAAGCATTATTTCTTGTCAACTTCAAAAATCACTTCACTTTGAATAGCTATACAAACTATTATATACATCCAAATAAGTTTATATAGCTACTACCTTAAGGTCAAAATTGTTCACTTTCCAACACATGTCTCAGAAATGCTTAACCGATACAACCCAAGCTTAGTTTTTGGCGCGAGTTCTAGCAAAACGACCCATAGTGTCGTAGGGTAGTAAGTTTAAAAGGATTGAACCCTAAGCAGTACAATTTATAGAATTGCTGTGGAGTTAATTTCACCTTTTTTTTGAATTAGAAAAGGAACAACTGCTCCACTCTTCTGTGACTAATTTTGTACACACGAACAATAGTTTCACCCACATTACGAAAAAAAAAGGTTGAATTTGATCTTAATGTTCACAAATATAAAAAAAAATTAAGAAAATCCATGTCGGCGACCAAATTTTTTCGTGCACATGCATAATTAATGTTTGAAAAGCTAAGAAATGAGCACAGTAAAATATTTCTTTACATAACAATTAATTATAAGAGTCATTATTATTATGAATTGCGAAGGTTGTGTAGAAAAAGTCAAGGTCTATAGTAAGATATTAGACAACTTCTTGAAGCATGAGAAATACACAACACAAGAAAACAATAAGCCAAATCTAAACAAAGTATAGCAATTTACTATACGATAATATCAAGCTTAAGCAAAAACCGTAACAAGTGCAAAAAGGAAAAATTGCGAAAGAAAAATTGTTTGAAGGCAATTTAAATCAATTCTAACTAAAACAAATTATTGAACGCTTACAGCGACACGAACTAATGAACACACAGGTGTTGCCAACTTTACAAATGCTCGTATGTATTTACGTTAGCAGCGTCTGGATATAAAGAACAAGATATGCACAAACACTCTTTCAGTGATTTTGTTAGCCCAGTAGGAAATGTATTGAATGATATTTTTAACGCAATTTGCTCTTTCTTGTTTTGTTGCAGATGAGTCCACCACCACCACTGTTCTGATTGAAGGTACTTTCACGATTTGGGACATATATATATTCTTTAGATTTTTTTTATCGAATTCTGTATTTTACGTAGATCAACTCGAACATAAATATTTTTCTTTCAAGGATAACTACGAAGTATGAAGTCAGTGCATTTGAAACAAAAACGTTTGAGCTTTCGTTGATGAACTTTGTGACTAGGTAACTTTTTACTTAATTCCTAGTTGGGATTTAATATTAACGCACCTGTGCATTTACTTGCAACAATATCTTTAATGTAAACACTTTATTTTGTATGCTCCGAGTTTTCCCCCAGTTTCTTGTTACAACGTCGAATTATGCGACATGAGTAACGCATAAAACGTAGTGAAGTGCATATGAAATGATTTCACAACAAGAAGAGTAAACAGAAAAATTATAAGTGAAAAAGAATAAGACGGTATTTTGTTTAAACAATGAAAATGGAAAATTACAGCAAGCCAATATACTTTAGGAACACTAAGCCCAAGAGTTTTTCGTACTGAGAGTAATGAATCAACTTCTTATAAACAAAGCATATTAATTTTCCATTGCATTGTCTAAAACGGCGAAGGGCACGTAGTAGCACTTTCCGCCCTCATGGCCCAAATCGACGCACAAACAAGCAAAAAAACAATTCGCAGAATTTCAACGCTATCGACGCTCAGCGTTGACTTGATTCCAAATGAAAACAAATACAACACACAAAGGCAAGACCGACGGTGCCGCATTGTGTATCGACGAATGTAGCATTTGTTTTTGTTTCCAGTGCAATTCGATTCTTTTTGTGCTGTTGGCGAATTTGGAAATGAAAATACAAAAACTTTAAAATTTCATTTTTTTACTGCTTGATTTTGTTGTTGCGCTCTTTTGCTAGATTACCATGCACACCGCTGGACTAAAAGGCAGATTGGACGTTGATTAGGGAGATTTTTACACTATGATCTTCAGTTCACCTTCTTTTGCCAGCGCATAGGGCCTTGACAAAACTCTTATAACGGTCACGGTCACTACTAAGTGACCTCGATTCTCTGCAAGACTACTCTGATTCACTGATTTTTCTGTTCCAGCGATCATTTCAAAGACGATTTCGGAAGACCGGCTTGTCGGCAGACATCAGATGGTGATAGGCACAAGGCATGTCCAATCCATTGTTATTTATTGCGTTTAATTTGAATGAAAAATTGATTATATCTACATCGTACAGAAGAACTTTCTTTACGTTCTAGCTACTCAAATATATAGCGTTTTGTTATTGTTTTTTGCTCTATTTTGATTGTTGTTTTCATATAAGTGGTTTTAGTTTCTCAATTACTCTGGTGAGGAGGATTTTTTCAGGATCTTGTTTGGGATAATACTCGTATATATGTAATTCTGAACTTATTGATAAGTCACTCTTTTTTGGAAATTTTCAGTAAGGTTTCAAGGGTATGCGTTTTTCTTCCCAAATTGCTAAGTATAGGGAACATCAAATAAGTTCAGTTTTGATGTTAAACGCTGTGTGATGTTTCTTTATATAGGTGACCACGTGCCCATTCGCAGTTGTCTTCCACGCAAAACGGAGTATGGTATGTACTGAAGGATAGTGATCGGTTGTTATCGGCGATTTTCACATGTCGCAAATCAATGCTACTTTTCTTTTGAGTTCTGCTAATACGTTGGGCACGATATCGACAAACAAAGTTGAAACTTTAACCGGTTGAGCTTATTTAACGGGTTTTACTTATCAGCCGATGCTGGTTTACACAAAACTGTAAAACATTCTAATGCAATTCCTGATTTTTTTATTTGACAATGCTGGTCTCTTCGAATATACTTATTATATGAGTTTCTAGCAAGTACATCATTATACCCTACACAGAGGGTATATTCACTTTGTCATTCCGTTTGTAACGCATAGAAGGGGGCGTGGCAGGTATGGAAAAGTATATATATTCTTGATCAGCATCACCACCTGAGTCGATATAGCTGTGTCCGTCTGTCTATCTGTCTGTCTGTCTGTCTGTCTGTCTGTCTGTTGAAATCAGGTTTACGCAAAAACTGAGCAAGCTAATTCAATGAAATTTGGCACACAGCTCACATCTTCTTGCAAGCTGCTAGCATATAAAAATTGGCGATATCGGTTCACGGCCACGCATTCCGCCCATACTCATGTAAATATACCCAAGTCCATTTTGAAAAAAAAATTGCTGCGATTTTAATCAAAATTGGTGATTTGGTGAATATGAGAACAACATTAAGATTAGGCTAGGTCTTAAGTTTGCAAAGGCTCTTAAAGAGGCGTGGCACAGCCCTAAATTTTAAGTTTTATGACGCCATTGCTCGTAAACTGTGCAAGATATTGTGATGAAATTTGGTACACAGATACAGATCTTGTGAATTTTGAATTGCGCATAAAGTGGGCGGAATTGCAAAAGTGGGCGTGGCATTTCTTAGCAATTAAAAATTTGAATTTCGTATAACTCCAAAATGGCACATACGATTTTCATTAAAATTTTAGGGATGATACCACTGAAAGTAGTCAACAATACAAGCCACAACAATATACTGAAAAATTTATTTTAAGGGCGTGGCATAGCCTACAATATTTATAAACGTTATAAAAAGAGAACTAACAACGCAATCGTTATGAAATTTAATATGGCGGATACACTTGCTAAAAGGTGTCTTCTTGCAAAATTTTGGCACAATTGCGCCGGTGGGTGTGGCACCTCCCATATAAGCGAAATACGTTTAATGCTATAGATAGTGTGCTATGAGAGTAATCTTCATAAAATTCAGTGTGGAGGTGTCGGTTACTATAAGCTTTGAAATTAATTGAAACTTTACAAGATTGCATCAGTGGGCGTGGCACCTCCCTCATTCACATTAAGTTATAAGTGCTATTTTAAGTGAACTATTGGAGCAATCGATCTGGAATTTGATGCAAGTGGTTTACTGGGTAATAGGTACATATGAATCAAAAGCTGGCGAAATAGCAACAGTGGGTGTGGCACCTCCCATACAATTAAAAAACCTTAAGTGGCATAACTATCGAAATATATGAGCAATCATACTGAAATTTTGTGTAAGAGGTTTGCTTATAAAAAGCTATTTCTGGATCAAAATCGAAGTGGATTGCACCAGTGGGTCTAAATTTTAGGAATAATTACGCCACATATCGCAAACTATACAAGCTATTGTTGTAAAATTTGGTTTGTGCATGTCAATCACGAATAGCATTTATTGAAACCAAAATTGGCGGAATTGGTGAAGTGGGCGTGACTATATTCGTGTTTTTCATTTCTATTCTATTTTTTTCAATATTTCCCATATTTTGACATTTTCAGTTTTTTCCAACACTTTTCAACATTTTTGAACCTTTTTACATTATTTTCGACTTATTCAACCTCCTCAACATTTTTTTAACATTTATTTAAAAAGTACTTTTAATGTAGTGTAGGGTATGTGAGTTTCGGCCTGGCCGAAGATAACACCTTTACTAGTTTTTTTTTAATATTTCCGCTTTCGCTGCTGTGAAACTGGTTGTATTGGTTATCTTTTAGCTCAAAACGAAATAGATTGAATTTATTCGTTACAATATAAAAGTGATTTATCTGGCTTGCTGTCCTTTGATCAGGTTAGAACAAGGTATCGTTATATTCTAACTTATGATGCAACAAAGTACCTAAAAACCATTGGTCGTTATTGTTACCAACGCTATGGCACCTCGTTAAGTACTTTTGATTATAAATGTTGCTTATCACCTTGGCATGAAATTGAGCATGTTCTCTTATGTGGAGAGTTTACCATTGAATATACTGAGTACATCTATGACTTGAGTATTGACTATTTCACAGATTGAAGCAGATTCAGTTGGTTAGAGAGTTTAAGAGCTCATTGCTAACTGCTGCTAATAATCCTCTTTGCAGCTTCTGTGCTACGTGCATATCGATAATTCGTTTCAACACTTACGGCTACCCATTTTTTCTAAGCTTTATTGCTACAATTCCCTAATGGATTCTTAGCATTGGCCTTTAAAGTACACATTATTTGCTTTTATTGATAACATTCCGTAGGGTCTTTCTGGATGCTGTGTAAACTCAAGGTTAAAAGAAACAAACTAAAGCAAATTTTGATTATTATTGTAAATTCCAGACATTTTTTTTTTTTGCAACCAAATACAACAAGTTAAAAATTGAAATAAAAACAAATCATAAAAGAAAAATAAACAATGAAAACTTAAACGTTGAGTAATTGAAACGCGTTATCGCGATATCGCTTTAACGGAGCGTAGCTAAAGTGCATATTCGTAACGAAACCTCATGTATAAAATTAAAGCATAAATAGATAGGTGTGTTCGCCGCTACTGCAGTCACTACAGAGTTCATATGAAAATTTGCAATTTCGATGATTTATTTTTAAAATGCCAGTTGTATAGGTGGGGGAACTTAACAAAGTGTATAAAATATGAAATACATACGTGACGATATTAGGGGACAATAAAATATATTTTCAAATATTTTCATTGACTTTGACAGGTTTTTTTTGTTTTCAGTAGTGTGGTGTTGTGATTCTTGTAAATGCATTTTTTTTTTCATCGTTTCTATGACACAGTCACAAGATTTCTTGGTACGATATATGAGTCACTCACAATGTTTTGTGTAAGAAAAAAAATACGCACATGTTGTTGTTTTAGGTTTTTTCTGTCTTCTTTGTTTTCGTCGAATTCTACTATACTTAGTAACTTCTATTATCGGAGTTTCAAATTTCCAACTATGTATACATAAATTTAATGTCAACGTTCGCGGTAAGAATCAGTGACAATTAACATGTGTATGTTATATGTGGTAATGGGTGCAGTAGGGTGGGTCAAATAAATTAAATGTTTTTTTTTTTTTTGAATACGACACACACAAACTAGTTCCTAGGTACCTCTAGGAAGTACTTACCAAATCTGAGCTTTAAATATTAACGGGAAGATTATCCTCATCATGTCAAATGAGCTTTATCTATTTCTATAGGACATTGAACGCTCTACAAAAATGATCTCAGACGCTTTTTTCATTAATCTTGCCATTTGAAAGATATTCAAGGTCAAAGATTGAAGAATTTTAAAGAAAATAATTTTTTGTTTTGAATTTTGTAACTTACTAAAAAATAATTATTGTCAAATGAGCTTCAATTATTGAACGCTCTACAAAAAAAGGTCTCATGTGGTTAATTAATTACTCTAACCATTTAGAAGATATTTGCAGTAGAATCCCAATGCCTATTGATTTTAATAATTTTTCAATAAATATTAAAATCAATAGGCATTGGGATTCTACTGAAAATATCTTCGAAATGGTTAGAGTAATTGATTAACCACCTGAGACTTTTTTTGTAGAGCGTTCAATTTCCTATTGAAATAATTGAAGCTCATTTGACAATAATTATTTTTTAGTAAGTTACAAAATTCAAAACAAAAAAATAATTTTCCTTAAAATACTTCAATCTTTGACCTTGAATATCTTTCAAATGGTAAGATTAATGAAAAAAGCGTCTGAGATCATTTTTGTAGAGCGTTTAATTTTCTATAAATATTGACAATGCAACTGGTTTAACAATCTATTGGTGATAAGATATGACCATTTTTATATGAGACAAAATTAAAAATGGAAAACTATGATGAGCATAATCATCCCGTTAATATTAAAAGCTCAGATTTGGTAAGTACTTCCTAGAAGTACCTAGGAACTAGTTTCTGTGTGTTGGATTCAAAAAAAAAACATTTGATTTATTTGACCCACCCTAGGGTGCAGTTTATATAAAGTTACATGTGATATTGAAATTTTATTATTCTTTTATAGTTAGCTTTAATAAAATGTTCACTCAATTTCAGCAGTTTTAAGAGCAATTTAGCAGTTATTAACTATAGGGTATTATTTTAAAGTTAGTCTCCTTACTACTGATATATTTCAAAATGCGTAGCTCCGACTTTGCCTTGATGGATTTGGTATTGCGCACTCTTTTCGTGCATAGTTAGCCAATAAACTATAGTTATTGTTTTCCAAATTTAATATATCCGCATCATCTTTATTTCACATAAAAGTATCATCGTTCAACCGGATGTGGTAGCAAGAGTAGATGCGGTGAACAAAATTCTACGATGGAAATCAAGATCCTCGTCGAACATATTTGGAGCCCAAGAACAGTAGAAGTGTCGCTGTAAATAGTATGGATAAGAATGGAACAGAATGGAACAGAATAAGCTCATTTTCTCGTATGATTTAATTACATCCTCTTCTTTCGTGATTTTGAATCACAGTGACTTTTATAAGTCTTCCACCGACGTGGTTTGAACCAGAGACGGTTAATTTACGAGACCTAACAATCTGAAAACTTTATTCCGCGGAAAACTCACACCCCGTTCCTCACCGTAAAATAACAAAAACTTTTGAATGAAATTTCTAGTGGGGTCTAATGTTTCAGTAGAATGAATATTTTTAATGAAATTGCAAAGTCTCTCAAATTTATTGGTTTTTGGTTTTGTGAGAAATTTCCTGCCCATTTCGGATAATTTGTTCAATAGCATAAAAGTGATAGCCAGAAGACTTGTTAAGTTTTAACTGTATGAGTTACAGCTTCTTTAGAGAATTTCTTGATAGACTCAGTTCGGAGCACATTATTTGCCATCGATGGATGACACTCTGGGAACCAACAACAAGATAATTGGGCAGATAAATTTGGTTGATAAATTTAAAAATAATTATTAACTATTAACAAATTTTGGTAGATATTACTATAACCCTTATGGGATTGTTAAGGTGTTGATTATTGGGCTAAATAAAATATTATTTGAGTAGATTGATATTTGATTCACTGCTCATTAATGTGAATACTATGCAACTCTCAACATATTTAAAAAAACCCCGACTTAAGTGTCTTCTGTTTGGTACGTAATTCACGTATTGCTCAGTGTAAACACTAACGACATCCAATGTAAGAATGTGACGTTATTCAAGAATTCCGATTTATTTATGAATCGATATTTTAAATAATCGATATTTTATGTATCGATTTTTACATAAATCGATTTTAATAAGTGTACGTTTTCGACAGAATAATATTTCTTCCGGCAAATACATGATTTCATGACCATTAACAACAATGAAATATTTGTTACAGTCAAATTATGATTTGATAATTATTAACAAATATGTGATATAGCTTGTATAATTATCCAAATGTAACTAGGTAGCTATAATCAAATTTATATTTAATTGAATTATATTGTTCAATTGTGCGGAATGTGTGACATGTTGACATCTATCAAGATATAGTCGTATATATATTTATATTATTATATATGCCTATATCAAATATATACTTTGTTAAATATTAACAAATCTCGATATGTGCAAATAGTTCTTATGTTTTATTAGGAAATGTTATGCATTTTATTGGGTGTATCTTTTTAGCACTTTAGTGACCTCTCAAAAATAGTAATCAGTAATTTGTGAATATTTTTATTAAAAAGTACAAATTTATTTCACCACCAATGTAAGTTATTGCATTTGCTGCTCGTTTGACCGGTAAACAAATTGTAAAATTATTTTTGACTCAGCTAATAATTCAACAAAACTACGGCCTTCACTTACGTTACAATTCAGCAACTTAAGTTTGCAGGCCATAAAAAGTTAACTGAAATACGCGAATGAGGCTGGCGACGCACAGTGGCGCAAAATTAGAATTTTCAGCTAGTAATCATTCACAGCATGGAGTATTTAAGCGATTTTGATTTTTTGAACTGAGTTATTGCAATAACACTTGAAATACTAAAACATAAACAATTCATGTTGTTATTATATGATATATAATAATTCAATAAATATACAAATAAGTAATATTAAGTTAATATATACTAATATAATAAGTTAATTTTTTAATCTTTTAAATTTTTTATTTAAACTATTTTTGAATTTTTTTTTTTAATTTTTTTTTTAAATCTATTTGGTAAATGTTTTCCTTTATTTTTTTTTTAGTTTTTTTCATTTATTTTATTTTTGATTTGTTTTTGTTTATTTTACTTTTCATTTTTTTTACTTTTTTTTGAAATTTTTTTTCAATATTTTTTTATTTTTTTTTTTTTTTAATTGTCTTCTTTTTTGATTGAAAATTTACAGAGCACAACACAGTTGCAGAGTTTTCAGTTCATTCTTACACAAACTTATAAGAAATAAACATACGAGTGCACTGAAAATAAATATCTTACAATATTTTTTCGAAAAAAAATTCATTTTCAGTGGACTTGTGGTTTTCCTTAAAGCTTATAAAATAATTATCAATAAACTTAAACCACTTTTTTTGTAAGTAACTAAACAGTTTTCGATTAAAAAAATAAATTAAATGAAAGGAAAGTTTTTAAAATTTTCTCCAACTATATTTTTTTAATCAATAACTAGTAGACTAACAGAAAAAGTGCTTTTAAGACATTTGATCTATATTTTATAAGCAAAAAAAGTTTCGACAAGAATTTTTGGCCAACAATTACGTTCTGTGGATAATTATGCACAGCAAACTTTTATTTTGAACCACTGTACGATATTGCGATTACATGGGACGTTTAAAGCTTTGTTGTTTTTAACTTTGTTGAATCATAGCAATTTTTTTTTTTAATTATTGTTGGTGGTTTTGCAAGCAAATTTTGCAAAAAATAAATACAACACATATAGCATGTATGTGAAAATTTATAGTCATTTTAACTTTATGGTTTTTTTTTGTTTACATAGTCTACTTAGGGTTAGTTTTATGGTATTGTTACTTAAATGTAGTTTTTTTATCGGTTTACCTAAAAGGAAAAACAAAACTTTAGATGAAAAGCAAAAAGGCGACAAATGTTAAGGCATTACATAAGTAGAAAATCATTTTGTAATACAAAATACTAGTTTTTCATTCATTAAATAAAATATTATGGTTTGAGTGCTCTCACGTTGTTTTGAGTGATTTTTTGAGTTTTTGTTTTTTATTTAGTGGCAACATTATTTACAAAATAACATTCAAATGCAATTATTTATATTAAGGAAGTATTTACTAATAATCTGAAGCAGGAAATTGTTACAAGCTTAAATGGACCATAGAAGAGGATTTAAAGATTTGGAGATGTATGGCATTTCCAATTTGTTTAATTTTTAGTATTTGCATGATAATCGCAGTCGGCAGCAGTAAAAGTTGTAACGCTTTGTAATTTATTTACCTTAAACCTCTGAAAGTATTAGATTAAGATTGTTTTCCAAAAATAATAAAAAATTTCCTCGTTTAACAACAAATGAAAAATTTTACTGAACTTAATGAGTCTAACTAGTTAAACAAGCTACAACTTGTTTTAATGGAACGTAAACTCATTTCAAAAGGCTTGACCTAATGTTAGGAAAAATTCCTTAATGTGAGGAAAAATTGCTAAAATTAATAAAAATTTGTTGTGCTAAAGCGAAGAAATTTAATTCTTAATTCTTAATAATGAATAAATAACCTGTTTCGTTTATTTAACGATTCCGTAAACTTTTTAAGTGCCTATAAGTAATATTTTTAAAAACTCATATGTCTGTTAAGAAATCGTGGTGGGCAATTAAAAAGGAATTTTATTTAAAAAAGCTTTTTAGCTAATCATTTAATCATATCGTAATGATAAAATTATGTCTTTTGAATGACAACAAATGTATTATGGATTTGAGTTGTTTTAGTTATCAACAGATTTATTAATTTTAACATAAAATTTCCTGATTACTTAACTTTTTGAAAATATGGTTTTGGATTTATTAGTGCGCATATTTTACAATGGTTTAAGAACACTTTTCTTTAATTGAAACACAAACTATACTTTTTTTGAAAATATATTGAACATTTCAGTTAACACAAAATTTAAGCCTGAAAAAAAATTCTTCAAACATTATACTACTGAATGGCTTAATATCCATTACCAATATTTACAATACTGAAAGAAAAAAAATATAAAGAAAATGTTGATAGCAAACAAAAATTCTACACTCTTGGCACAAAAATCACGTTGCAACATTTTATGTGTTACTACATTTTTATGACAAACCTTGATCTCTACCCTGCACCACTCTCATCTGACTTTTCTCTCTCGCATCATGCTGTACGTACATATGTATGTATGTATGTCTGCGCCAACTTTGCCATCAACCCCTTTATGTTTGCATAGAATAAAATCAGCAAAAATCACGTCGCAATAATATCACAGTAGAAAAAAGCAAAAGTATCACAAACTGAATTTTTTGATAAATATAAAAATAAGAAACAGAACGAAAAAAAAAGAAGTCCTTGTATATTGCAAACATTGCAGTTTTGTTTTTTTTATGTTGCGAGTTTATTAGGGGTAGAGAGAAATGGCTAAAGAGCTGGTGTATGCATACTCAAATTATTTACTATTTAATTGACGCTACTGAAATGTAGCACCAAACTGGTGACATTACAATCAGTGATGAAAATATATCAGCGAATATTTATTTCAAAATATTTTCAGTTTTATACATTGAAAGGGTTGTATTGCAATTTAAACATTAAAGCGTATATGTATAACGAATAAAAACTATTGAAATTTATTTATTAAAAAAATATGTTGTGTAATTATGGAATAAACTGCGCCACGCTTTGATATCAAATTTTAGTTTTATTTTAAATCGTTTCAAATAAAGCAGATGTGTGCTATTTGTTTGACCACTTAGTCATTTGAGTGTAAAATCGCAGTATTATAAACCATACAAAATTCGTTTGGATTAAGTTATGATGATTTGATTATAAAAAAAATAACTTACTTACTTTGGACGATATATAGTATTAAGTTATAATTTATTTATAAAGGGGGAGATCTTCCCAAAAACACACAATATAAGAACAAATAAGTGCATGGCATTGTTAAGGGATAATGCATCTGTTCCGTCCCTTGTGTCTCTTGAGCCCACAGATATTGTGGTATCTACTTAGAATTTTGTCGTGACCTCCACGATAGCCTATAATTGCCTTGTCAGCTTCCGTTAGACATGTGCTTAAGTTTCCAGGGCTACATTTTAAGAGAAAATTATCAATTTCGAAGACTCTAAGGCTTATCTAAGCTTTTGAATATCCATTGAAATCAAATTTTACATGTAACTAATTGCAAGGTACAATTCCTGAGGAAAAATTAAAAATTTAGTTTTAAGGGCCACCCTACAACTAAAAGTCACGATAAATGTTTTTAGCGAGTTAAGCAGAATCGTGTTATAACACATGTGGTGCTATATCCCATTTGAGCGATTTGCATCTTACTAATGCAGACTTTAATCTTTGCGGTGAATAGTCACTGCCACTTGAAGCTCTGGTTTATTTAAAATCTTTTCAACCATAACCAGGTGGACGAACATGCACGTCGAAGGTCGCTTGAATGCAGTACAACTTTAAATTGTTTCACATTTTTGACAGACAAGTTAAATTTTTTTCATAAAATTATATATTTGAATATTTTTTTAAAAAAATGAACAAACGAAAAAGAGGTATACCAACATGGACAACTGAATGCAGTACAGATTTAAAAAAAATTTATTGAAACCAGTTTTAGTCCAAGAAAATTTTTTCGAATAAGGAAAATTTTTTTGTTTTTTTTGAACCGAAGTTAAACAAACGAAAAATAAAGGAAGGACAAATCTGGAAATTCGACGTACATTCGATGCAATGTATTAACTTCTCTACTTTAGGAGGAAAAGTTTACGTGGAAGGTGGAGAAACATGATTTGACACTCGATATAATTTTTTCCAACTTTAAAAGACAAAGACACATAAATTTCACCTTTTGAATCAATGGTCACGTAACGACAAAAAAGGGCGGACACAATGGACAAAAGCAATCATAAATATATCCCATTGGGCACTAACGTGAAGATTATCAGATATTTTGTTGTTTGAATACATCTTGGAAAAAAGGCCAACAAAGGAAAAAAATTATGAACAAAGATGGGCATTACTTCGACAATCTTCAGCACCATGGTTTTAATTGCTCCCAAATTTAGGAACAAATTCATGTACGCCATTTAGGTGCATTAATTCTGCACTAAGACTTTTCAGAACGGTCTCAGTGAATTTTTGTGCTCTAGATGGTATTTTTATTTCGATATAATTTTACTTGTCTATTTAATATTTCCAATAGCTTTAATATTTCCAATAGGTTAAGGGATTTTAAGAAATCTAGTTTAAAGATAATCGCAAGCCAAATTCCACTGGATGTATTCTCATTTTCTGGCTTTCGATTCCCCGCAACTACTTCTCCATCGTTGTTTCAATGCATGTTCTGTCCTCTCGACAAATAAAAAATTGGAACCAAAAAGTTAGTTGTTTGTTACAACAATACGCTTCGTGCTGTTTACATGAAGACTCTATTGATTGCACTAACGAAATCAAATACACCACAATACGCAATGAATCCGAACATCGATAACGAATGCAATGAGTGGATTTTTTTTTATATATCGTGCAGTTTCGAGCCTAAATAGTCAATGGAACAACTATTGAAATTGCAACGATTTTATTGTATATTCGTATGTCGTAATTGTAAGGCCACCGAAATTAAAACGTAAAATTGCAAGACTAGGCCTAAGTACACAAGCGTGCGTAGCGCAGACTGGACTGCCAGTCACTGAATGATGACGGCTATATCGTGATGATGATATTTTTCATGATGATGATGATGTTTTTAATGAAGATGTTGTTTTTCATGAAGATGATGTTTTTCATGAAGTTGAAGTATTTCATAATAATAGTGTTTTTTATGATGATGGTGTTTTTCATGATGTTGTTTTTCATCATGATGATGATGATGATGATGATGATGATGATGATGATGATGATGATGATGATGATGATGATGATGATGATGATGATGCTGATGTTGAAGTTGATGACTAATTTATGTGTGAATATTGGCAAAGTTGCATAAAACGCCATTTGTAGAAACAAAAACAAAACAAAAGAAAAACAAAAACAAAATCTCTTCACAATAACAAGAAAAGCGCACCACATTCATGGCTATTTTTACACACACAAATATATGCCGTGTACATATATAAAATATGAAAACCAGTCAATCATTGAAAATTGCTTTTAAAGCCATTTTCGTGTACTTTGGAGTATTTGTTTACTTTTCTATTTTGTTTGTTTGTTCGTTTGGAAGTTTTTCATTTATTTCGAAGCTGATGAAAAAAAAATCACTGAAAGTTTTTAATAAATCCCGATGGCTCTGAGGTTTTTTTAGAATTGAAAAAATTAAAAAATGAAACAGAAATCTTTTTGTTTTGTGGCATTTTTATTTAAATAACATTAATATTGAGCAAAAAATTTTAAATAAGAAGGAAATTATATTTTCCGTACGCTCCAGTGAATTTTTATGTAAATTGTGAGTTTGTCGAAATTTATAATATTTGGCATTTGGTACTTAAAGAATTTTTATGTATGAATATTTATTTAAAAACCATTTTATGCATAGCAATATCAATTTACAAAACCGCATGGGAGCATGCATTTTTTTTAATTTTAACATTTTTGTTTGGCACCAGATTATTTATGCCTTGTACTTTTACTGCCGCCATACCAAGTAACGATTTATTTGTGTTTTTATACAGGGTAAAATTTTTCAATTTCAAATTTTGATTTCCGGAATGGATACGATAAAGGAATCTATTTCTTTTGCCGTGAAATTAAAAACTGTCAATTCCATTTTCAATAAACTTGAAATGGAATTAAAATTTTTTAATTCCAAGTTTTGATTTCTGGAATGAAATCGTCATATGAATCAATTATTTTTTCCATTTAATTAAGAAAATTCGATTTAAAGCTTCCCATTCCAAATTTTAGCTCCTGTAATGGAATGGGCACAGCAATCAATTCTTTTTGCCAGGACATCAGCGCCGGATGAAAGCAAGCTGTCGATTGCCGCCCTCATTCGCGTAACTAGATTTTTACCGTCAAGAAAGAGTATCAATTTTTGTAAAAATGTGTTTTGGAGTTGCAAAACAAATATCAATAGCATAGGGCCAGATGGTGGAACCTTTGCTCTTTGTCGTAAATACTAAGAGTAGTCTTTGGTTCACCCAGAAGATGGTAAGACACGAGGGTGAAAAAATTATGGTCTGGTATACATTTTCGTACAACAGCTTATAAAAATCAATCAAATAAATGTCCGCTTAGTACAACTTTCAGTATTTGGACATTTGGATCCAAATGCTCTACAATCTATGCCAATTGAATGAACATTTATGCAAGATACTAACTCCGAACACTTGTCTGAGCAGTTTGGAATTGGTTTTGTGTAGGGAATATCGACGTATGGGATTGTCAAGCCCAGGGCTCAGACTTACTTAGATCAATAGAGAGCCTGTGAATCGAAGTAATATGGACGATATTTGATCTGCCGCACAGAAAGCTTGGTATGCCATTACCAAAACAAAATGCCAAAAGCTCGTGGAGACTATGGGTCGCAGGTGTGAAGCTGTCATCAAAAAAAATAACATATGCAGTTTTAACAAGATATTTTATTCCTTTCCATATTGTGCCATTAATGTGTCCAGCTCATTTCATCGGTTTTTCACATTTTGATCATTTTTGTTTTTTTTTTTTTTTTTTGTAACATAAGAGCATATAAAAAAATGTGCTATTTATATGTCCATGGCTGTATTTACAGAAAATAGGGGGTGAGCTTTACAAAATTTTTTCTTCGCCCTCACATGAAAACTTCAGAGTTAGGCTGGAAAAAAAATCTGTGAAAGTTGCATCCTTAAAAGTATCCGTCATTTACTCGCACACAAATTACGTTAGAAATAGAATATGTTGTAAGTTTTTTACTGGCGACACTTTCTATTTTTTTTTTTCGTTTGCTTTAAAAATTTGTAATCATTTCATATACATATAGGGTGAACCAAAAATCGACTAAGAAATTTCGCTGATTTTGAATTATATTCCTTAACCACTGTAATAAATTTTAAATTTTCTCACATTTTTTTTGTGCCAAGTTCACGTTTTCTCAGTAATTTCTTTTTTGACGAACTATCCTTTTTATCAAACAAGTTCAAACGAAAATAAAGACTTGTCAAACATAGTTGCTCGATGATCAAATGAATGCACTATGAATTTTAGTTTTTGAGGGTGTCGATAGTCAATTGAATGCATTATTAATTTTAATCTTCCCCATATTCGGGGAATATTGGGAAGATTATGACTTCAGGGTGGTTAGACAAAAAAAAAGGTGCTCAGAAATTGATCTAACGAAAGTACATTAAATTTTTTCTCTTTATTTTGAGACCAAGCTCACGTTTCAGAATTTGGTTTTTCTATATTATTTGAGGGCTAACGTAAAGTTGAACCATTCATTTGGTTGGCAATAGGACCACAGATCTGGCGTCAGACCTCTTGGTGGCGAGGAGGGAAATGTGATATGTACGTAAGTTTCGATTGGTAGATCTCAATTTAAAATTTCCCATAGTTTCGTAAACAAATTAAAGTATTCACATTCCAATGCAATATCTCACAATAACATTTTTATGCGCATTTTGTTTTTGTTCACTGCTGACATCATTAAGACCCTTTGTGTATGTAATCCTTTTTTGTTTTTTGTTAAAATCACGCTTTTGTATATAATTACTCGATTCGCAAATAATTATTTTCTGCATCATTGAACATGTAAATCAATGTTATTTTATTTATTTAATGCATTTTATGCACCGGAAATGCACAGTCAGTATTTCTATGCATATTTTGCATTTATAGGTAGTATGCATTTACAAATAAATAAATAAGTAAAGGTTTCATTTAGAGATTTGCTGTTTGTAACTACTTATATTCATTTTATTTGCACATGAATGAGCGTACATTAAAGCTTTAAGTGGTAGATATTGTACTTCACAGTAAATTTCTTTAAAAACTAGGTTGTCTTAGGCTCATTTTGCAGCTAAACTTACTTAACAGCTTTCAGTGGTAACTCAGTTTCAGTCGCAAAATATTCCAGTAAATACAATGTTAAATTTTTCATATGAGCAAACCCAAAGACCACCCATTTACCAAAACTAAAAAGCATTTTTTGCTCTAAAAATTCAGTTTTGCAACTTTGTAAAAATAACAAAAGCCAAAACTTTCGCTTTTCTTTTTTAACGAAAAAAGTTATTTTTGATATTAATAATGCCATGTGGTACTAACTTTTAATAGACCGCCCCGCACGTGTATTGTAATTTTTTCTTTTTTAAATTGACCAAAAACTTTAAACGAAATAATTTTCATATGAGAACTATTATTTTTAAGCATGGCTAACATTTTAGGTCACAAGTTTCAAGTGAAAAAATGTTAAGCGAGGCGTTGGAAAAAAAAATGTGCGTGTGAGTTAGTGGAGAGCTTTTTGTATGCTGGGCACACGAGTGCGTTAAAAAAAGATTGAAATTTCAAAATTTGTGAAAACTTGTTACTAAAGGGCAAACATTAATTAAAAAAAAAAACTGCTTGTAGAGCACCATGAACGTACAACAACTAACAATGGACAGTTACAATAACAATGAGAACAACAACAATAATATTACAATAAAAGCAGACACACAATTTCTTAATAAAAATTGAGGAAAATTTTAATTAAAACTTTTGCAAAATTATTAAATTAATAAAAATTGAAAGTGCGCACAACTTCAGTTTATGAGTTGAGGGGAAATAGAAATTAAATAGCTAAGAGGTTTGATGATGTGCTTTTGTAATTTGGCATTGAACTTAGGAAATACTTAGAAAAACCAATGACCATAAAAAGTATAGATGTTTCTTGAGTCTTCATACAGACCAAGTATGGTCACACAATGATTCCATTGGCTCCGCTTATCTCTTACAGATTTTAGATGTAGGACGTTATTTTAATATTGATTAGTGTTTTGTTAACAGAGTTGTTTGAAGAAGAGATGCTTGTACATGCAAATAATTTGTTGGTTCTATCTGGCTCTAACACAAATACAAAAACAAAAAATTGATTCTGAACAGGTCTATAGCCTAGACCGGGGATGCCTTGATCACAGGCCGCCAGTTGGCATTTCTATATTGATTATTGTCATCATTAAAATTGAGATATTTTCGTCTAAAAGAGTAATTTTCATTAAAAATTGCTGAAAGTAAAAAGTTCTTAAAATTAGTCAAAATTTGCAAACATCTGTTTTCACTATTTCAAAATAATTTAATTCACTCACGAAAAAGCACAATGCATTTGTAATTGTTTACTTTTATGCAACGATAAAAAATATTGGAAAAAAGCAATGCATTTTATGTTGTTCACTTTTTGCGAAGTTAAATACTGGATAAGCAAAGCATTTGTAGTTGTTTACTTTGCTGCAACCATGAAAAATATTGGAAAAATTCAAAGCATTTGTAGTTGTTTACTTTTTTGCTACGGTGAAAAATATTAAAATATATAATGATTTGTCGTTTGATTTTTTTTGGTGATGACGTTAAAGTAGAGGTGTTGTTTTAGTTGGTTAGCGCGTCGCCAGAGCGTTCACATTCAGCTGACGTCTTTTTACTTTTGTTAATTTGAGTTTTAAGCTTTTCGAATTCACTTAAATATCTGCCATTTCTAATTCTTAATATATTTAAGTCATGTGCTACATAACTATTTTCTATTGTGCTGAACTAGGATGGCATTATAGATTATAATAATTTCATCATCGCAAAAAAGTAAACATCATATAATGGAAAATGTAAATTTAATCAATATATTTTTTTTTTAAGTTCAATAAGCGGATTAGTTGAGTTATATTTTATTAGTTGCTAAATGTCGATTATAGCATAGTTGCCACTAATATTTACCATGTTTTAAGCGTTATAGTAGATAGATTAACTATAAACACTTCATTACAAGAACTTTTAACTCAACATAAAACTTATTTAAATGACTTTCTAAAATGTATTTTATTGAAATGTTAGACACATGTTCAATTCAATGGGTAGCATTTTAACAAATTTGTTAGATATATAAAATGTTTATTTGTTTCATACATACACATATAAAAAGTTATTCAAATTCAACGCATATTTGTTATACATTTTTTGTCATTCTTTCAAGTCATGCTCGGCCACAATTGTTATTAGCCAGTAACTTTCACGTTCACCTTTTTATTCAATTTCTACTGACTCATGGCCAATATGATCTTCATTTTATGAAATACATAGGTGGGCTTCAC
Organism: Meiosimyza decipiens; assembly: GCA_963680825.1. NCBI lineage: Eukaryota > Metazoa > Arthropoda > Insecta > Diptera > Lauxaniidae > Meiosimyza > Meiosimyza decipiens. The sequence continues at coordinate 17,298,181 of OY804260.1, read as the reverse complement.
AAAGATATTTTTTGTTTGATTTGTATACGCGCTTTTGATACACAAAAGAGAAGTAATAAAAAAAGCAACAAAGTATATCAAGAAACATACCAAAGCAAAAGTACAGCGCATTTCATTTAAGTTGAACTTTATCGAATAAATACTTATGCGCATCAAGATTTAAGAAAAAAAATTTTGAATTCTGCTCTGCTATATATGTAGCTAATTTGCAACATGCTATAATGAACTAGCTAAACTGAAAGTTGCGTGCATTGTTTGCTGCTGCAACGTAATAAGTCCATCATAATAAACTTTAAAAAAAAAATTAAATTTGATACCTACACATACGATATATGGCAAAGCAAACTCAAGACATTGACCTTAAATATACGGAAAGCAGCAGCAAAGCAAAAGCGAAGATCACAATAGTTGGTAAAAGATCAGATTAAACCTTTAAGCCATTTTTTAACATGTGGTGGTGTAAAATGAAGTGATCGTGCCGGTGTAAAAACCGGTAGACTGTGATGAAATTAAATTTTAGTTAGTCATATTCTATAGATTTAGAATTTGTTTTTGAACAAAGACTTTATTTCTTCCACGTGAAATGAAAGAAACTTTTTGTTGGTTCCTGAAAGAATAAAATTTTATCATTTTATGTTGCTAATTTGTTTAAGAAAAAAAGTTATCTTAATTTCAAGCGGAAGCTAAATTTACTTAACTTGTTATTATGGGTGCTGTTGACGTTCGTTCCTGCTCTTCCGTTTAAGTACTTAGTTTTAATTTTGAAATATTTTTTTTTAATCGCATTTTTAATGAGTCCCCTGACGATCGTTGGTTTCTGTATTTATGTGCTGTATGCTTATGGCTATAGATAATTTCAACCGCAACGCGGCGGCGACAACTTGCAGTAAATGAATCATACATTTTATATTATATCTTGGAGCATTTTTTCATATTTTATTTTTTTTTCTAGTGTTTACTGTGTTATGAGTTGGAGTAGAAACGATAAACAAGTATTGCCAAAAATTGTAAATGTGATAACAAATTTTTGATAGAAATGGTTAGTTAAACAATTCAAAACTGGTTATTTTGTTGATTTTGGATTTACTTCCATTTTTAATGAGTCATAAAACAAAAAATGAACTTTAGGTATAAACCGACTCAGGAGAAACAAATCTATAATGACGATAGAATGATAGAAGTTTGAACTGCATTATAGCAAAAATAAAAACTAAAAATATTCTTTCATAAATTAAAATGTGCAAGAGTTTTATCGTCGACTAGTACTTCTAAGTAAGCATTTCAATTTAAACACAATGAAAATTTTTGTTAAATTTTAATAAACGTCTAAAGCTACATCTCCACCCTTGGCGTCTTCATCAATAAAACTGTTCAACAATATTTATTATACTTAGATAAGGACTAGAGAGACTTCATATTATATCAATTATGTATTTTTAACTTTTTAAGTAAAAATATATATTTCGGCGTGTGTACGTCCCCTGGCTAAGTTTGCAATAGACGAAAAATGCAAAGACGAGTATATAATGATACATTTATCAATATATATATATATTTTTATTTTGGAATTTCGAAGCAAAATTATAATATATTATTTTTCTTGAGTAAATACTTACATATATTTTTAGCCTAAATAAAACTCGTTTTTATAACTGTTAAAGGATTTATAACCTAACACAATTCTCCGTCGTACGAAATAATGATAAGGCCAAAAATGATTTTTTAAAAACTTTTCATCCAAATTATTAATTAAATAAAAATAATTTTAAATCAATAATCGGTAGATGAACCTCTTTTGATAATGACTTGCTGCAAGCGACGTGGCATTGAATCAATCAATTTTTTTTATCATTTTCTGGTCAATATTGGTCCATTCAGCCTTGATGCTGTCTTTGAGTTCCTTAACAGAATTATATTGGCGGCCATTGTGGAAAATCCGTTCCGATAATATGCTCCAGAGGTTCTCAATTGGATTTAAGTCTGGACTACATGCAGGCCAGTCCAGCAATGGGATACCTCGAGACTTTAAAAACTCCTTGGTAAACTTTGCTGAATGAATTGCTGCGTTATCCTGCTGAAATATCCAATCCGGTTTACTTATTTCATCTCCAAAATTAATAAGAACATCATCAAGTAGTCCTACATATTTCTCAGCATTCATTTTTATAGAAATAATGCATACTCCTGTCTTTCCATGGTATCCCATCGCTGCCCAAATCATTAGCGATCCGCCGCCGAAGTTTCGTGACATCCGCTCCAATTTTTTTGTGCGCTTATCATGCCAATATTTTTGAAGCCCATCGGGACCGTCGAGATTGAACTTTTTTTCCTCGGAAAAAATAACTTTTTTCCACTCTTCGTCCCAGAATTGGTGTTTCTCCGCGAAGTCCAATCTCGCACATTTGTGGCGCACAGTTAACTTCGGTTTTGGTATGCGATTTACATAGTCAAGGTTTTTGTCTGCTTTTAAAACCTGTTGGACACGCCTCACTGATACGTTGAGATTCAAAAGACGTCTAATTTCTGCAAGGCTATTAAATTTATTAACTGCTAACCTCTTTATTTTGCGTATGTCTCTAGGGAAAAGTACTGGGTTCCTTCCAGAACTTTTTTTTACACCATACTTTTCACGCAATTTTAGAAAATTGAGCACCACATTCTTACTCCTATTGATTCGGAGACCAATATCTCTTGATTTTAATCCAGAATCATGGTACGCCAATATTTTCCCCCGCTCTTCTTCTGTCAATTCCTTTCCACGACCCATTTCAGAATATTTATCGCTATAAATAAATTTGAATTAACTTAATTAAACTTAAAAATACTATCCTTCTCATAAAACTGCACATACCTTTGCAAAATGATAATTTTTTTAAATTAATTAATCAATATTTCACTCTGAAATCACGTTTGGCCCTATCAATATTTCGCTTTGCTCTCTTATATAACAGCGCTACTGGATTGATTGAAAAACAAAATTCAAAAAATTTTACCGTTATTACAGTTTACAGTGACCTAAGAATCCAATTCTATGAATAACCACTTTTATTGTCAATGCATATGTAAAGAAATGATATTTAATGTTTGGCCCTATCATTTTTTCGCTGAGTGTATAATGATACATTTATCAAAATAGAAATTGAGTACATAAATCATTTTACAAATTACAAGTTATTGAAAAAAAATTTATAGTTTTTTTTATATATACTTATATATATCTTTCCTCTCTGAGTTTACAAAGCGCTTTAGAATAACTACATGCATGAACCTTTTCAACTGCCTACAAATAGTTTCTTGTGTATGGCTTGACTGTTAAGTAGGAAAATATCGCTAGGCGCGTGTATTTTCCCTGGTCGAGTTTGCACCACACTCAGATTGACATAAAGAGAAATTCTTCTTGAAAATTAATTTTTTATGCAGCTTATCGTGGTATGTGAGAAGCAAATTACAGATAAAATCATGCCTAGCCCGCAAAGAGTTTTGCTGTAGTAGTCATGCTACATATAAACGAGTACAACACAAGTTTATTGGATTAACAGTATTTGAATTGCTTTGCTAGAATTAGTAATAGCACCAAAAATTGTGCTGTGAATGTGCAGTAACTAATAGTTAAAACTGTAAACAGCTAGAGCAGCAGCATATAAATACTCAGCTGTTGCAGAAGACAGTAACAAAAAAATCAACGACTGTTGCAGCAATACCCAACAATTGACTACGACAGCAACAACTATGACTGCTATAGTAATAGCCGACAGTGGACTGCGACAGCTCATCGTGAACTGTTGCTTCGGCTTTTGAACTTTATGCAGAGCAGGCAGCAATAAGTGACTATCAACAGCAACAGTTTTTTAGCAAATTGAAACGTTGACTATAGGCTTCGAAGGTAGTTCTCAGTTTGTTGCTACAATTTTTCTAAGTATATAGACCGAGAAGTCTAAATAAGTTCTTTGTTCTCCTTCTTTTTTATCTTTTTTTTTGTCTTTTGATGGTAACTAATTTTTTTAATTAATTTTTTTTATTTATTTAACTATTTATTTTTTGTTTTATTTTTCCTCAGTTCTTTCTAATTTTAATTGAATTGGATTTTAAAGTTTTTTTTTTTTTCATTTCAAATAATTTTTTTTGTTTTGAATTTTGGGTATGAAAGAAAATATTTACTATGGAAATGGCTGAAAACCTAACGGCTCACGCTAGTGTTACATTTAAACTTATATTGACGACTATTTTCGACCTTTTTAACATTATTCGACCTCTATCAACTTATTCTGCTTTTAAAGATTTATACGACTTTTCTATAGTTTTTTACATTTATTCAATTTTTCTATGGTATTCGAAATTTTCCGTTACTTCAATCGGCGACCTTGGTCTGGTTTTTTTTTAAATAAATAACATTAATCAAGTGTAGCTGGCAGGGTTGCCAAGTGGCCCGTTCTGACTCGGTTTTATGTATCTAAATTTTTTTTTTATTGAGCTAAAAAAACAATTGTTTCTATACAAAATAAATATTTTAATTGTTTCCGTTTTCTCTCAAAAAATTTATTTCCTACCATTTTACAGAAAAATTCTTTTGTTTTGAAAAAGCCGCGAGTTCCTTTTTTTTTAGCTTGGCCATCCTGGCAGCGGGTCACCCAGCACTTAACGTAATATTCAAATGTCTGAGTCTTAACTAACTTTTAACAACCGAGAGAATATTTCATGCAATGAAACAAACAAGAGAAAACGAAAAAAAACCCTTTTACAGAGTTGCCAAGTAACTGGGATTAACCCAGCCAAGCCTGGAACTTCATGTAAAAGCCGAAAGTCTTGTTGGGATAAAAACTCTGAAATAGACGGTAATTGGACAATTTTTGTGGAACGAGCAATAAAAAGTCCTCCAGTTTTCCCACACCAAAATTGTAGTAAGTTTTCACAATTTTGTGAACTATTTTTCAATTTTGTTAACTAAAAAATAGCCAACTTTTTCCAATAAAAATTTGACTTTTTACCATTTGAGAACCGGAAAATGCTTCTTTTCAACTCGTCAGCCCTGCCCTTTTATAAGCAATTTCAGTAAGTGCTACTTTAAAATCTTACATTATTAAATTCCAGTTAAATGCAATTTCGTTAACAGCTTTAATAATTACATCAAGGTAAAGCATTACTCCCACAAAAAAAAAGTTGAGTGTGTTCAAGTGGTCTCTCTTCAATTTACGAGAAAAACAAATCAGTCGCTAAAAAAACTAATTTATGAGTGATGCTATTCGCGCGAGCAAAGTACGAATGTGTGTAAGTCACGTATATAATTTTATGCACACTACGTGACAAATGCACTTATGTACATTACAATGTGGACCAAACACAGATACCTACACAGAAATACAAACATAGAACATCAGAAGCACAAAAACAGATTTATCAAAAAAAAAAAAAAACTGCACAGCGCAAAGACAAACAGTTGGATACAGACAGACAGTAAAAACAGAATCCCGGATATCCATATAACTGTCATGGTGGCTGTATGTGGAACGCAAGTGATGGTAACAAAGAAAAACGTCAAACATGTCGCTTTGGGTTTTTGCCACTGTTGGTGTTGGTGTAGTTTTTGTTTATGTGTTTGTGTTTTTGGCATTTATTGCAATTTTTATGTTATCCTGTGATTTTGACAAAAATAGCTTTCAATAAAAAAAAAGTAAAAATATGTAAAATATAGTGTAAATGAGCCATATATAAATATAAGAATGTACGTCGTGTATCATTGCTCTTCAACTCTGAGAACGTCATCTATGGAATATGTAGTTCCCAATTTATTAAAGTTTTGTTTTTTGATAAAAGTTTTTAAAAGTTTTGAACTGACATTCAATAGGTAGTTCAGATCAGGCATGTCCAAGGCATAACTTAATTGACTCTGTCGAGCTCTTATTCAATAAAACCTAGTTTACGTAGCGATAGTATTTTTTTGAGAGAAGTTGATATGATATGTTCTTTTCTAAAACTGGAGTGTCGAATAGAGTCGGTCACAGAAGCATCTTTTTTTTAAATTCAATTTAAAAGAAATTTCTTACATCTGACGCTGTCAAGTCATGTTTTTATTTATTTAAATTAAATAAATTGTGTTAAATGCTATTTTATTGCGTCAAGTTTTAATTTGTTAGTAGAGTTAGAAAAAATTTACTCGCTGACAAATGAATAGATTTTAGGTAAAAATCTACTGCACCGATCAATGAGAGATTAGCCAAAATGGATTTTATTAAAAGGCGCCAAGGAACTGTTTTATTCCCATAGTCAATCTATGATACTTTTGTGAGCGCAAAACTGGCCAAAAACGGGAACAAACAGCCTCTTTGGGGCTACCCTATCATTCCAAAATTCATTTTAGATGTAATTCCTTAAATGAGGCCAAATCGGGTCTTTGCGGGATATCCCCTAATATCAAAATACATTTTCGAACTTTTGGGGAAACCTCCTTTCTTTCGTAATCCATTTTGAAGCAATTTTTCTGAATGAATTTTTTTTAAGCTTTTTCTTTAAGTCGTTTAATATAAATTTTCAAAATTTTATTGGAAGAAAAACTCATTTTATAAAAAACAAAAAAAAATTATTTGTGTAATTATCCAGCTTTGGTTGGGTTGTTTTGCACCGCTATTCTAAGCTCAACAAAATAAAAAAAAAAATAACGTCCGCCAAAGCATTCTGCACTAAAAATTTTCATTAAGTTTTTCAATGCAAATATTGTCGGAAGAAGATAAAATTACCTTAATTTAGATGCTTACAAGCAACAGACTAAAAATAAAAGGAAGAGCAGGAATTTAAAGGGAAAAAAGATTAACGACGACAAAGAAAAAGGAGCACGGAATAATGCTTATTTAACTGTATATACATACATATATTCCTTGAAGATGATAACGTGACTCACAACGTAGCGTTGGTCGAAGTGAAGAGTAAAAAATATGAAGGAGTTACAGTAGCAGCAGACAGAAGAAGAAAAATGTGTCTTTGTTCCAAAATTAAACACAAACGAAGAGCGCTAAAAAGTTACAGAAACAAGAAAAAACATTAACGACAGATCCACAGACAGTGCCAGACATTTAAACAGACAGACAAACATAGCGATGAGCAGCCAGACGCGTCAACACATGCAGGGAAGTGCTCAAGGAAGCTCTATGAAAATAATATTTAAATAGAGAATCTTAAAAAATTTGAAGTTTTTTGGTAGTTAGTGTAAGATAAAATCGATTGCTTCAAAAAAAAAAGCAAAGGTGTTTAGAGTACGCTTAAAACTTTAAGCAAATGCTCTTAAAGCATTTTTAAAAGCAAAGAAAATGCTTTAAGGCTTAAAAAATGTTTTTCAGAAGCAAAAGCTTTCTAATTGATTGTCTTCATAAAGTAATATTTGAAGGCAACAAAAACCAGAAGCAAAGTGTTCTCAGGAGTAAATGCAAGTTTTTAGTCCGTGCATAGAAAGAAACCACCAGTTGTGAGCAAATTCTTTGAAGCAAAAGATAAAGAACGCCCATTGGCAACAAACTGACAGTATGCAGTTGGAATGGACGAACTACGCTTGGTGCTACTCAAAAACTTGAAGTCGTCCCGAAGAATTATCAAGCTGAAAATAAAAAACTAGCGATATTTATTATGGCTGTCATAATAGCTTCTTCACGTTTAGATTTGGATATGTAGTTGGATCCCGATAAGGTTCTAAAATAATGAATTTTTTACCGAAGGTAAATAAGAACTTTCTAAAAGGAATTTTTTGAACTCCTGCACATAGCTTGCAGAGCCTATGAGGAGTACAATACAAAAAAACGTGCCTTGGGACTTCAATCAAAATTTCGGGGGAGAGCCACCTCTAACGTGTTGGTAGGAATGCCTTCATAAGCCATCAGACAACGGCGTTCGAATTATTGACTTTGCAGCGGAACGACACAAGACGCACATCTAACATCCTTGATGTGCGTGTATATAGACGAGCATATGTAGACACTGACCATTGTCTAGTTACAAATGGGCGTAAGGGCTCGCTTTCCCAATGAAAAAAATAAAGCTACGCTAAAAAAACAAAATATATCGCATGAAAATCGAGTACTCCGGAGATAATTAAAAACTACCAAGAAAGTCTGGGTGTCATCTTCGTTAATGATGGTGAGGCACTGCACACATAGGTCATAAGCGGTGGAATCTGCCATAGTAGACAACGAGCCACCGAAAAATAAAGCCGCTGCTATTATAAAGAATGTGCAGATCTTATGTAAGGCACTAACGGAGGAAGTTCCGCTCGAAGTAAAGAAGAAAATTTTGCTCAGGAAAAAATTCTTCTTGACAAAGCTCAGATCGAGAATATCGAACGAATCTCGCGAACATAAGTAAAAATGCCAAAAGCTTTAAAAAACTTAACAACTGGTACCAAGGGCGAGACCCAAGCGATTCAAGATAGCTCAGTATTTGGACCGGATTTTTACCGGAGATCTAATAACGGTTCTCACCGAGAGATTGAGCCAATATGTTTACCTCTTCAATGAAAGTATAGTTGATTTTTCGGATATTTCAAAGGCGCTTGATTGATTGTAGCATCGCGTTTCAATAGTGTGAATCTGCAGCCAGGGTTGTAAACGGTTTTACATCAAATCAACGTACTACCAGCGTTGGAGTTTCTCAGGATACTAACCTTTCTATGACCCACTTTCCTGTTTTTGTTGATGGCTTGCAATAATCACTCATCAACTCGACCCATTCTTTTGCGAACTGTAGCAACATTTGTCATGCCACGGAAAGCGCCCAAGCATATTGGAAATTAAGAGTAAAACTCGTCACATTAATTCCACACACTCAAATGACCTAAAAATAATCTCCTAGTTGGTCCAGCTAGTCGGGTCGATTACAATGCTAGCAACTCCTAACGATGTCTGTAGTTTAACAGACGAATGAACTGTTGTCTGAACACGGTTGGCGAGGATATTACCAATATCAGTAAGTTTTGACTTTATGGATACATCGGTTTTACCGATTCAACAACAGCTCGCTGAACAACTTAATGTGACACAACAAACCGTTTCCTTGTGTTTGAAGGCCATGGGAAAGATTTTAAAGGTCGGTAGATGGGTGCCACATGAACTGACTGACAGGCAGCAAGAAAACCGAAAAACCACTTGTGAATTGCTGCTCGCCAGGCAAAACAGAGAAGGTTTTCTCCATCGAATCATCACTGGCGATGAAAAGTGGATTTATTTCAACAATCTCAAACGAAAAAAATCATATTACAGCCCCGGCCAACGACCCAAATCAACGCCAAGACCAAATCGCTTCGGCCGAAAGACAATGCTGTGTATTTTCTGGGATCAGCGTGGTGTTATTTGGTATGAGCTACTAAAACCAGGTGAAACAGTTACTGGTGCACATTACCACCAACAATGGATCGCTTTGAACCGTGCTATACGTCAGAAGAGGCCCGAATCTCAACTTCGCCATGACAAAATTGTATTCCAAGATGACAACGCATCGCCACATCGAGCAGCGGTCAATAAAAACTTGGTAGAATCGTACAACTGGGAGCCCCTGCCCAATCCGCCGTACTCATCGGACCTGGCGCCATCCGATTACTATTTGTTTACATCGATGGGACACGCACTCAACGATTCGCACTTCAATTCTTACGAGGAAGTGCAAAAATGGCTCGATGAATGGATAGCCTCAAAAAACGAAGAATTTTTTTGGCGAGGAAACCATAAATTGCCTGAAAGATGGAAAAGATGTGTAGCTAGCGAGGGGAATTACTTTGAAGATTAAATTTGAAACTATTTTCGCAAAATGAACGTGTTTTTTTGAATAAAAAAATACCGGTTTCATATTTGTACACCTAGTATTCGACCTTGATTGAAGTATAATTCACATATCTGGCCTGAAGCTGCAAAACTGTTTGGTGCTACTTAATGGAGTTCAACGACCTGCAATGAAGTTAATAGGGTATGCGAATAGCGTCTCCACTATTGATTACCTTGAACGCCCACACAAGAAAGAGTACTTACTCGTAGATAACTCTTATCAGGATATTGAAATTCGTGAATTGTTGCCAACAGTTCAGGTATACACTCGCAGTTCAATCAGACTTATTTCTTTTGCGTTTCAGCGATGCTAAGGAAAACATCGAACTATAGTGACAATTCATTCTTTAGCTGCACCATTATACTGTGTTAGAGTCTCTCCTCAAGTCATTTCCCCCCCAAATCTATGATATCATCAAACTTTCTATCAAACAAAAACGCTGGATTGCACTTATAGTGTGCATAGCTTTTACAAATATTCTGCAAGAAGCAATTAGATTTCTCATTTGTAATTTTTTTTTCTCTCTTGTAATTTTTTAAATGCTTTGAAAGCAATTGTTTCTTTTAGAGCAAGTGATCTCTAGGAAAGACTTTCAGAAAGCCGTTTCTATAATTTTTAGACTTTTCCATTTTCTGTTTAAAACAATACACATTGTTAAGTATCTCTGTATCTCATACGTTGGTCAGTCTTAAATATTGCAAATTTCGCCACGTTCAATTCTTTCATATGAGCTGCACAGACTTAACTTCATTTTTCGAAATTTCTGATTTAGAGAATTGAGAAAACTTAAATGGCAGACAATGCTGAAATACAGTGTGCCTGCTGCTCTTGCTAAAATAATTAAAATGCAAAGCATGACAAAACAAACAAATAGTAAGATAAATAATACTTTGAAACCAAGAAGTCTAAATGAAGCACAAAAAAGGGTTATGGAGAAAAGAAAAAAGAAAGAAAAAAAGTGTTAAAAATCCAAGCATAACACGCACTTGATGTTGATAATAACTGAAATTTGAAATAAAATAAAAAAGTTTTACTTTTGTTGAGTTTACTCAGTACGTAGTGCCAAACTCGACAAATTTACAGACAAATTCGTAAAAAATTAACTTGAGCAAAAATAAGAGAAGACAAAACGGGCAACACGAACCCATAGACTGACACATAAGACAAACCAACAGACAGACAAACTAAAAATTGGCCAAAGGCACAAGATAAATTATAAAGTTTTTTTTTTTAGTATATCTGTCTATACCCACAGTTGTATGGTTTTTGTTTGTTTGTTCTCAGTTTTCTCAGTTAAAATTGCAAAATAATTTGCCGTATTTATACATTTGGGAAGTCTGTTGTACTACTGAAAGATAAGTAAAGTTACAGACAGCTAGCAGCGCATTATAAAGTCGGTGCAGACAGATGGGCAGAAAAACAAACAGTAATTTTCTCATAGTTAGATATCCAAAGGCAATAACATTAGGCGACAACAAAAACCCAAACATAATTAAATTAATGGGTTAAAGTTATTTGCAGTGTGTTGTTTACAAAAACTACGAGTATCATATGAAGAATAAAAACTCTTTTTTTTGACGAAAGCCAGCTGTGTGGTTTTGTATATTAAAGAATGCGAATTTAAAAATTTTATCATACGACTAAACTGAGAAAGACTTTAAGCAATGGTTTCGGAAATTTTATTCGTTTGGATCCTTAAGTTAAATTTGAATAGATTAGCGGCGATAATGAGTTCGAAAAATACCTTTTTAACTTCAATTTGTATGTATGCATGTTACATACGTATTTCTATGATTTTTTTTGGCAAAAAAAATCTTTTAAGACAAACGTGTTTTAGATATTGTAGTTTAATAGTACAATTAAAAATCTTCAAACCTCAATATGTAGGAGAAAAGTGCGAACAGTGAGACAGTGCAAATATTTTTTTTTTTTTTTTGGCAAGCGCATTCACAGATATATTGATGCAGATAGCAACATTTGTTATCCATTTTCCATGATTTAGTCCTGTGATACTCGAAATAATATATACTGCTCAACTGCGCTTAGAACGTGGAAGAAGGTTGGAAATATCTGATTTATCTCTCTTCAGTGAAAAGAAAAAATGAAAATTATATACAGTTGGATTGAAGTTATGTACTTAATTTTTTCTTCTCAACGAAGAGAGACCACTTTTAAAATAAAGTGCTCACACTCAAAATTAGATATTGTTCAATAGCTTTCCAATAAATTTATTCAACAATTAAATAAAATATTCCTTTAAATAATTAACAAAGTTTGATTGAGTTAGCTTTAAGAAGTTAAAAGATTGTCCGATTAGAAAAAAATGTGTCTCACTGTTCGCCCCTTTTGCTACTTTAATTGAAAGATTTTTTAATTTACTACTTAAATTTTTATGCCGATACTAAGATCGTCAATCGTGTCGACCGACCCGCATCTGATGACGTCTTCGGCTATCGGTAATGCACTTTCCATATTTCTTAATTTATTTTTTTATCCCTTCGTTAATTTTCTTGAAGTTTTTGCGAGCTTAATTAACATCGAACCTCTCAGACTTAAAAAAAAAGTTGTAGAAGATCGTTTCTAGGCGTGTCAGTTACCGGTTAATTTACCGTTATATCCAAATACTGACGTGTAATCCAAAGTCCTCTAATCCAAAAGTTAATATCAGTCGATTTTCCACCAAAATCTATGTATCATTTTTGTACATAGTGCTACGAAGTTCAAAGTCACTAACACTTGCTTTCGACCACTTCTTACTCATCGTTTCACTAGACCAATTAATTTTTAAAAAAATTCTCTTTCATAAAAACAAGTTGCCCTTTCGCTCAAACTAATCCCCACTCGTCTGCCACCTCTTTTGTCAAAAGATTTATCTTTTAAAACGCTGTTTTTCGGTACGAATATTTTTTTTTTCTTAGTGGCAGCACTGGTTCTATTGCGAAGTAATCCGAAGAAGATCATCACTATAATTTGATTGACATACGATTGGGCTAGTTGTTGTATCTTCCACAAAGAGAAATTCGTGTTCCCTTTCAAGTTCACAATGACAGGTTTGCATTTTCTGCTCCACACGTTCTCTGGCAGCACTTTATAGAATGACGAGGGTGCTACTTTATAGCACCAGTGCAGCTAATTTTTGCACTTCAGCATACAGTTTGTATTGCAATTATTTGGTGGTATTTTTGAGGTAAACATCGGCCTTTTGAAATACTTCTTAGGGTATCTTTAACATCTGAACTGATGAATTGCTGCGAAGATTTTACTATCTTGATAACGCGAGTAGAAATCATGTCGGCCAATATGATATTGCCTTATTAGTTTTTTCTCCACCATAGCAATACACCAGTTGTGAAATATGATAGATTTACTATGCAGCCGCTTAAACAGTTCCTATCCTTATGTGTTATGAACTTTTGCGACTATTTATATTTTACTTTAGAATTTTAATTAAACTTAAAACTAATAAATATTAAATTTAAAAATTATAGTAAATTTTAAATTTAAATTAAAACATCAATTTTTGTTTCTACTTACCATTTACGATGATGATGAAAATGATTGACATGAAAATAATCTTTAATCCACATTTTGATGACATTATTTTTTTAACCACTGCCACAGGATGAAGAAATTTGCAGGAAGAAATATGACGATGACAAAGCAACAAAAAATAAAATTATAAAATAAGCAAAAAAAAAATTATCCGCTATTGAGTGCTGCAACAGAATACATCCATAGATATTTCCAGAGATTATAAGCTAAAACGGAACAGGACGTTGCAGTTTGTCGAATATGATAGTTGATTTTGTCGTTGCCGTAAAACGTCTCGTTTTATGAATTTTTAGGAAAATTTAAAATTTTTTGCGTAGGTTTTTTATACGTAGTTTTGGTCACAGTAGCGTAGCCAAGCTAAGCCACACAGAAGCGACGAGTAGCCACAACAATTGTTATTGTTATTGTTGTTGTTGTTTATGTTGTGTTGCGCTTGACAGTGGCCAAAAGCCAATGTTAAACAAAAGGATTTTCCAGCAATGTCGTCAAATAAAAACGAAAAATACACTAGTGACTGACTCGCTCACTGACTCTGATGTGGCGTCGTATCCTTATATATCAAATTTCTATATTCTTTTGTGCACTTTTTTTGAATTTTGATTACATCTTTTTTTTTTTGCACAGTATTCAGCTATTTTGTAACATAACTTTTGGTATTTTTTTTTTAATATTTTAGAATTTTTGTGTCACACATTTTTTTTTTTTGCACAAAAATATTTTGCTAGTGCAGTAAAATGAACTCTAAATGATGCTGAATTTTGTTGATTTATATATGGGTTGCTTCAATATCTGTAAAGAGTTATAAAAAAAGGAACAAATTATTAGGGCTGTTAAAAATGTTACAAATTTCCTTTAATAAATTATACTATTCAGAATATATTTGTAGGGGAAATTGGGAAATTTGGAGACCAACTTTTTCCTAACTTTTAACTTAAGCAGTTTATTACCTGCTGAAAATATCTAAATGTGAATTGTGAGACCTGAATTTAATAGGCTCCAGAACCGATGCATTACAAATGAACAGCTCGATTCCCAAAAAAAGATATCTAACAAATACCCAAACGCTTTGGTTAACAAGATGCCCGTGTATGATTCACTCATTAAAAGTTTAGGCGAAATTCCCTTTGAGAGTCAAAATATCAATGTTACACGATGTTTGTGAATATATTTACTTGAATTGATACTCCAAAAATCGTTTTGAAAACAAACGCCCGACATAAATATATTAAGAAAAATTTTATAGTAGTTGTCGCACGGAACTAACAAGCTGTAAAAGCATCGAGTGCTAATGGAAAAATGAGCTTGGTCAATGCCAAGATGCTGACAGTCATTTAACTATGAGTGTCAAATTTTCAACGGTGGTGAAATACTTAAGCGTCTCATAATTCCCCAATTTCACCTACATAAACTTAATTGCAGTACAATTACATTAATTCAGGCACATCCTTCTTCAAAAATTAAATTTATAACCGTTTTTAAAATTAAGGGGGATTTTTAATTCGCTCGTTAAAAAAATTAATTTTTTAAAAAAATTAAAAAAATTGACTCATACTTTATTTAATCAAATAAAAAAGTTTGTATTCTTTATGAAACTCTAAAAAAAAAGTGTTACATAGATTTATATCCAGGAACCAAAAACAGTTATAGCTGTTGGAAATTGCGGAGATATCTTTCTCGAAAATCGCTATAAGTTGAGAGTTCTTAAGTTGATTTCGATAGCGACCGAAACGCTTTAAATAAATATGAAAAAGTGAGATTATCTGCATAATTTAAGTGCCTCACAAATATTCAAAAATATAAAATTCGAGATAGCAGTCTTATGGATTTTGAGCTGCCTCAGCCGAGTCTGAAGTCAAAATTTGCTCATTACGTCAGGAATATTCAGGTTATTTCCAGATGACTAGTCAACATAGCTTAAACCAGGGATGGGTTGATTGTAAACTCGATTTGCATATAATCAATCAACCTAATTGAAAACTTTTGATATTTTTATACATTTTTTTTTTTTTCTTTTGATGCATCTTAGTTCAACCAAAGAGTCAGTCGAGAAGTAACTGCCTTAAGCCTTAAGAAAGCCTTAAAGGTATTCGCAGAGAAAATGGAAAACGATTTCTTCAAAGTCACGACCACTGATCACAGACTAAGCTTTTCGGAGTGTTTGCCAATATAATAGTGTCTAGGTAATACGCCAGTCGGGATTCTCGGATTAATCCTGTTTGGTGAAATCGTAATATACGTTCGTTTGGTATTATAAAATTGATATTGTTGCAATACACGTCGACAATGAAGATCATCTAGAATTAACCCCACGGAGAGACTGTAAATTTATGTTCATTTTAACTGTGTTTACTGCTTATTTTAGAGACAGTTTCACTGCTCCTAGTTAAGCTTTTCCTCGCCAGTTTGTAAGCATAATCGTTAGCGGCAAAGTTACTGTGAACTGAGTGCCAACACAAAACGACGATGACACAGCGATTGGTTAAATCACAAAGAGCTGTGTTACATTTAAAAACTAGGTCGGATTTAGATAAATTGGAGTCAATAGCTTTGGTAGCTGTTTGGCGATTACTAAGTAAATGGCAAGTTTTCATAATTGCCACATAAGAGTTACTATTTTCGGTCAAGAATGGCACCTAGATAAATAGAGCTGTTCTGTGGAAAGAAGAGAACTCCTTTCATCACAGGAATTTTGAAATCTGGAATTTTAAATAATTTTGAATAAGCTACGAGTTTGGATTTCTGTGCATTAGCGCCGAAACCATTTGTAGAAATTTAAGGAACAATACTACGAAGGGCAAAACTTTAAGTATCACTGAAAGTATTCAGGACCTTACCCGAAATTATTAGAAGTCCGACCGAATGCAATGACATTTACTCCATGTTGGGTAATTACTTCCATCAAATCATCTACCACGTGAAGCCAAAGTAAAGAAAAAACACCTCCGCCCTGACGTGTAGCACGTGAAACTGATCAAAGATAAGGAGCTGTTCCCTAGGTCAGATCGAATTATGTTGTTTTCCAGGATGAATATGTTAAGAATTAGGTGTTTAAATGAAGTTTTTATTCACAGTTTGCTTATCATTTTTCCCACTGTATACTTTAGAATTAACCAAATATCTCATATCTTTGACGTGCTAGAAATATGCTTCATTTCATTTTCTAATTATTGCATTGCATTGCACGGACTTGAAATATTTTGATAGAGTTTAATATTTTATTCTTACGTACGAAACAAGCAAAAGGCAACAAAAAAATATTAATTTAACACATTCAGTGAAACAAAAAAAAAAGACAAAACTATAACAAACCGAACAGAAAAAGAAAAAACATTAAAATAGATTAAAATTCGCAAGCTTGCATGATAGCAAATATTTGACAGAAGGATAATGCAAGGATATGCAGCACAAAATGCAACAAAGAGACAAACTTTGAAAAAATATGAGCCACGAAAAAGTACTAGGAAAAAAAGCTTTTAAAAAATATATGCGAGGACGCAAACACATTTAATGATTTTTTATAAAATTCTATATGACTCTTTTCAATGATTTTTTTTATAAAATGCATTTTATTTAATAAATAATGTGGGTCTGAACAATCAAACATGTTTTTGTGTTAAAGCGTTAAATTCCACATTGAGCACAGTCTATGAAGTTATTTTTGTTCGAGGATATCTATGCACTTCAATTTAAAAAATAATAGGGGTCTTCACATATAGTCTTATTTTGTGTTGAAATGTAAAAGTGCATGTCTGCCAAGTGTTTATGTTGTTTTATTTTCCATTTTACAACCTTTTTAATAAGTTATAAATTGGTCAAAGATAACATTATCTTAAATTTCAATTATTTGAAAAAAAAAAATAAAATCGGAAATGGAATGGACCAATATTCAAATTGTAATTGCAATCCAGTACCAGAATTATTGTTATTGTAGTTATTAGTAGTTATTGGCTGTTCTTATTAAAAATTCCATATTTAATTATGGTTGAATTAAGTTCTCTGTTGATTCCCGACACTTTAGGTTTTTATTCATTAATCTTCACCTATTTTATAATTTTTCAATGAACGAATTCGAGTTTATAGTAATTATACTCTTGAAATTCCAGCACATGCATTTATTTTACGCATTCTTCTCATGAAAAAAAAATCGTTTTGGCAACACTGCTTCGTGTGTGTGCACCGAAAATAACATTAAAAGAGAGACGAAGAAATAAAATAACATTTTGAAAGCTATGGTGTTGTTCTTTTCACCAGGATAATACTGCTACTTAAATGTGTGCACGCATGTGTCTTTGTCTACCATTGTATTGGTCTGGTTTTTCTCTAACAATGAGCTGACAATGGGTTAAAAAAAAATTAAGAGTATTGCAGCGTAAAAAATAGTACTAACTTTTTAAATTTTAGTTTATCGAAACGTAGCTAGATGCGCAACAGACGTAAAAAAGTAGCCGATATAATATCCTTTGAAAATTATTAATTTTTGACTTTACGTTATATTGAAATTTGATTCAATTTCATATGTTGATTGGTATGAACGCCTTTCTCATTTCACGCACAATAAGAGATGGGGATAAAAAATTAAAACTAGTGATTAAAAAATATAGTTTGGAGTCCCCTGACGGCAAACACTACACTTTTTTATGCCGCTAGCTGATCAACAGTCTACAACTTTTAAACGACTAGACATATGCATATAGTATGTATGTAGATAGTTTTTATTTTAAGTTGTTCAAAACTAATTTGGCTATGAACTAAGAAACAAAATGCGCTGAAAGATTGATCGATATGGATCAAGAGGTCTATCGCCACGCTGGCAGTGTTCGCAGTAAAAAACGATTTTATTTTGTCTTAGTAACTCCTTCTGGAAAATCACTCTTCGCCAAACCGGGGGATTGAGCTAAAAATCATATTGCATAATCATACTAATAACAATTTATGTAAAATTTGCACATTTTCTTACGGCACGATTACCGTTGATGACCTCGAAAAACATAAAAAAACAATATTCGTTTCGCAAACGAAACACTTTTTTATAGACCTGAATTTTTGGAATGCGATTATTTAAAGCGATAAAACTAAGTTCAACGTACTTGAGAACGATGTTAGTGCCTATGTGCAACGTTTTTTACTCAAGAATAAATCATATTACAAAATTCATACCTTTGAAAATGTTACGTTTGGGAGCCGAAGACTTTTTTTGATGTTATTCGAGGTCACCAACAGTTTTTTCTTGGCAATCTATACGTTCAAATTTCTTACGTAGGATTATA
Source organism: Meiosimyza decipiens (assembly GCA_963680825.1). NCBI lineage: Eukaryota > Metazoa > Arthropoda > Insecta > Diptera > Lauxaniidae > Meiosimyza > Meiosimyza decipiens. The sequence continues at coordinate 17,279,567 of OY804260.1, read as the reverse complement.
CAAAGCGAATATTTGGCCACCGATTACTTCAAAAATTTACCGCTCAGATGGATTTTCCAGCTTGATAGTGGCATAAAACATTGTTCTCGACTTGTCAACTCTTGGCTGGACACACAATCCACGAAGGTTCTGAAGTGGCCACCTCAAAGTTCCGACTTAAATTCTATAGAGAACTTGTGAGGCACAACCAAAAGTGTCGTAACAGCACGAAAACCGGTGAGTAAAGCAGTTTGTGGCAAATTAATCACGAGAAGTGGCATAAAAGTACTCCAAACCAGTATGCACGCTTAGTAGGCAGCATACCAAACCGATTCTCGACACTTATGAAATAAAAAACTAAACTAATAAAAAAATAGGACTCACACCAAAAATCCAACAATTTTCATTATTTTCTTTCAGATGACTTAATTAAGTATATGAGCACAGCGTTTTTGCACTTTTCGGGATAAAACCAAAATATTTAGTTTGGTTTTTTTTCTGTTAATATAGCTGCTTACATAGCAGGATTATAAAAACTAATTATATAAGAATAAGAGTAAAAATGTTACGTAGCATACAAATGACTTAATTATGTGAGTGCATGGACCATAGCATTAATAACATTTTATGTAAAAAAAAAAATTAAAAAAAAACACTTCCTATAGATTTCAAAATTTAATTATTATTGAAGTATTATTTAGTATTTATATATTTTGGAAATCGATCCAGGGGTTGCAATATTTGAAAAGCTATATTCGTGACTTCCAGCCTATATATCAAAAAATTAGTACTCTTCAAAGTTTTGATTCCATAGTCGTTGCTAGGGTTTGATTTAAAAAAGAAAAGAATTCCTAAGTAAACTTATGCAATAGATCTGAATTCAGACATATTTTGAGAGTTTAAAATAATTGTTTTTTATATACATAAATAAATATTTACCCAGTGATATGCAAATAAATTAATATACTTTTTAACAACAAAATCAATGGCAATGGTTCAGAAAAAACTAATTGGTAACACTGAAAACTCGTATCCTGAATTTTCTTATTAATAACAACAACAGCAACTCCACTTTCAATTCCAACAATGCAAAAGAAAACAAAACTTCACAACAACAAAAACGCATATTTAATTCAATTATGAGAATTAATGAGTCACTATAGACATCTCACTCTAACATGATAGAATCAGGCAAAAACGACAGCTGTGCAAGCTATTAAATGAAAAAAGAGAGCGGATCTAAGTAAAAGGAGAGAAAATGCAACGATTAATTTGTTTGGTTGTTTTTTATTCAAGTTGTTGTTTTTGGAATTGAAGTTGCTCCTGCTAAAATGCTACTATATTTTGCTACTTTTTTATTTGCTTCTTAATAAAATGGAGTAGATAACTAGAAGCAAACTGGAGAAACATTGGTGACGATTACTGATGATACAAATCAAAGTTACAAATAAAATATTTTTAAATTAAAGAAATCTAAAAACTACACTCATTACATATTTTGTGACAAAAATTATATGAAATTTCGTTGGGATATATGACAGGTACAGCGAGCTAAAACACCAGTAGACAAGTAAAATGCAGCGAAAATTTTTCTCAAATTTGTTGCTTAAACTTTTTGCACTCTTGCTTTCTGATTGCGAAAACAATTTGATGGACTTTTCATAAATAAAACTTTTATTCATGTAATTAAGATATCTGAATATTTTTATTTACAAAAATTTTTGTGTTGGCCCTCTCGCTTTAGTTTCAATGCTATCGCATTCTGTCACCCTTCACCTCATTATTTTACACAAAATGTTGAAGTACAAAAAAAAACTCACTTTTTTCAACTGCACTTCTAAAATTCAATTCCCTTGGCAATTTATCTTCAATTCTTTTCACTAAAAAATTAATTAAAACTCTTTAATCTTCATGTTTTGTTGCAGCAAATTCTTTTCATTTTCAATTTACTACGCTTAACTTGCTTTTGACACCGATTTCTTAACTTTTTTCTACACCTCTGCCGCACTTTATCCAAAGAACTTCTTTCAATTATACACACAAAAAAATCTTCGACAAGCGCGTTTCCACGATCCGACTTCTGTCTTCTCCAACAAAAACACAATATAACGCTTCGAATTTTCCGCAGCAACTGAGCTGCTCCATACGCTCAGTGCATTCAATTTTATGTTTTTAGTTGATTCTTGTTGTTGCTTTATTGCTCTCTGTTTTATTGCTGTTCCTCTTTTTTCCACTTTGTTTCCTACCCATAAGCAATATGCTACAATTGCTTTTTCGCTTTTAGAGTGCTGGTGTAAAAAAGTAAACGCTAGTGTGTTTACTTTTACTATACGTTCGCTGTCTCCTGTAATTTGAGTTTGAAAGTGTGTTCGGTGAAGGCGGATATCTATAAAATTATTACTGTTTTTAAGTTACTTAAGTTCTTGCACTTTCTAGCAGCTTTTGGCAAATTTTACGTCAACAAAAAATGGCATCAGATATCCTTCCTTGAAAGAAGACACGCTTCTAAGTCAACGTTTACACGAGCAAATTCAGTCTGAGAAATTCTTGTCTATTCTCTTTTGTGAATTTCTTTTGCGTTTACACACGGAAACTAGAATTTGTTTGTGCAAGAAAATTTCAAAGCAATTACTGCGTCAACCCGCCACAACAAACATAAATTCAAAGCATAATATCAGCTAAAGAATAGAACGAAAGGGATTTCGCGTGTACGTCAAATTCTGTACACCACCCTTTCGTTTTACCCTTCTTGCCAACAGACAGAGAAACTTTCTTTGAAGAGTTTCCTCGTGTAAACGCTGTCTAATCACATTCGTACTTAAGTTTTGCCAGGAAACGTCTCCATAGAAATCGGCCTTCCGATAAAAACCTTACTGAAAGCTCTCTTCAGCATGCAATCTCGTAATACTGTCATTCAGAAGGTTGCTTATTGCATTGCCGAGATATTCAACTACTCCATTACCAAACTAATTTTCCATGCTACCATGTACCGCTTAATCAAAGGTTGAAATTGATATAATTGCATTATAGCTCTACCTCATGGTCCTATGTATAATGCCACGTCCAGAAAATAATTTTTCGCGTTGATAGAGCAGTCTTATGAAGAGAAAAATTGTATCGATGATTGATTGATTGATTTTGAAAATAAGTTTGATATTATATTACGAGTCCGTCTCGAATCCGTTATACTTAAAATAAAAAACGAGTCCTTAACGGAACCGTTTTATTTAAAACAAACGAGTTCGTAACAGATCCGTATATGAAATCCAAGTTCGTGTCGGATCCGTAGAAGCATAAAAATGGCGAGTTGTTTTGGATCCGTATATGAAGTCCGTTCCGATTTCGAGACGGATCCATCGAAGTATAAATAAAAACGAAATCCACACCTACGGATCCGTAATGAGTTCGAACAGATTCTGCATCCGTTTTAGTGCACATTGGGTCTCTTCAATTCACACATTCATGTATTCATATGATAAAGCCAGTGAATGCAAAGTTTCCGCATGTAATCGCGTACAAAGTAGACTGGAGTTCTACTTTTCAGTGAATGCCTGAATTTAGTCTATACCATTATGACAAAAGTTAATCTCCTGATTTTAGATTAAAAATTGGGGGTACTCAAAATATCTGTCATATTTTTGTAAACGTTAGCTAGCGAATGCTAACGCACGTTTCAGCATAGCACAAGACAATATGCAATGAGCCACACATGATATTGTGTCTTTGGTTTGTTTGCTACGAAAATACGCTCGTATGAAGCAAGCCTGAAGCGTTTTTTAGTCGTATTTGAGGAGCCACGCTCCTTTGTCCGATCTCGTTCACATTTTGCGAGTAGGTTGGCACAAACAATGTACATCCATGTATCAAGTTTTACAACTTTAGCTGCCATAGATGTCAAGATATAGCGTTTAAAGTGCTTTTGTTGCATGAAAGGTTATGAGGCCTCATATCGAGATGGAACTCAAAAATTGTACGCATGATTTGCTGAGTGCTTGCTTTCAACAAGACTTCTTTCTTCTACACAGTTTAAATTGCTAATGCCGATTGTTCGACAGTATTATGACGCCTTAAAATATATTTTTGAACTAATTTGATGCAAAACAAAGAACATCGAACTTTGCGGGCTTGTATAATATTGAGATATGACCGCTTAGGTGTCGCATAAAGGTTTTCGAAAAATAAGTAAATCCCTCCCAACGATAAGATTTGATTCTACTGTTTTATTATTAACTTTTAAGCGATTTTTCGTCAAAATTACTATTTTTGCTCGAAAAATGGCAGTTTAAAAACGATGAAGATAAAGGTCTTTCGGAGAGCAATCGATATGGTTTCATCTTCTCTCCATACAAATTTAATTTTTTTATATTTTTCAATCTGCCTCTAATCGGACATATCTTGGTATTATGCTAGTACGCCAATGCGTAAGTTAAATAAACATATTTATGGCTTTTGTGCTACATATTAGCTTCATAACTTCTAGATAATCAGTTTCCTAAAATTTTCGCAGATATTTTGAGATAAACTGTAAACGATATGTATTTTGAAACTTTTAATTGTTTCCCAGCAATTTTGTAATTATTTTAATTCCCGCTATCTTATTTGATATAAATATAATTAACATAATTGGTCTCCATTTGATCTTATGATCAACGATGACGGAAAAGAATTCCCTTTGTTAAGTTTTACTTCAATTCCTGTTGCAGCTGGAGCAGATTTTTATGATTTTTCATGAGGTAAATTATTGATCATTAATGCTATTGATTATAATCAATATTTTTCGTTGAAAGAGGCACTGCTCTTTCCTTTGAAATATATTTTTGTAGAATTTATAGAAATTAGTTGAGTTATCATATATTTTTTCTAAGTAAAAATGAAAATTTTTTATTTTCAATGTATGAAGACTTTTTTGTGGTGTGCCATTTTTTGGTTCAGTAAAAAAAGGTGTATTTTTTGCAGTTCATCAAAAACAACTTTATTAGAATTTTTTTTGTATGTTTCGCTTCAATGGTTTTTTGTTACTCTCTTGTGGTTTTACAAATCATTTAGGTATTTAATTTTGTTTTTATTAATTAATTTACAATTTCTTGTTGCTATTTACTTAAAATTCTTTTCTTTTGCATTTATCAAATGATATACATATATGTGGCTTAAATTGTCTTGTAAAAATATTATCATTTATTGAGTAATAGAAAATAAAAGCAAAAACAATTTAAAGAAGAAAACAAATAATAGGCATAATAAAAAATGTAAGCAAAAAATAAAGTTTCATGAAAAACTATGTGTATATGATGTATAAGAAAAGCCTGTAATGTTTTTTTTGAATTATTTTTTAAAAATTCGAAACAAAGGGTTTTATGAAAAAAAAACATTTAATCGGGATTAACAAAACTTGCAGTCAACTTCAAAGTTCTGCAAATAATGTCTTTATGAACAAACTCCATTGTTTATGAATTTGTAGTTTACAATTCACTGTAGATGATGTTAACTGGGGCCCTACTCTCAAATGCAATTCAGTAGTTCAAAATCGTATCGCAATTCAATAGTGTACTCTAAAATAGATTGAATCGCATTGGCTATCGAATCGCATCACAGAGTAGATCCCCCTCTGAAATTCACCTAGTTTAATGTCAATTAATCCAGATTTAATGCGCACACTTAAAAATGCCACATTAGTGAAAATAAAATTAAGCAAGTAGTGGTAGTTTCATTTGAGGGTTTTTAAGGTTTCTAGTAATACATAATATATATTTTTATTGATATGATCAACAATTTCTAGTTATTGTTTGCTAGCTAAATAAAATAAAATATGTACGTTCATAGGGTAGATTCTGCTTTAACTGCATTTTTTTGGAGAGCAAAAATATTTCAATTTCTCTCTTCTTTTTTGTGACTTTCTTGGAGTTTCTATCTTTTAATGCCCCAGGCATTGTTGCTTGGCACAGGCACCCGTCGTTGTCCAGTTTCACGTTGTATAACTTCCATTATACTGGTAGCAGGCAGCCAGGACTAGAAACAAATGCATGTCATTTTTTACTTACATGAACCAAATGAGTATTTAAGAATTTAAAACATACCCGATCCTTGTGCGCCGTTGCGACAACATTACGATTCGGTTCTGCATCGTAAGCAACCGAATCAACACCAAACATTTCGCACATTTCATGCACCAATTGACGCTTCTCACGATTCATAGTGGGAAATGAGTGACTGCGTGACTTTTGTTTGCTCTCTTTGGCCAACTTTACGAGCGTTGTTAGTGCGTCATATATGGATTTCACCAAAACTAGATCACGTTTGGCAAAGTTGCGTATGAAATCAGAATATTTGGTCAAAAGCTTTTGTGGCAGATCGGGATTACGTATTTGTAGTCCAATGGCGAGTCGACGATTGCGTTCCAGTAGACGACACTCGTCGTTGCAATCAAGTCTAGAAATGGGAAAGAAGAGGATTAGGAAAATTAAGTAATAAAATATCTAAAAAAAAGTGAATAGTTTAGACCACACCTCAGAAGTAAATCTTGATTTTAGCTATATATTAAATAGAAATCATAATTTTAATATTAAGATGCAATTTCCCATAAAGAGGTAACGACTAGCTAATTTCTCATCACCATTTTTGTTGTGTCCATTTCGAACAGAACAGCTTTTCACAAAAAATTATATTCTCGAAGTCGGGAAAGGGCATTATTCATTTGGGAACCGTGCGATTTGAACAGCAATCACCAGCGTATTAGCGGGTCATGCTAACGAATTAGTAACATTTGACTTTAAACATCTTGAAACACTGCGCGCTGAGTCATGGTGAAGGGCCAATGCACGCGAATGCGACGTTGTGCGATAAAATTTTAATTTCAAAGAAATCGATATTATTGGAGCAAGTTTGGAGGAAAATTGTAGAGCTTTTGCTCAATGAACTCTAATTTTTTAAATACATCAGGTTAAATGAACCCATTTTTGGCCAATATAATAATGCAATAATAGTATGTGGTTAAAAATTTCGGCAAATTATGACTAATTTGCCCAAAAAATCGTCTTTGACTTATTTAAACGCATATCTTAAAAACTAAAAATTACTTTTTTTGTACCCTAGATTTAATGAGTTTGAATATTTAGCATACACACGTCATATTTTTTTAATCATACTTCAACCGCAAAAATAAGATTTATTTGCATTTATTTTTTGACTTACGTTTTATTAGTTTTATTTGCCTTAACAGGTGCTAATATTTCACTCAGTTCCATATAATTACCACGCTGCATTTCAGCCATTGAGGAGGCCAATTGCGCGGTGGCAATCCGACTATATTCGCGTGCTAAGTCGTGACAAGAACGTAGCTGTTTACGATTTCCGCATTCACACTGTACCTCAACCTGTTAAGTTTTAAAGTTAAATTGTATTAGATTTCCCTTGGCAGGAGATGTGATAGTTGGATGAACAAGATGAAAAGAGCTTTATTTTACTAACCATTTCTTTACAAGGTGTATCCGGACATTCACTCTCGTGACATTGTGACATGCATTTGTGTCCACATGATGCACGCAACGCTGTACAATTTTGTTTACATATTTCACCCTGTGCCAATTGACATAGACCCTCATGACATGATCGTATACATTTGTGACGGCCACATGGCAGTGGTTTGTTACATGCCAGCCCACAGCTAAAGCTCTCCTGCGAGCATGGAATGGTCTTACGTTGCTCATGCTGGCCATAACACCATTTAGTAGTGAACATCATACACGGCGGACAACTTGTCGCCGAGTGGCAGTTGTGTTGTGGCGGATGATCGCAAGGGTGCGTACGACTGCAGTGCCTCTTACAAACTGGGCGTTTAGTGCCACAAGGCACTGGTGGATAAATCACCTCTGCGCCACATTCGCAGTAGAGCTCCTCGAATGAGCTACGATAACAAGGTGGACAATTACCGCGATGACAGGGTTGATCGCACTTGTGCTTTCCACATGAAAGCGTGTAATTACAAGGCAATGGGCAGATGTGATCAATATCAATGCAGCATTCCTGATTACATTTGTGTTTCCCACAAGAGCGTTTTTTAACGCAACGTTTCTTGCAGCGTGCATCATCCGCACGTGTTGATAACTGGCGACATTTAATCATTTGGTCCATGTGACCACAACGACATTTGACAGCGGTCTGTTTATTACACGGCGGACAATTGCCCAAGTGACATTTGCTGGTGCAATGATGAGGATGAGCTAAGAGTAAATGGAAGAAGTCGAATGATAATTTGATGTGCTTTTTCTAATAAAACAACGCGGGATTTATATTTTAGAACCCATGACAATATCCAATTACTTAGGACTGTTTTAACTTTATGCCACATGACTTATTTTAATATCAGTGATTGCAGATTGTTTAGAAATTTATCAAACGTGTTTAATAAACATGTTATATAAGAACGATTTTTTTTTTCTATACAGCGATGTAACCTACGGTCAGTTAGCCCTTTAAATCTCTATTTTTTCCAAAAAATATTGTTTTAATTAATGACCGCCAGTCAGTAAATTCAGACCCAACCTTAAAAAAATAAACCTACCTGCTTTTCCACAACGCAGTGTCTTACTGCAGACTCCCTCACACACTGGTATATTATCTAAGCAAGACATCCGCTGACCTTGCACTATAGGCATTTTTCCACATGGGCACGATGTCACCTGCTCTGGACTTAATTTGCATGGACGACATTCGCCCGCATGGCAACAATCTTTACATTTATGATTGCCACAAATCAAATCACGACCACATGGTTTACCACAAGAGTAGGAGCTTTTATCATGCGAATCCCGTGTACAGGCAACCTGACGTTCCTGCTTGGAGCAATGACAGCGTTGATCAACTTTCTCACCGCATGCTGGACACTTACCGGCATGACATTTTTCTGTGCAAGTGTGTAACTCGCAATTGAGCAGTTTGCTACATGTGGAATCACATTCGATTGGTTCCTTAAGGCAACACTGCATTACTTTAGTTGTTTTACCACAACCACATTCGCGGCGAACATTGGCCTGACACGGCGGACAAGGTCCCGGATGACAGAGCAAAGTGCACGCATGAGCACATCCTTCAACACGCCCGCACACTTCACCGCAAGAGTGTGCAATGTCTTGACGTGTATATTGCGGATTCTTAAGCTTGCCACAGAAACAATAGTAATCACGTGGCACATCTTTTACCACATTCTGACAGGCCGGACAACGCCAACCATCATCCGATTTTGAGCTAGAGGCCCATTTTATAATGCATTGCAAATGTAAAATATGATAACAATTGTGACAGGACCACACCGAATTATGTGCTTTAATAGGTTCAACACAGACCAGACACTCGAGACGACGCGTTTCCATGTCGCGTATTAGTTTTTCACGTTGCGAGAGTTTCTCATTCTCCGGATAGACTTTCTTCGGTGATTTCTGAAATGATTTACAAAATTGAAGAGATATGAGTGAAGTTCAACAGAACATACAGGAAAAGTTCCATTTGAAAATTAGAAATAACGTAGCCTTCATATATTTTAATAACTTACCTTCTCGGGTGATGGCAGTGGACTATCTTTTCCGTTATCCGATGAGTATTTTTCCTCGACACGAAAACCATTAATTCGATCGCGATTAAGATTCCAATCATCACGGCGTTTATTGCTACGATGATTATCATAGCGATCACGGCGATTGCCTCGTTGACCATGACTGGAACCGGCACGTTCAGAACGTTCATAGCGATCTTCACGTTCATTATAATCCATTGAACGTCTTCCGTTTTTGGTATAAGAGTAGCGTTTACTGCTAGTCGGCAGCTGTAAGTGCGACTGTGGTTGTGTTGTTGCTGGTCGTTCTGGGGTGATTTGAGTTAAGGCTGTATTAGCAGTAGCAAAACCATTGGAAACACCGTGTGAATCAGAACGTTGATTATTGTTGTTAAAAATGTTACTGTTAATGATGCTGCTGGTATTTCTTTGATTATTGAATCCAAACTGTTTACTGGTAGTGCCTATAGTATGCGATAGATTATCGCTTATTCCAGCAGAGGTTGTAGGTTGAGTTGATTTATTAATCTTAAACTCAGTGCTGTCGTTGTTGATCTCGTTGACTGTAGATTTTGTCTCTGCCTTCTCTACCTCTTTCAAGTTTTCTGCTGCTGGTATTGTTGAAACTGCAGTTTTACTGCTATTAAAGTCGTAGGCAGCAAATTCTGATTCTAACGAATTGCTGCTGGAATTATTGAAGTTATTTTTGAGTAGCTCAAGTGTTTCGCCGCCACCACCGTTGCCTTTTAATTCTTTGACGAAGTCACCACTGCTACCATCGCCCAATGAAAGACTATTAAAACGTGGCACGAATTCAGGTGCTGTAGCTTGCAATTGGGAGTTCGCTGTAACAGTCGGTCCAAAATCAAAACCAGTGGCAAACGGATTGGCATAATAGGTTGTGCCACCGCTCATTCCTCCACTACTTCCAAAGGGTGTATACAGACTGTCATAGAAATGGTTGTTCGCAGACGTCGCCTCTACAGTTGAGTTGTTGTAACTACTGTCGTTAGCGCGATCACCGCTACCACTACCAACTCTGTCACCACCAGTACCATTTACGTTGTAGTATGTGTTTAGGTCATTGTCAAAGCTGTATGGAAAGAGCTGCGATGAGGAAGAAGTATTGTTGCCAAAAAGCTGTAAATAAAAATTTATTTTTGGTTGGCATATATACAATATTAGCTTGACGAATAAAACAGATTTAAATGCCATCAGTCCACTTTTGTTTTGAATAGCCCTCATTTTCCCCCGTCAAATTAAATATATTTGAGTGGGAAGCTGTTCTTTCCGCTGATGAATTACTAAGGAGAAATTGGCAAACTTCTAATATGTAGTTGTCTCTTATTTTAATTTAATTATATGTAAGCAAAATAACGCTTATTGATCCTGAGTTTATGAAGTTTTTTTTAAATACACAAATTTAATGTAATTTACTGATTATCTTGTATCGAATATTTGATGCAACAAATAAGTTTTATTTGATAATTTAATTTTTTACGGAAATAATATTAATTAAAAGTCCGACCCTTTGGAACCATTGAAACCGCCTGAGCACAATGAGCTTTTAACAGTCATTTTGTATTTTTTGAGCATGAAAACTCAAATTGCATCATTCTCTCTGTAAATGCACATCGCATCCGAATTTATTAGTTTGCTTACATCTCTGCATTATTATTGTATTTATAGTTAAATGATTTAAACTAATAATCTGCAGTCAGAAAGTGAATTCTGAATTGAAAAAGTAAGCAGTTTTATATATAATCAGTCAGTGGAGACTAGTCAACATTGAGAATGAAATAGCAAACTTTACAGGGAATTCCCATTACTTTTTTATACCTACAAATATTTAAAAAAAAAATTTCTGTTGATACAAATTTATATAACTTCTAATACTGCAGTACTTTGTTTTTTAATTTTTAATTGGAAAGTTGAAATAAGTGCAGTTTTTACTGATTTGCCCTCTCACTTTTTCACCATCTTTCTTCCAATCAGTTAAATAAGAAATTTCCAGTTGATTAGTGAATTTCTAACCGGAGAGCAGCGCCACGTCATCTTCATTCGATTCATGTCATCAGTGGTTTATAAAACATTTCAAAGCAAATGAGATAAAACCTCTGCGACATATAGCAACATTAATGTTTTAGTTAAATCTATAAGCAGTTTTTTGGTCAATAATCGAATCTTCAATTTGAAACCCATCAGGTTTTGTAGATTTTACGATTAAAATATCGCCACAGAATATCTTTTATCAAAAAGACATTTTGTGGAAAAAATTTTAATATGTAAAACCATTATCCAGAACAGATTCCATCATAAAAATAAAAAAAAGTATTTGCAGGTACTGGAGCTTCGAATTTTCAACTCGCAGGATGTATTTACTCGTTAGGAACAGCTTCTTAAGTAGCGGAAAGGTTATAATATAGATTTCTTTCTTCACCTGAAGGGTAATGATAGTACTTGGAGATGGCTGGTAACTAAGCAAAACGGCTAATTAATAGGGGAATATGAGAGAGATTTACTGTACTATCCCGAAGTTTTCCAATTTCTTCTAATTGAGATTTAGTCGAACGACGAAGTCTAAACAGGAAACGTCCGAGTTCTAATAGGACAGTTACCAGATGATCGAGACATTTGATTCAAAAGACAAAACGAGGATTAACAGAAAAATTTCAAATATTTACGATTGGGTTTGAAGTTTTCGAAATCTGTTATTGTCCTAGTTTTATCTTTGTCTGATTTTTAGGCCTTATAAGCTAACGTGTGTAACTTTGACTCAACTAGTAAATTTCTGAGTGATAATGTTTTCTTTCCCTTAATATTATTTCGCAAGTTGCTCCAAAGGATCCATTTAATTCCCATGTTAACCTTCTCAAACTATAGACATCCCTAGAACACTCAAAAGAGTATTTTAGTTAATCAAAATTGAGTCACCTAAAATTAAACTGGAGCTGCATACTCAAAATTGAGAAATTCTTCAAAGCGACTATACCGGTTTTTCCATTTATTTAATAATGGAAAATGCTTTCAGGATTTATATACTTTTGTGTTCTGCTAAGAGTTTTTGGTTAACACATTGTGGTGTTCAAGAATAAGGAACAAAACACAGAAGCGACAGATGAGCAAGTTCCTTGCCGTACCGGAAATGTAGGTACTTATCCAACTATGCTCTAAATAAATATATGTATGTACTTACATTTGTTGTTGCCTGCTGATAGTTGTCCAAACCATTGAAGCTATTGATGTTGCTGAAAAGATCTTCACCAACTGCACCATCTAAGCCATTATGTGCATTGGCGACTCCATTGCCGCCACCAAGTAGATTATGTTGCATGATGAATTGATTAAAATTAACATAATTATTATTGTGGGGTTGAACTGTTGCAGTTGAAACCAACGGGGTAGTATCATTGGCTGGTGCTGCTGTCGTATCAACACCGATGCCGCCACCGAATCCCTGCCAGAGTTCTGTCGTTGACGGTTGATGCTGTTGTTGCTCTTGAGACTCCGCTGACATTTTGTAGTGGCGTTGTTGTTGCTACTTCTCTTTATTGTTAGTCTCGCCTCCTTCTGCCACTACAACAGCGTTTTTGTTTTTATTTGAAATTAAATTTCTTTTTTCTTTGCTTTTTTTTCTTTTGGTATAAAAAATTGTTTGTCTGCTGTTGCTGGTGTTGTATTAATGGCCAAAACTGGCCACTACCTCTGGCTTGTGCTCAGTATCAGGTACTTTTTTTTTAATTCTGCCCACGCTGGCGAAAATGAAATGAAATTTCAACCAAGAAATGAAAAAAACAAGCCCGATGCACGCAAAGTTGTTAAAAAATTGATATCTGCAATGAGATAAGCGTAGAAGAAAAGTCAATTAAATGTATCGTCTCACATCGTATTTCTACTTTTTCGTTAATTGTGAAATTAATTTTTTTTATTGCAATTTAACAAAATTGTGAAAAAAGGGAAGAAATCACAAGCAAATTTTTTTTTGCTTGCAGACAAAATTTGACACTTTGACTTATGAGGGAATGAGTCGGAAGTTTTTAATGCAAGTAACGAAAATCTTTTTTAGAAACTAATAAAACGAAAGAGATGGTGAGATGTACACGTGTGTTCTCGGTTGCCAGACTACTAAAATATTGCAATGCTCTTAAATATCGTCCTGTTAAAAAGGTAACCAAATCAATAATTAAGATATTCCTTAGATTTATTCGACTGCTCGCATTCACCAATTTATATTTTGTTTGTTTTTAAAAGAGCAACGAATTCAAAAATTATAACATTTTTGATAAAAAATAAAAAAAAATAAGAAAAATGTTCTCATTTTACGTACTCCTGGAGATTTTCGGAGTACTAATTCCACAATTTTTACAAGTTCTAATTAAGCAGATGAAAGATGCACTTTTAAGATATTAAAAATATGTTCTGCTCTTAATTTTTGTAAAAGGGTCGTTCATTCTTTTAGAATGGTATGTGGTAAAAAATCGTTAAGTAGGATTTTGAAAATAGAAACATTGAAATTCACGTAACACTCGAGATGCATTAATTTTAGCGTAATTCTGAGACTAATTAGTAATATGGTAGTCCTCATGATATTTCTAATATGCCTAGTAAGTTTGTTTTCATTTGCAGTAATTTTCTCATTTTTATTATATTGTATTTCAATATGTCTTGGAAGTACATATTGAATTTTCGTTTTGGCTCGTTTAAATTGAACTTCTCTCATACCTATGGATATTTCATTTTGAGCTTTTAGAACTACATTGATATAAGACATAATTCAGTGGTGTTATATCAAGCGATCTTGGCGGCAAGAGTTCTGACGTGCCTAAATTTCATATTTTAAAGTGCTAAAGAAATCAACAGACATATTTTCGTTCTTTCCGAATTATTCGATGTTATAAATTTCCAAAAAGTTCACAATAAGTTGGTTTTCACCTAAATGTTTGGAATAATATAAAAACTGTACATTTTGAAACACACTATATCCAAGATAAAATCATGGGTCTAAGTTTAAATAACTTTTTAGAGAAGATTTTATTTTAAGACGGCTTTCTGAAACGAGTTTTGGATTTGAGTTTCACATAGAATAGTACGAAAAGCAAGCAAGAGAAATGAGATATTTTTTTTTTTAAATAATTATTTATAGAATTTAAATTGTCAAAAATGTATAAATTGCTATAATATTTAATTAACATCTACTAATTGTAATTCTTTTCTATTGCATATCTGGATGGAAAAATGTGAATAAAAATCAATCAATCAAAAGTAAATTTTTATTTTTAACAAAGGTTCAAACAATTTAATAGTAGCTAAGAATTGATTAAACTGTGCAACGATTGAATTGGCCGAATAAATAGTGTAGAGATGATTCGCATATTTGTGTTTTGACACTGTGAATTGACGATCAAACTGACAAATTAAGTTTTGTGTTTGGTGCATTATAAGAGCCATGACTCAAAACTTATTATCAGCAAAGCCAAGAAAGATATCGAACATTTTTTGCTACACATACTTTGCTTAGCTCAGAGTTCTGGCAAAAGCCGACGTACTAGAAAGTAGTCTTTCGATTGGAAAACGCAGATATCGCTGTACAATGTTGGCGAGGTATAAAACGCATGAAACGCTTTGCGTGCGCTAATCTACTCTCAAAACTTTTCAAACTAAAATATGGCAACATTGCCGAAGTAACTTGTAACCGTCAAATCATTATGCACAGGTTGATTTCACATAGGAGTGATAAAGGCAACTAATGCAAGTAAGATTCTGACGCGTGCTTTTTTATAACAAGAAACCTATTTAAATTAAGGTTATGTTCGTCTTTTTTTTCTTGTCAATAAGAAAATTCACTTATCCGCAGTTACACATTTCAAACCCTTTTCCATATTATGGCAACATTTTTGTAAACAATGTAGAGATTGTGTGCAATCAAAACTATGAAAGAAAAATTTACCACAGATTTTAACCGATTATCGTACTTTTGACACTCTCAAACAATATCTTAACGGGATGTGAGAAAACAACTGAAATTATTTTAGCAACGGCTGCATGAACGGCCGAAAGTTCCGTTTATGTAGTGACTGCGGGTATCTTGCTTTAGCTTGTTTTGCCAATGCATACGTGTGAATGAAAAACATATATGTTGTTTACCGAAGCCTGGTCAACACCATTTTAATATCGATATATTATTTTATCGGTTGCTGTCTCGAATTAGGAGTGTTCTTTGATTTTCATGTACACCAATTCAAAATGCTTAGACATAAAATTTAAATTGATTTGATATTTGAATTTTGGGGGAAACATTGCAATCTCCGCCAACTGGGGAGCATATTTCATATGCTATGCTATCGTAATTATTATTAACAAACAACAAGTGTTTAATATTTTGCAAAGGTTTATTCATCACATTAAATAATAAATGGAACTTCAGGTATAATTCATTGAAAAAAAAAATGGATTAAAATGTATAAAAACTGATAAGATGGGCTAGACACATAAATGGCACGGTTTAGAAAAAAAAGAAAATGTCATGTTAGAAATTCATTTGTTGATTTTTTGGTATGCACAAACACTTAAATCATTAATACATATATAGTACTGGAGATTCTTTTATGATGACCTGTGGCCTATACTCTCCCCGATTTTTTGACATTTTATTATGGTTATGGCACACCAATATTTCTTTGTGGCAGCTCAAAGGTCGTCCATATTTCTATAATTTTTCTTTACGATTTCAACCTTGACTTCGCACTTTAGGTTCTCTATTGCATTGAAGTCCGTGCTCTGGGCTTGCCAATCGAAAACGTCGATCTTCTCCTAACAAAACCAATTTTTACTATTTTGGAGATGTGTTTAGGGTCATTATCTAGTAAAATTTTCCATTTAATTGGTATGGAATGGAGTACATAGGGTTCCATATGCATTTTTAATATGTGCAAACACTGAAAATAGTCTGTTTTTTCACAGATTTTTATAAGCCACCCTACGCCATGCCAAGAAAATGCGCTACAGACCATAATGTTTTCATACATGATAGTTTGGAAGTAAGTCAAGTACGAGTATATAATGAATTAAAACGGTTTTAATAAACAATTTATGTATTTATTTTATTTAAATCTCATATAAAAATAATAATTTACTTTACTAACCTATTATCTTTGAGTGAAAAAGTACGTACTAAAGCTAAATTTTTATATAACAGTTACAATTACATAAATACATTAATGAAACGAAAAAATCTAATAAAAATCATCACAAAATAATTACAACAAACATCACATAAAACTACACACAAAATTTTTGACTGTCAGTGAACTGCCAACAATGCCATGCTGCTTCGGCTACATGATGCAGCATTTCCTCAACATGCTGCATCAACAATTAAAACGGTCGCAAAGATGCCATTAGTTGCTGCTGAGCGGGCGGAAGCTGCGTCTGCACAGCATTGAATGATGTCGACGAAAACATACGAATACCAGCCGAAAGTGCTGACGGCGATATGGTGGATGTGTGTGGTAGACGCAACGGAGTGAAATTATTTGTTGTTGTGGCTGCTACCATGGCCATGGTAGCGGTTGTCGTTGCTGCTGTGGTTGTAACCGTTGATTGCATTTTTCTGTCCATGTTCGACGCTGACGCCGGAAATGCCAATTGTAACGGTCTGTATTGACATTTCTTTGCATGTGTACGCATATTACTGGATTGTGTAAAAGCCTGATTACAATTAGGATGCGGGCAGACGTATGGCTTACAGCCGGTGTGGTAATTGAGATGCGTTTTAAGATGATGTTTTTTCGTAAAGGCTTTTGGGCAAATGGGGCAGTTGAACGGCTTTATGCCTGTAATTAGAAAACAATTATTTTTTTTTGCTGTCGTTTTTGTAATGAAAATATTAATAGTGTTTTTAGAAAGTATTTCTTGGAGACACCTCATTCAAAGCTATCGTGTTTATATCCCTCTATGCTGCTGTTTTAAGAAAATTAAAGCTTAAAAATTTTATGTTAAATTGTTAAGTAAAAAATATTAAAAACTTAAATATGTCAAAGCAGAAGGCTGCTTGTATTTTCCAGATCTGTCACTAAGTCGAAAGATTGAGTCAGTTGCAAAAGTTATGTAGATATGTGCACATATAACATGTACACATAGCCATATCATAAATTGTTCAAGAAAAAACAGGATAAATTGGAGAAAAAATTTAATTTTACACGATTAAATTTTCCGAAAATAGGTTTGATTACAGCATACCATTTTTTTCTATTCTAAGCAGAATAGTAATTGTTGTGTATGAATAAATATTTTGACACTTAAACTTTATCAGAGTCTTCGTCCATGTCTGATTCGTTTTCGATTCGTTCAGTTTCACCTTGAGTTTCCAGAAAATACTTGTCTTTCGCTTTAATTTTCTGCAGCATGTTCGGTTTTGTTTTTATCCGATTGTAAAAAACAATGCACATGCTTAAATTGATCTTAGCGGTTTCTACTTTTAACTGAGATTTTCACCTCTCCACGTCTTGTTCATGGAAGCGAATTCTCGTGCCACAGAGTCGGTCGTACCGGGTAAACAAAGAACATATTCCACTATTGCTGAAATTTGTTTGTAATCGCAATTCTCAGTTTCCAAATGAGTAAAAATTTCAATTCATCGTTTCGTAACAAATACAAAATTCTAGAAGCTTGGAAAATAACTGATGTGGTAATGCATTACTTTACAACTTTTTTTGTAGAACAGTTTTTATCACGTTGTCAACGTAAGGGTTGACGAACATATGTGAACTAAGAAGAACAAACTGACCGAGATAATGATCGCTAACTTTCAAGAGAAATGCAAAGTTTAAAATCGGAACGGGTGTCCGGAAATCGTCAACGATCACACGCTGTTGAAAATATAGCACACTTGAAGCTAAAAACACAACAGGAACGTGCGATTTACCTACTGTGTGTCAAATCGCACCAATAAAATAGAATTTGTTCTATATCTCCGCGATAAATTTTCTAGTGTCAATCTTGTGCTCACTGCAAACGTATAGAAAAAATATGGACGATATTGTATGTATGCAACATTGAATCAAGTATAAAATAATTTTGACAGTTGGTGATTGGTAGCGATTTCGCAATAACCGTCATTCGTCTTTGCGGTCCGTACTCTGTTACAAATTGTGAATCACACTATAAAGCTTATCAGTTTTCATTCCAAGTCATTTCCACAGTTAATTTCACAAATTTACAAGCGCTGTGCAGATTTTTAAGTACTTAAAATCTCGTTAAGAAAAACTAAGCAATGGAAAAAACCGAAGATCGTATTTGGCAAAACCTAGGCCAAATAGACAGCATGAATTATTTATTGGAGACTGGAATCTATTCCGATATTAACATCCGTGTTGGCTCCAACGTTGATCATCAACAGATTTTTAAATGCCACAAATTCGTTTTGCTTTGTGCGTCGCCTTATTTTGAAACAATGCTTTATGGACCTGGAGATTTCATCGAGAAAAAAGAAGCCGAAATCAAAATGACGGATATTGAGCCAGAGGACTTTAAATTCTTTCTAGAATATATTTATAACAGGCGAGAAATAACTAATTTTGGGAAACTTTCAATTCACAGCCTATTGAATTTCATATATTTAGGAAAGAAATTTTTTTTGCCAAAATTTTCCGAATTTGGATATGTTGGTATTAAAAAAGCTTTACCAAATCTTCCGCTGGTTGATATTATCGAAGTGTTTTGCTCAGTTTGTAATATCGAAGAAGATCAATTCGTTTCGTGCGTTTCAAAAGAACTGCAAAAAAAAATAATAGGAACCACCAAATTTGATCCGACCCTATTAGAATTTGACTTACAAACGTTCCAGAAATTTATTGAATGCATTGACAAAAAAGTGCCCGATTATATTCGTTTTAATTGGATTGAAGAATACACCAGTCAAAGAGGTATTTTTGTAGAAGATCCACAGATTAAAAAAGAAAACCATGTAGTAATTCATAATGAAGATGGTACTGCTACAGATCAAGCAGAGCAACAAAGAGCTTTACTAAAATCCATAGGCTATGAAAATATGTCTTCAGTAGAAATTTGCAATGGACCATTAAAATCCAAACTACTCACAGAACAGGAAAAGCACGATATTCTTGCAACTAGAAACAAAAAATTAGAAAACGATCTGGCACTTGCGCGTCGACCACGTCAAGGGTATTGCGGTTGTTGTGGCAGAATTGTAACTATTTAATAAATGGAATGAATGCCTATAATACGATATAATCTTTAAAGCAACATTATCACAAGGGTATTGGGGTTATTATTATTATTATTATTATTATTATTATTATTATTATTATTATTATTATTATTATTATTATTATTATTATTATTATTATTATTATTATTATTATTATTATTATTATTATTATTATTATTATTATTATTATTATTATTATTATTATTATTATTATCATTATTATTATTATTATTATTTCTAAAAATAAAAAGATATATACTTTAAAATAACATGATTCTTTTTGGTTTTAGGCTAAGGCAATTCACTGTATTGGTTAAGAAAAGTTTTTCGTAAGAATGCGAATTATATTTCAGTTTAAATCAAATATCTATAGATGAATAGAAAATAGTGAGTCATGATGTATCGTTATGACGTCGAATACGTGATCTGCATATCTAAAATCCGTTTAAGAACCGACATCAGGGTTGCCATGTTGAAAATGAGGAGTTACCGGCCTTCCAAAAAATTCAAAAAATTTGTTCAAGTGAAAAAAATTTTTCCGAAGAAGTTGTTATTTTTTTTGTACGAAACGGTCACTTGATATCCCTGACCGACATGCCCAACAAATCAAGAACTTTTCATTTTGTAATATATACGCCAGCCGTAGAACGCATTGGTTATTGATGGTGGATGAAGGTATTTAACGATCTATTCATCGGTCAAACAACAGAAATCATTGTCGTGCCTGCATTGATGTCAATTCGATCAGCATGACTCCACTCATGCATTGTATTTGGGTAATTTTAGAGTTTGTTATTTATATGCCGTTTCTTAAAATCGACTCCCTTGAATGGACTTTTAAAAGCAATATCATTGAGTTAATAAACAATGACTGAAGTTTGTCAATAGTAATCAAAAAGAGGTTCAGGTATAGGACAAGACCCTAGGGGACTCTATCATAATTGTAGTGTTCATTAGAAATTATAGCATTTACCATATACGGAAAATCTGGTCACTACAAAAGTTCGCTGAGACTATAAATTGGAGTTTCTTATTCTACTGCTACTAAGTAGGGCGTGGATCCATTTGAAATATTAGATCCGAAATTAAATTTTTCAGTTGCATGGCAAGGCAATTTACTCATTTTTCAATTTCATTCCAGGAACATTTAAATACAATTTTGAGATTTCTTTGCAAGAGCATGCCTCAAAATTGTTTCTGCAACAGATTTGGCTTTTAAAATCGGGTTTCAACCAAATAAAAAATGATAGTGAAGTTCAAACTCAGATCAAGGTCAAGCTGAACAATATAGGAAGTTCTCCATTTTCAAGATATTCAAAAATAAACATCGGCAGCTCGGTTTACAATACACCAAAACTACCATAGACTCACCTGAATGCAAGCGATGATGCAACGTCATATTACTACGATCAGCAAAAGATTTGCCACATACCGTACACTGATATGGTTTCTCACCGCTATGTGTGCGCATATGTTGCTTCAATAGCATCTTGCGGGAAAAACGCTTGCCGCACTCAACACACTTATGCGGCTTAACTCCGGTATGGATGCGCACATGCATATTGAATGCGACACGTTGATTAAAAGATTTCGGACAATAGGGACATTCGTATTCCTTCTTATTGCGGTGTATTTTCATATGACTGCTAAGGTAACCCTTATCATTAAACGTCTTTCCACATTCAGGACATTCAGCTGCGAACTCTTTGGTACCACGATGCACGGAAAGATGATATTTGTAATTGCGCAACTGAGAGAATCCCTTACCGCAGTCGGTGCATTCATAGCGTGGTGATTTGTGGGTGCGCTCATGTGCCTAAAAGAGAGAAGAATAGAAAAGTAGAGCGTCAAAAGAAGAAATGCGTAGGATTCTTTCTTATTGGTTGAGTAAATCTTTGTTTTGCTTTTAACACACAAGCTACCATTTTTTCTTTCAAATCTCTACCTGACTTTACGGTCTAAGCCAATCTCTTGTTTGAAGTAAACACAATTTTTTTCTATTGTTGTTTGTTTTTCTCTTGTTGTTGTTGCTGTCAGCACCCATGCCAGTGCCATTTTACATATTCTCTTCCAATGATCAACCAACCAACCAGTTTCTACTACTTTTTTTAAGTCATGTTGTGTCGGTGATAATGTCTTTATAATTTGCATACTCTCTTTCATTCCATCGAATGAGAGAAACAAAGAGAGAAAGCTGCCTATGCGGAACCGGTTATATGATGACTCCACCTATTTGTTAAGTTGAGGCTCCACCTTTTTTAATAAATATTAAACATAAGTAGCATTATGAAGCCGTTTTTTCGTCACGAAATTCTTAACGGGTTCTACAATTTAAAATTTGCGCATAACACTTTTAAGAATATGGGACTCAGAATATAGATATTTTTATGAAAAATTATGTATCATAAAGCAGCGAAGAATTCGTTTAAAATTTTTTATTGGAAATAATTATGTACTGGTATTTTAATTTTGTGACCTTTGACTAGGCATAACTCACTTAGCGGCGACCGTATTGATGAGAAGCTCCAAACTCAAACTCCATAGACTTAGCCTGCTGAATATTTTGGCGATGATTTTTTCTGAATTAAATAAAAACGCTGTAAGTTTTCATTAAAAATTGAATGACTTGCAAGATTATTTCTTAAGTTAAGTTCGAAGTCTTTATGAAAATTTTATGTTTTAGATCTTGTAGGCGAGCATATGAGGCACCACGGATTACAGGTGCGCTTAGCTGCTTTTCCGTTTAAACTCCTGAACTGATGATTCAACGAAAAGAATTATTATGGAAGTCTTGATGAAGATAGTCTCCAACCCATTTTTGGAAATACTGTTTATTTCGGAAGTCTGCTGTGTAAATAATTAAAGCAGAAAAATATAAAAATTACGCGTCCGAATTATTGGCAAGTATGGGGGAGCTTGGTAGTCCTGTTAAAATTTCGAGAATTATTGTCACCGTTATACCGATTTTTTTAACAGCTTATTGTTCAGTAAAGTGTGTGTCAATATCAAAAACATTACATTAAACAAAGATAAATTAAAAAAAAAGAACTGAAGCTAGTCATACTAGTTTCATTCATAGCTAAGCGTAATCGTCAGTGACTTCTAAACCTGATATGTTTCGCGTTTTGCATAGATTTGTTGAGAACCCAAGCAAAAAGTGAAACAAATCATAGCAAAATACGCTTTTCTGTTTTTTTGTGTGTTTTAAAAATTTTACCGGTTTCTGTTTCTTGAAAATAATGAATAACACTGAAAAACGTACATATTTTGGGAAAATTAGTGGCTTCACCGTATTCAGCGACTCAAAATATATGAAAAACAACAGTCAGAGGGTATTGTAAAAGTGAAAATACATTTCGCTTGGTTTTACAAGCATCAGAAGACAATAATCAAACAATGGGCCCACGCCACAAGGGGGCCCGCGCCATAAAAAAATCTGTTCTAATATTATAAATTTTGAGTCGAACAAAAAAAGCTGCATCGATTTGTCGCAAACTGCTGCAATATCGTAGGCGTGTACAAGCACATTAATTGGATATCGTTTTATATTTGCACAAGTTGTTAACCCTGGCACCGTTCTCTCTTTGGACTTGCTTAAGCTCCCATTCGCCACTTCTTATAAAACCAAACTTTTTTGTATATGGATTTCAATTCGAATCTTTTGTTTAAGTCATTATAAGTTGGGAACCCTGATAATGTCAAAAAATTGAATGTCAAAAAATTGAATGTCAAAAGAAAGGCAATTTAATTTTCTACAATAATAGTCAGTAAATCTTCAAGATGAAACCCATAGTTTTTGAGATATGATATATGATATACTTACCTACATATCTCAAAACCTGGACTACAATGTAAAAGTTATTTTATGTTGTTATTCTTATTTAAAGCGATAAAAACTGATTTTTACTTTGTTAGTCAGAAGTCATAGTCATAAAAAAATCGACCAAAAACAAAATCTATACCATTTCTACCTTGATATCAAGTGAAACATAGTGATACTATGACGAAGTAGCTTATTTAGTACAGTAGCCTTATTCTAAGAACGCTTTACTATACAGATAAGAGCAATTAGCGAGAAAAGCAAGCGTACCGCAAAATTGATAAGCGAAATATTTCAGCAAATCCATTTTCATTTTATAATTAAATGTGCAACAACTTCGCTTCAGAACGGAATTGTTTTTTACGTAGCACTTAAGGTTGTGATGTGAGCTTAATCGATTTTAGTTTAAAAAAATAAAAAACTAAGCTTTATCTAACTTCGCAACAGCGTTGGGCAAGCCATGACTACATTGGCTCCGGTTGGCTCTTGGCTTGAGTTAAAAAAAACGCTTTAAAGGCGAGTACCACAAAAAATATGTTTGTTGTGTGTGCATCTTTCTTTTTTGAGCTGGTAACGACAAGCAGAAAGATGTTATTATATACGTGCTATATAAAGTTTTGCATACACTGAGAAAAGAGCATGGTTCCTTCAAATATATGTATTTGGTTGGTAGATTTTTAAAATATTTGTTAACTATTAACAAATTTTGGTAGTTATTACCATGTCCTAAGTTGAAATTTAAATTGTTGCTTATTGGGCCAAACGTTCTATTAGTTTGAGTCGATTGAAAAAATTTGTTTGGTTGAATTTTACATTTGTTAATCCTGTTTTTATTTGATTTCACTTCTCATTAACGTGAAAACTTTGCAGTTCACAACATATTCAAGTAAAAAACTACTTAAGTATATTCTGCTTGGTACGCAATTTAGGTATTTATGATTGTATAAGTACAAGCGAAATCCAATATAAGGATGTAAAATCGTTTTTTGGTCTTCGGTTCTTAGCACAAATCGATATTAATTAATGTATACGTTTGCGAAAAGAAAGTATAGTTTTAGTCAAATATATTATTTAGTGATTATTAACAATCGAATGATTACTGCAACCAAAATATTTGATTCAACCAAAAAATTATTAGGTAATTATTACCAAATATATAATTGATCAAATAATATTATTCAATCCACTGTAATAAGTGACATTTTAATATATGTATATAAAATATTTTTTATTCGACTATATCAAATATACTTTTTTTAATTATCACCAAATTTTGGTATATGAAATTAAAATGTTTTCTCAGTGTAGATACCCTGACATCTGAGGCTCTACTCTGTAATGCGTTTTGCAACAAAATCGTGTGGCTTTTGGAACGCATTACCTTCGCATTGCATTACACAGTAGGGCCCCTGATAATGCACCCGATCCATCATCTATTTAGTAAAAAACAAAAAAAAAATCTTGCTATTAACTGTCAAAAAAGAGTACAAAAAATGTTTCGTCTTCGTTACATTAAATCAATTACTCAAAACAAAATGTGCTGCTAATATTACTGGCTTTAGCCGTTAAATTTATGATAAGCTTGATCACTGGATTTGTTGCAATCAAAAACAAAGTTTTAAAATTTTTTTTCAAATAATAGACCTACCTAAGTTTTAGAAAAATTCACAAGCTGAGGGAGTGTACATACTGTTGTTGGTCTGATTTTCGCCACTATTGACTACATATTTCATCCCACATATGTACGTTAGTTTTTTCTTCAACTCCCCCAATGCGTTATGGTCTTTTTGAACTAAAATGGATGCTAAATCGAATTGTGAACGAGCTAGTAGGCAACCAATAACAACTGTGTCAGAAGTTTGGATGAAAATCGCAATCGCAAAATCGCGCGATTGAAGAAGGCATTTCCGCACCCAACATTTACATATATACATATGTATGTATATTCTTGATTAGCAAACTAAACTGTACTAAACACTAAAATTTCAAGCAAATCGGGAGTGAGACCGATAAAGCAAGTATTTACCATATCCTTTAATACCAAAATTCACCAAAATGATTTTACTTTTGTCGATAAAAAATAGGTAAAACTAAACAAATGGTACATAATTTTAAAACAAAATAATGAGGAACGGTTTTAAAAAAACTAAATTTAAATTTCAGAAAAATCGTCATATCTTCAAAATTATGGGTTAAATTTTAAAGATTTATGTATAAATTATTGTAGGATAATAAGTTATCTTTCCTATAAGATCCATTTATATGACATCCACTCAGTGGCTCCTAACTTATAATGATTTTAAAAAAGCTATAACCGCAACTTCCGATGGTTATATCTTTGAAACCATATCCGAGTAACACTTTATTTCATTGTTTTTTGATTTTAACCCACTATTTCCCCTAAAACAACATCTAGGCAATTTCTGTAAATATGCGCACCACATGTTCAGCCTAGGGGCCCGCACACACTTAGACACGGCGCTGGACGAGTGTGGGAGTGGAGTACTCTTGTTAATATACTGCAGGAATCTGTTGGCTGTTGTTTTCAGTATACTGCGGAATTAGAAACGAGGAGAGTTATCTGGGGCAGTGTTAGCAAGTCCTATAGAAGTAACTTCTTAAAAAAATATTTTTTGCCTAAATTGATAAAAATTAAAATATTTGCCGTTTTAATTTGATGACCTTTTTCTTCTTTTTTTTGCTCGCTAAGGAACTAATTCTAAGTTAATTTCACATAAATCGTCAAATTCGCTGCTATTTGAGAAATTTTTGAATTACTACCGAACTCTCGGCTTTGACATGAAATTTCTGAACTAATCCCGGTCACCTAGTAACCCTACACTAGGGTCTTTCAAGAGAAAAATCCTCTGTCAGCAAAGGCAGCGAGTGTAAAAGAAGACTATTATTATCCACTGAGGTTAAGCAATACATTCGTTGATTTCGTAAGTGGAGGATTAGATAATTGCTGGTTCTCATCTCGGTGAAAAATATTTTAGCATGAATTCCATACTTTTTTTAATTGTCTGGCTGGAAAAGAAATTGCTAAGAATGTTGGTAGGAAAAATGTCGTTCTTTTAATACAAATCCTTTGTTGCGAAATTTGCTGCCAAGAGAGAAAGACCTAAAGGATAACACGACTTAAAGGATATTAAAAAACTGGATTTTATAATAGCAGAACTTTTTTTTAAAGAGTTTCAGAATTTATTCCCTATGACTATGTAACTTCACATTGATAATCCAGATCAATCTCGGCTTTAAGCGAGAAGAGCTTTCAACAAGTTAAAATCAATTCACAGAGATGGTACTGTACCAACTATTGAATTTTAGCCTAAATCTTCTTTCAAAACTCACCTGCAGCGTTTGTGAGCAGCCGAAAACTTTATCACATATCCTACACTTGTAACTGATTTCTTCTGAATTTAAGACAGCGGACGGTGGCGATACCGATGGTGAGTCACCGCCTTGTGAATGTACTTTGCTTATCTTGCCAGATACGCTACGAATAGATTTTGAAGAGATCATTGAATTTGATGTTGAAGAATTTAACAAAAGCTCTGCGGCAGTCATTGTTTTCAAATAAGGTGAACCGGAACCAGGAGCGGCGGCAGTAACTGCAGCACCATAGTTTGAAGGAGTCTTGGATGAAAACTGATTATAATATACAACACAATCTGTGCAACCACGCGGACAAACTTTTGGACGCAAAATATCCGTTGGTGGCGTTGTGCCAGCGGAAGGTAGATTTGTTGTAGCAGCAGCGACGGTGGCGGGATAGCGATAAAATGCACGCGTTGCACTATTTAGCACATATGGTGCAAAATAACGCTTAGATATCACAGGATATGGGTATGCCAACGGAAATATGTGCGGAAAAAAATGTGAATAAAATTTGGTTGCATTAGCAGCAGCAGCAGCGGCTAAAAAATCCTGATGAAATGCAGCATAGGTTGCGGAATATGGTGTCGCCGAAGCATCAATATCCACTGTGCTGCTTTTTGATAGATCCAGTATACTATCATTGGTAGCGCTTGAAGTGGCAGAATATTTGAGCGTTGCCGCATGCTGGTTGACGCTTATGGTAGTTGATTTTTTATTGCAAGGCGATGCCTTTGGTAGTTCGCCCAATATACGATTTATGCTAAAGTCTGTAATTTGTGCTGGTTGCATTTTAGGGCTAACACTTGTAGTTGTTTTTACACTTGGTAATGGCGGTGATCCTGCTGATTTGCTAATGTTTGTTGAAGACTCAAAAGTTTGTATACGCTGTATTATTGCTTGCTTGTAACCCATTCTGAGCTCGTTCATTACCGCAAAGTTTGTCCCTTAACTGAATTTTTTTTTGTATCCCGTTTAATTGCTGAGATTTTTATTACGAGTATATAACACATTACGCGGGCGCACACGATCAACCTGTCACGTTGCACGTCAGAAATTGTTATGTTGCATCTCGTTGCTAACACGCCGGTCTTACATTGAACTGATCTTCTCGAAATTCGTTGAAAGCAAGAAATGAAACAAAACGCAGCCTCTCCGTATTTGAGTAAGGTGATATCAAGCGGACTACGATCACTCAGCGTTTATGATCAACAAGCGTCAACAACAAACGTTAAATGTTGTCAACACAAAACTTAATTGCTACCTACTACAACAACTACTGCTTTGCTAACGAACTCAGTCAGAGCCACATAAACAGTTGTGTGCTTTTGGCCAGTTGAGCTCAGTTTGCTTTTGTTATTGTGGCCATTAAATGGCTCTGAGAAACAATTTGTTCGAGAGAAGCTTCCCTGTGAGAATAGAACGCTTCAAAGACATTGACAGTAATTTGTGAAAAAGCTGCGGAAGTATTTCTGTGGTTGACAATCAAGCGCTTGGGTTAGTGCAGGTTTTTTCCAGCACTGAGCGATATTTTTAGCTGGGGTATTGCTTTTAATATAAGCACTTTTGCAAAAGTATGAAATTTCTCTTTTCAGGTTTTTCAAATAATATCAACCATTCCGAGAATGGTAATCTATTTCGGCAATATGGATCTCTGAATAAAACGGCCTCAAATGTTTCATCAGATTACTGCTATAGGACTATTGCAGTCAGTTGATTTTTAATGGCTGAGTAGCTCATTTTTGAGGCCAAATTGAAATTGAACACTATGCCAGACAAAACTTTCTAATGCCTTATTAAGAGACCACATATCATATATAGTCAATCAATTAAATCAACATATTTTCCCTTTTGAAGTAAGTGGAGTTCGTGCTTGTCTTTCTTTTCTTACACGTTAGGTAAATTGATGACAAAAAGGGAAACGCTATGTAGAAGAAGTCTTTCTAACATAAGAATCAAAGAATCACAAAATTTTGCACGATAAATTTTTTAAAAAAGGAAGTTAAAAACATATAAAATACAAGGGTTTGACTACTAACTAAAACTTTTTCAAATCCGTGTACAAATTAACCAAAACTGGTCTGATGAGGCTATGTATATATGTATATGAATATGTATATACGTGGTAATAGCCGAAACATATGTCACCAATTACCAGGTTAAATTGTTCCATTTGTAGTCTCTGTCATGTTTGTTAAAAAAGCATTGACCGATTTGTGAAATTTCACACAAAAATATCGGTTTCTGCTAAGACTGTACAATTCGATCAAAATATTCTTCAATTAATTAATAATAACAGTCGACTAATAACAAATAAAATTTCTAAATCTTTTTCTCCAAATATAATGTCGTATATTGAATATGTGAGGTTTCGCACGTCAAATTTACGACCTATAAATTGTCCTGCTTTTTGTATTACTTAGAGTCATTGATGAAAGGTGGCCCTTGTTCATAATAGATTTTTTTCTCCTCAGCATTCCCATTGCTTCTACGGAAGTGAAAAGAGCTAACTTCTTGTCTTTTCGCATGTCTAGCGATGAGACAGTGTCAAATTACCATAACATCAACTGAAGAGTCAATCTTCCTAGTGAAGAATAACAGAAGTAAAGAGCGCTTGGTGTCCCATTTTGGTCAAAAGACTAAAGAACAGACAAATGTTGTATGCAAGATTGAAAAGAAAGTAAGTAAGTAAGTAAACTTTTTCTCACTGGGTGCAAAGGAGCTCTCTTGGCTCCTGTGTTCTCTCTCGTTGGACTAAAATTATTGTTATTGTTGTTCGAGAGAGACATTTTTATTAGCAATATAATTATTTCTTGTTATTTTCACAGTTGTTTCTTTCCTCTCTCTCTCACTTCTGGTCATAACAATATGAAGCTTGCTCTCGATTTGTCATCTTAAGCCTGAGACTAACTGTCTACTTTCAAGATATCAAACTAATTCTGAGCTGGATTTGCTAGGCTTTTCAGGACTTGATGCATCTTCTTCATAATTTTTCTTCTCCTTGGAGTATTTCTGATTCCACCTTTCTATACGTAGTAGGCGATGAGTGTATCTTGTGTGTGGTGCTGCTCGTTGTCCATTGCATTGCACACGAGATTGTGGCTAAGATTTTTAATGTAATTAATTGCGGCAATAAAATGTGTGTGCCTCGTTAAAATTGAAAAAATTCGACCGTGTGAGTTTTGATGGGTGTACACTTGACAATTTTACTTGGGCATATTGTGATTATATTTTTGTGGTCAGATTAATGAAAAAATTTCATATTCGTCTGCCTCGAAATTAGATCAACAAAACTTTGGAGCGAAAAAATTCTCAACTTAACTTTATCATTCCTTAGCTAAAAGCTAAGAATTCCTCCCCAAAGTTTTTCGTTTTGCATCTTCTTTTCACTTTTAAAGTTTGTCTGCTAAATTTTCAATATGCTGTATTTCGAGTTTGAATTCCAAACCAACACTCATAAAAAGCTTCAACCGCTCACTGCTATTTTGTCTTCTACATCATTGAAACCGAAGATATTTATTTGAAGAGAATAACTTTATGCAACACAGCTTCTCCGCTCGCTTTCTTTTCACCCAATTCCACAAAAGTGAGTTTTCATGTACAAAACCAAAACGATGTAGCGACATTTGCAAAAATTAGTGTTGCATAGCATCAGTAGCACTAGCGACAAAATTTATTTTAGCCAACAAAACTGAAGCTTAAAAATGGTTAACAAACAAGCAGCTATAAAAACAAACACACCCAACATAAGTGGCAACAACCACGAAATGCCACTACCAACACCACCACTACCATTTCAATGAACAAAACTAGAAATTGGTCACAATATAAAGGTACCAGTAGTTTGTTTAAATTTATGACCGAACTGATGCAGTAACTGAACCATTTAGTCAACATGTCAAGCGAAGTAGTACATATGATATCCTTGAGGTTGTTTAATACTATACTTTTTCCAGAGAAAATATGCTTAAGTCAATGTTGAACTCATTGTAATGGTACCTTTATTTAAGCATTCTATGGATGATCTACTTTTGGAATTGTTTCTTTATATACTTTTGTTAAGACTTCCATCCGAAAAAGTTTTGAAGTTCATTGTAATATCAAACAGTTCTATAAAGTGTTGCCGACGGTTTTCATTGATTTAAGATGAGTACTTTTCAGTTTGAAAGACTAAGTAGTTTCATGGTTTCACTCACAATTGTACCACACGAGTAAAGGTCATAGGTTTTTAGTTGTCACTTTCAAGTTCTGGGAGCTTTATCCGATGTTATTCACTTTTTAATGGACTCTTCTTCTCCAAATATATTTCCGTTGGCAAAGAGGATATCCGCTGCTAACTAAAGGGATCCATTACATGGTACATGCTATTCGGCTTTTACCACTAACTTTTTTATGATCTCACACATGTACCAAACGGCTTCATTTTGGATTTTCGAAATAATTTTTGTTTGGTAA
The DNA here is from genome assembly GCA_963680825.1 of Meiosimyza decipiens. Classification (NCBI taxonomy): domain Eukaryota; kingdom Metazoa; phylum Arthropoda; class Insecta; order Diptera; family Lauxaniidae; genus Meiosimyza; species Meiosimyza decipiens. The sequence continues at coordinate 17,248,166 of OY804260.1, read as the reverse complement.
TTTGCAACTGTTTGGTTATTAATTATTTTCAGGTGCAGCGCAGTATAACAAATGTTGTATCAGTGGTCGTCCGTAAATGACATCCGAAGAAGGTGGGAGAGAAGAGGGTTGTAGAAACTGACAAACACAGGGCGTGGAAACCGTTTCGGACGCCAATTTTTTTAAATGTCACTCTTGGTCTTTTTCCTTTCTTTTGTTCATAAAAATCGAAATAAAATATAAATAATGAAATAAAGAGGGAAGCATAATACTCTCTGGACGTTCCGGGGGAGGGATTGGTAGTGAATTCAAACAAAAAGTGGACAGATGGATAGGTAGTAGATGGGTAAAACATTTGAGAACTTTTGTAACCCTTTAATAACATTACCGGATTCAATTTAAATATATGTATGTGCCACCGTTAGGACGGATATAATATCGCCAACTTCCCCAATTAATTTTAAAAGATAACGCCACACTGTCTTACACCAATGTAGAGCTCAAAATTGAGTGTTTAAAAAATATCTCTTTATGCAAGACACAAAGTGGTATCGTGGTACCACGATATATTGGTTTAATCATAGCAATGGTCTTTTCCGGAACACGTCCACGCCGTATTCCTATGAACAGCAATCGACAGTATTCTGGATATTCCCAAAGGTTAGGTGCTGGTTAACTTTATGCTTTGCAACCTGCAAAGTTCAATGTTCTTGAACCAGCGTAATTAACAAACGTTTTTATCATATCTGCATCCATGTCTTATTTAATTTATGTTTCTATTAGAGGTACGGTAGACCACGTATGGAAAGAAACAAAACTAAACTGCTTGACTAGTTTATAAAATCGAAGTGTAAGCGCTTTTTCACAAACTGACAAAGTGTCATATGCCAGTTAATGAGTAGGGATTCTCGCAACTGGCAGAATGTCATCATGAGGGAATTGATTCAAGCTTTGCAAAACATTGCTATACGCTGGACATTCTTTGACGAAGAATTTCTATGAATACACATATGAAACCGGTAATGACATCTAGCGGTCGATAGCCGTATATGTATGAGCTTCCGAACCGCACCAAATGTCTTAATTGTTCATTCTGTAATCTGTCAACAATATTCAGTTCACAATTTGTCAAGTTTCATACAACAACGCATTTTTTCCGCTCGTAAAGATGTCGAATTTTGTGCCTGAAAGCTCTCATTTGCGGGAAGCATTGATTTTCTGTTTCCATTTGAAGAAAAACGCTTCTGAATCGCATCGAATGCTTGTTGAAGCTTACGGCGAGCATGCTCTTGGTCGTACACAGTGCAATGAGTGGTTCAATAAATTTAAAAATGGTGATTTTGATGTGATAAATGAGGAGCGCGGCCGGCCACCGAAAAAGTTTGAAGACACCGAATTGCAAACATTATTGGACGAAGATGATGGTCAAATGCAACAACAGCTCGCTGAACAACTTAATGTGACACAACAAACCGTTTCCTTGCGTTTGAAGACCATGGGAAAGATTTTAAAGGTCGGTAGATGGGTGCCACATGAACTGACCGACAGGCAGCAGGAAAACCGAAAAACCACTTGTGAATTGCTGCTCGTCAGGCAAAACAGAAAAGGTTTTCTCCATCGAATCATCACTGACGATGAAAAGTGGATTTATTTTAACAATCCCAAACGAAAAAAATCATATTTGAGCCCCGGCCAACGACCCAAATCAACGCCAAGACCAAATCGCTTCGGCCGAAAGACAATGCTGTGTATTTTCTGGGATCAGCGTGGTGTTATTTGGTATGAGCTACTAAAACCAGGTGAAACAGTTACTGGTGCATGTTACCATCAACAATTGATCGCTTTAAACCGTGCTATACGTCAGAAGAGGCCCGAATCTCAACTTCGCCATGACAAAATTGTATTCCAAGATGACAACGCATCGCCACATCGAGCAGCGGTCAATAAAAACTTGTTAGAATCGTACAACTGGGAGCCCCTGCCCCACCCGCCGTACTCACCGGACCTGGCGCCATCCGATTACTATTTGTTTTCATCGATGGGACACGCACTCAACGATTCGCACTTCAATTCTTACGAGAAAGTGCAAAAATGGCTCGATGAATGGATAGCCTCAAAAAACAAAGAATTTTTTTTGGCGAGGAATCCATAAATTGCCTGAAAGATGGAAAAGATGTGTAGCTAGCGAGGGGAATTACTTTGAAGATTAAATTTGGAACTATTTTCGCAAAATGAACGTGTTTTTTTGAATAAAAAATTACCGATTTCATATTTGTATTGGATTTTTACAAACTTAAAAACCTAAGCACTAACTTCTGAAAACACTTACTCGCGCGGGAAACACTAACTCGCGCGTGCTTGGAGAAAGTTTATCCGAAATGAAAAAACCATTATGCAACCAAAACCGTATGGAAACTACTGTGGAGTTATTGTTTTCCTATCTTGGTCCCGATAACGATAATAAGGCGACATGAAAAAATTATTTCTCGTATGACAGAGGACGAGAACTAGAAAGTTCTGGCCGATATCTCATTCTCGGCGCATATTTTAGTGTTAAATGGTCAATACCAGAACGAGATATCGGCCATAGCTCGTTGTCGGTTATACGAGAAATAATTTTTAGCGAATGCGCTTTTGCTTTATGACTAGATCACTTTTGGGGAAGCTTGTGGCAGGGCACTTGGTGTAAGGTTTATGAGTTAATTTTATTGTCCCAACTGAGCGGAACGACATATCGGATGTTTCTTGATATCTCGAAGCACTGTGCGTTTTTCATACTTTTCTGAGTGCTCCTGAATATAACTTTTGAATATCAATAGAGCACTGTTTGAGTTTAACAGACTTTTAGCAGAGCCTTGACAATGTTTTAATAGGGCTTCTTGAATCCTTAACTAAATCAATATAAATGAATTAAACAATAAATAATTTATTTCCAATTCTTTACTTTCCAAACCACAAAAGAATCTAATTAAAACAAATTGGTTTAATGTTATCAGTTGTATATGTTAACATTACATTTACAATAATTTTTATCAGCTGATAGAAAACCGCATCTTAACTTTACTATTCGGAAATGTTATTTATGGAATCTCTGTCAGCCTCTTAAAGTCCATAGCATAATGTTGTTACCATAAATCTAAAGATGCTCTACACAGATCATGACAGATTTTGTTGCCATAATAATCAGCATATGCCTGGTTCTTCGCTCTAACCAGACTTACTAAGCGCGATTGTTGACGGAATTCCCTAGAATTGGTCTTTGTTTTATCTTTCTTGTGTTTCTTAAGTTGTTTCTTTTAAAACCATTTTTTTGAAATTTTATTTTAATTTTAATTACTCTCACTAAATCATTTCTTACTTACCGCTTTTCTGGATGCTCGTTTGCCATCACAAATTAAAGCATGACTAATGTTTATTAACTGCTAATGGTTTGTTTTACATAGCTACGTGTCTCCAGCATGGGGAGCGCTGTTACGTCGACATCGTGGTATGAATATTTGTAAGGGTGATCCTTATTGAGAGCAGAACACATTTGTTATTGAAATTCCAACAGCGCAGGAAAAGAAGCAAGTTCATTGACTAAGAAAAGCGTATGATTTCCAAAATTGCTCCGATTTGCTCATATTTTGGAAGCTCAGTGGGAATGAAAATTTTATTCACGGTCGGTTCGGCAGAAAGTTTTGTTTGTTGTTTTCTAGACGAAAACTTTGCTCTCTTTAGACGGTACTTCGAAAAAATTACACGTAATTTACAGAGCTCTCTGATGGTGTGTTCGACCTGCAAGTTATTTATTAATGTAGTGCCATTCCAGGGCTGACCTTTTGGCATGATCTTCTTCAACCAAAATCTATAAAAGTGAAACCCCAAAAAATCTACAAACAATATTTTGGGAGGGTGCTGCTGCCTGAGTATATTTAGGAATGTAACAATTTCAGGAGCATATAGTCTACGATTAGAGGAGTATTTTGCATGTTACATACATGGAAAAATTTTCAAAGGCGCTCAGAGAATCATCTTATTTAAAGACACCTTGGGGATGGCGATGTGATATCGTCTATATGACCAAAATTTCAGAATGATGTTCATAATAGGCCTAGCTACAAAAAGTATTCCAAAGCTAAAGGGCCAGATGAAGATGATAAGGCCTCAAAGAATATTTACTATATCAATTGATAAGATAAGATGAAAAGTTATCTGTAGCCATTTCTTACATAAAAACACAAATTTTTTTATAACAATCGTTTGGAGAAACTCGAGCATGAGCTGTAGAAGTGGGCAGCTTAGAAAATGTAGAAACAGAGTTTTGGACATGAACAGAATGTCAAAAATGATTTATGGATCTTTCTAGACTCATTGAGCCACATTTTTTCTTATATCAATCGATAGGAAAATATCGAACATAAATTTTGATCATAGCCGGGGGGCCTTCCAAGACTATCGTCTTAGAAAGCTAGCAATTGGAGTGAATATTCAATGATAGCCTGGAAAATTCTTAGACCGTAATTCTTGCCAAAAAGAAGCTAGCGCTGAGTGATATTCTCAACTTTTGAATAAATTTTAGTCCATCGAAGATTAAACTGATTCCATATAGAGTGACTTTCAATTCTCTGTTAATTTTACTCAATTGATATTTAAGAGGCACCCTAACTTTCAATAATCCATCTCTACTGCTGTTCACAAAAATGGTTTTACTAAATTCTCGTTGACATTTTGACAAATTTTCGAACTACTAACTCAACACAACATTTGGATTGTCTGCCTGTTGTTACTGTGCTTCGTCTCCATTTCTGGCGGTTTGTAATCTGATCTTCAGGTGCATCGATTATGCTCGCCGTTGTTGTTGTTGTCAGTAGATATGTCCCTTATGCTCTCGTATATTTTACTTGTTCACACTATTAATTATTGGTTGTATGGGTCTTTTGTGACCCAAAGGTGGTCAACATTTATCTTTTTGTTCGTTGTTGGTGCGTTGTGATCATCGGCGGTTAGTCGATTGCTTGTTCGGTCAGCGATTTTGGCGTGTGGTGAACTTTAATGTCATGTGTTATCTGTTGTGGATCAGCAGGAGATTTCTTTTTATTTTTGTAAGCCGTATGTATGTGTTTATGAATTTATATAATGTGTGACAGAGTTTGGAAATTTTGCAAGGATTTAATTTTTGGGTAATTTAAAATGAATAATTGTTATGCGTTAAGCGAATATAGGTTGAACGAGAGATGTATATAATTTTAAAAGCTGATGTATCATATTCGTTTTGGCGAAATAGTTTGAATAAGGATTTTTTTCATTTTATATGTAACTGATATAAAAGCTTCTCGGAATAAATTGTTGTTGGAGGTATTCTGCTGTGAAGCAAATATACTTAGCTCGAATCAAGTATATGAGAAGTCATGCCTGGGTAATGGAGAACTAGTAAAGGTGTTATCTTCGGCCAGGCCGAAACTCACATACCCTACACTGCATTAAAAGTACTTTTTAAATAAATGTTAAAAAAATGTTGAGGAGGTTGAATAAGTCGAAAATAATGTAAAAAAGTTTAAAAATGTTGAAAAGTGTTGGAAAAACCTGAAAATGTCAAAAGAATATGGGAAATATTGAAAAAATTAGAATAGAAATAAAAACACGAAATATGTCACGCCCACTTCTCCAATTCCGCCCACTTTTGTTTCAATAAATGATATTCGTGATTGACATGCACAAACCAAATTTTAGCATAATAGCTTGCGATATGTGCCGTAATTATTCTTCAAATTTAGGGCGGTGACGCACCCACTGGTACAATCCACTCCGATTTTGATCCAAAAGTAGCCTTCCATAAACAAACCTCTTACACCAAATTACAGTATGATTGCTCATATATTTCGATACTTATGCCACTTAAGGTATTTTAATTGTATGGGAGGTGCCACGCCCACTGTTGGTATTTCAAAAGCTTTTGATTCATATGTACCTACATACCCAGTAAACCAATTACTTCAAATTTCCGATCAATTGCACCAATAGTTCACTTAAAATAGCACTTACAACTTTATGTTGATATGAATGAGGGAGGTGCCACGCCCACTGATGCAATCTTGTCAAGTTTCATTTAATTCTGAAGCTTATAGTAACCGACACCTCTACACAAGAAGATTACTCTCATAGCACACTATCTATAGCATTAAACGTATTTCGCTTATATGGGAGGTGCCACACCCACCGGCGCAATTGTGCAAAAGTTTTGCAAGAAGACACCTTTTAGCAAGTGTATCCGCCATATTAAATTTCATAACGATTGCGTTGTTAGCTCCCTTTTCATAACGTTTATAAATATTGTAGGCTATGCCACGCCCTTAAAATAAATTTTTCAGTAAATTGACATAGCTTGTATTGTTGACTACTTTCAGTGGTATCATCCCTAAAATTTTAATGAAAATCGTATGTGCCAATTTGGAGTTATACGAAATCCAAATTTTCAATTGCTAAAAAGTGACACGCCCACTTTTACAATTCCGCCCACTTTATGCGCAATTCAAGACTTATAAGATCTGTATTCATGTACCAAATTTCATCACAATATCTTTCACGGTTTACGAGCTATGGCGTTATGAAAGTTAAAATTTAGGGCTGTACCACGCCCCTTTTAGAGCCTTTGCAAACTTCAAACCTAGCCTAATCTTAATTTTGTTCTTATCTTCAACAAATCACCAAACTTCATCAAAATCACAGCATCTTTTTTTCAGAATGGACTTGGGTATATTTACATAGAGTATGGGCGGAAGGCGTGGCCGTTAACCGATTTCGCCAATTTTTATATGCTAGCAGCTTGCAAGAAGATGTGAGTTGTGTTCCAAATTTCATTGAGTTAGCTTGCTTAGTTTTCTCTTAAACCTGATTTCAACAGACAGACAGACAGACAGACAGACAGACAGACAGACAGACAGACAGACAGACAGACAGACAGACAGACAGACAGACAGACAGACAGACAGACAGACAGACAGACAGACAGACAGACAGACAGACAGACAGACAGACAGACAGACAGACAGACAGACAGACAGACAGACAGACAGACAGACAGACAGACAGACAGACAGACAGACAGACAGACAGACAGACAGACAGACAGACAGACAGACAGACAGACAGACAGACAGACAGACAGACAGACAGACAGACAGACAGACAGACAGACAGACAGACAGACAGACAGACAGACAGACAGACAGACAGACAGACAGACAGACAGACAGACAGACAGACAGACAGACAGACAGACAGACAGACAGACAGACAGACAGACAGACAGACAGACAGACAGACAGACAGACAGACAGACAAACAGACAGACAGACAGACAGACAGACAGACAGACAGACAGACAGACAGACAGACAGACAGACAGACAGACAGACAGACAGACAGACAGACAGACAGACAGACAGACAGACAGACAGACAGACAGACAGACAGACAGACAGACAGACAGACAGACAGACAGACAGACAGACAGACAGACAGACAGACAGACAGACAGACAGACAGACAGACAGACAGACAGACAGACAGACAGACAGACAGACAGACAGACAGACAGACAGACAGACAGACAGACAGACAGACAGACAGACAGACAGACAGACAGACAGACAGACAGACAGACAGACAGACAGACAGACAGACAGACAGACAGACAGACAGACAGACAGACAGACAGACAGACAGACAGACAGACAGACAGACAGACAGACAGACAGACAGACAGACAGACAGACAGACAGACAGACAGACAGACAGACAGACAGACAGACAGACAGACAGACAGACAGACAGACAGACAGACAGACAGACAGACAGACAGACAGACAGACAGACAGACAGACAGACAGACAGACAGACAGACAGACAGACAGACAGACAGACAGACAGACAGACAGACAGACAGACAGACAGACAGACAGACAGACAGACAGACAGACAGACAGACAGACAGACAGACAGACAGACAGACAGACAGACAGACAGACAGACAGACAGACAGACAGACAGACAGACAGACAGACAGACAGACAGACAGACAGACAGACAGACAGACAGACAGACAGACAGACAGACAGACAGACAGACAGACAGACAGACAGACAGACAGACAGACAGACAGACAGACAGACAGACAGACAGACAGACAGACAGACAGACAGACAGACAGACAGACAGACAGACAGACAGACAGACAGACAGACAGACAGACAGACAGACGGACATAGCAATATCGACTCAGGCGATGACGCTGATCAAGAATATATATACTTTTCCATACCTGCCACGCCCCTTCTATGCGTTACAAACGGAATGACAAAGTGAATATACCCTCCGTGTAGGGTATAAAAATATGGAAGTACGCATGGTTCAGAATTTCATGTTGAATTCCTGAACATTCTCTGAGGAAGAACAAACTTCCTCGTGAATAAGAGATCAGTTTAACTTAGAAATTATAAGAAAACATCGCGAGGAACCTCAATATCAGCTGGCAGAAGTTACTGTCATACGTTGAAGATGTTAAGACTTTATGTTTGTTTCTGAGATAGTGCTATAAAGTGCTTGAATAATATAAGTACTTAGAATTGAGAGTTTGCTATATATGTATATGATAAGTATCAATTTTACATATAATTAAATAAAAATAATTAATTCAAACTATTAGCAATTCCACAAAATAAAAACAATAAAAAAAAAGACCACCCAAATTCTTTCTGGTTAAACACCAAAAACGAACACATTTTTTTAATCATAATTAAATTATGTTAATTTAATCGACACTTTTAAAGTCTTCATATACCGTCAGCTGATACCATCATCTTGCTGCCACCTACTGCCGCGCATACACTAAGCGAAAAATGTTTTGAACTACCAAAGAATTCCACATAAACAGAATTTCTCTGATGACCCCGATTTGCGAGATATTCTAACCTAAAAGTATGAAAATCACGATTTTTTGTGATATTTGAGGATACCTTGATAGATAATTTATTTTTATTTCATATTAGTGGTGTCCAAAAGAACTACTCTTCCTCTTCAAAACGCATTTGAATTTGGCCAGATATCTTTTTTCATCTCTGAGAAATCGTGTGTTGAAATTACACTGGGCAATTTGGGGAAAACTCGGACATTTTGGCCAACCCTGATTAGTTAGTTTCACCAAAATGCATCTCTATCTTTTCCATATATCTAATCCTGTAAGCTTATACATTTTTTCTTAGAGGGTTTTTGAGCTCTAGTACTGGTTATGCATATCAACACATGACAAGAAATCTGAGGCCAATCGAAGAAAAACTACTGTAGGTTACTAATGAGGGTAGGTGGCGAAAAAAAAGGATTAGCTATCAGCGTTCGTGTGGCAGGATTGGTGTGGATTAGTGTTATTTCACCAATGTGTGGATAATTCCTTTTAGAACCAATTGTTAGGAGAAACTTTCATTATAGTAGTCAGGAAAACCCGGGTGTGTTAATTCGGTATCGTGGGCAGCATTTGGACTAGTGTCTGTTAAAGCATTTGGAGAAAAGAAAAAAATTTGAAAAAAAACATTTGCCGAGCCCCAGTCGCTTATAAAAGCGGTTATACTTAAGTTTCCAACCAGCGCTATAAAGCACAAACTTAAAAGTTTTAATAAGCTAGGGCAGAACGTTTTATTGAAAAGAGGGCCCTCTTATCTCAAACTTTGAAACCACTATATTCACCGATTGTTCTAAAATCGGTTGTAGAAAAGGCTCAAGAACCTTTTCAAAAGATCCAGCAATTTTCCGCTTACTTAATTCTCGAAGCCCGCAATCCAGTGGAAATAGTATTAACTCAGAGAGCATATTAATTTGCTCCAATACCCAAGCCGCTGTCAAACCATTGAGCTCGTCACAAGTAAAACTGAAGCTAGTAGAACAATACAGGAAAAAACTAGTCAGGCTTGTATACCAATTTGATATTATTCTCATAAGTAATATAGGCCAGAGAAATATTAAGTTATATGCATTCAAGCAAGACTTGGTCTTCTCTTGATAAAACCGCTCCGGAATGTGTTCATGCTTCTCTCGAACACTGAACAATTGGTTAGCATGCTGTAAGAATAGGTATCCCATTCAATTCTTACTGCCGCAGCTGCTTGGATGCAAACGAAGATGAATCACTCGAGCACTTCCTTTGCAGCTGTACAGACTTAGCCAAAACTAGACGTAGATGCCTAGGAAAACCTTTCTTCAATAACCTCAGCAAATTTGCCTAAATTAAAATGGGGTCACTGCTCAACTACTGTAAATAGTCCAACCGGCCATACATAGCTGACAAATTCGTCGGGTCACCTAATGTTGTGGTATTAAAATGACGCATTTAGTGCTACTTAAGGCTTCTCGCCTGTCTGCTAAGCCACTAGTCTAATCTTACCTGAACTAGGACAGGAAATCTCTTGTTTTCTCATTGTGGCATTTATATTGCAATATTTTTCTCACCGTGTATATGGTATCAGATGTTTCCAACACTCTTCACACAAACAACGACTATGAAGATGCGTAATTTACATTTTATCACGGCATATCGTTAAATTTGATTGATTTCTAGCGAGTTCAACTTTATTTTCTATGGCGCGTATACGTTTGGCGGTATAATTTTGGAGCATTTAACCGCTGTCACTATTGCTGTTGCCTTTGTTGTGGTAACATATTCCGATATCTTGTGTGTTTTGATTTTAACGACCATTTAACTTGTTGTTTTTCATTTTATTTTTAATTTATTTGTTCGTATTTCAAGTTATGCGCACTATATATATCGAGTGTTTTTGTTGCTTTTTATGATATTTTAAATATAAATTTTAGCGCTTTCCAACGAAATGTGTTCTCGATTAAAATGTGGCATGCGATGCGATGCAATCGATACCAACATTTCGAATTTCAATTAATTACAACTTAAATGTGTTTTAATTAACATAATTAAAAAAACAACACACATTTAAAATTGAGTATTATTTGAAGTCTAATAAAACCAGATCGAAGGTGTTAAAAATTGTTCGCATTTTATTATTCACATTTATTTTTTTCTTTATTTAGAAAATTGCGCTGGTGTCTTTCTTCCATATATGGAAAGTCTCATATGTCAACATTATTGCTTTTCATCAGTTTAATTGAATTTGGAATGTTTTTGGAGCGCTTTAATAGCATGTTCATGTTTTATATAGTACAGAAACATGAACTGCTTTACATTTAAATTAAGTTTTTTGGTAAGACTTACTTACTAAAATATATGCTTGTGGGTTCATTTAGTGAAATTCTTTGCGTTTGCCATTGAATCGGAAATTTGTTCGCTTTTGGGTGTATGCTTGAACAAGTAGACATGGCACTCTGTCATGACATGAATTTTAGAAATTTTGAAAAATGAATGCATTCCCGACCTTGGAATATCAGGACCATAAGCTTCATCAGCAAAAAATATAACCTAATATTCTGTAAGAACTATCGGAGTACATCCTTTTATGAGTAAATCTGTATAACACCTAGGGTTGCTTATTTAAAAAGAAGCAATTCTCAGCCTTCTCAAAAAAAAAAAAACTTTGCCTGAAATGGTAAAAGTTCAGCAGTTTTTACATAATATTCTCCTTGACGAAACAGCCGAAAAATTCAGTGTAAACTGCATTTAATTCACTTATTCCGTAGTGTAATTAATTTTTTTTGTGCGTTTAACCGGCAGGATTTTCATCATGTCACTGACACAAGTTGCACGTAACTGCAGCCGTTTTGCTGCTGCGGCCGTTGCTTTCCAAAGGATTGCAATCTCTACTGCCCAACCACAAATGAGGCTTTTACATAGAATTGCGGCTCCAGCGCTTTGCAATGGACTCCAGCAAAAACTACAGAGCAAAAACTTTGAGGTTCGAAATTACTCTTCTGAAAAGCGAACCCTTGAAGACATACGTGATCGTGTCTTGAAAGTTGTGTCTAGTTATGATAAAGTTACTGCCGATTAGCTGAATGAAAACTCACATTTTATTAATGATCTTGGACTTGATTCTTTGGATCATGTTGAAGTTATCATGGCTATGGAGGATGAATTTGGTTTTGAAATTCCTGACTCAGATGCCGAAAAGTTGCTTACACCTGCCGACATCATCAAATACGTCACCGATAAGGAGGATGTCTATGAATAAATAATTAAATATACTAATTAGAAGTCAAATGTAATATGAACATATAAGAAGTCTTATTTACTTGTAATGTTAAACCAAAAAAAAATTAAAGATTGAATCAAATACCAATTTAAAATTAAAAATTAAAAAGTCAAATTTTTTTTGTGGTCTCAACTCATAAAATGGTGAAAACTTAAGTTTTGGTGTGGAAAAAACCCTATTGGTATTCAAACAAAAATTTGAAGTCCATGTCACAACAAAGTTCCGGCTATTTCAGAAACTTGTAATTTCCTACCGCCATTGATATTAAATTTTGTGCTTTGTTCAATATCTTTTCATATATTTCCGCATATAACCGTGTCAATCGACTCAACTTTTTAAAATTAATTGAAGAATGCCACGGAAAGTTTGCAATCACGCAGTGTACTGTGCAGTATCGTCAAAGTTCCGCTGAGCTGCTTTTGATTTTGAACTATATGATACTTTCGATAGCTGCAGTTTCTAGGTAGTCAGTGTTTTGAAAACACCACAAACGACACCATGGTGCAGATCCATGGCAAGCATTGTATATTCGGATCATTCGAAAATATTGGGATCGAAACTCTCTCTTTCGGATGAGCAAAGAAATTCCGTATAATATATTTAGCCTATTGTCCTCAATGAAACTGAATACTAGACAATGATAAGAGTAGCGTAACATGTTTCAGGGACTTTCGAGTGGAAAATCTTATGTTGTATAGTTCTTGATACAAGGACGATTTGTGGAGAAAATAATTCAAGCGATTAATTTTTTTCTTTTTCAATATTCTTCCTCTCCTCATATAGCGTAGGGCTTCCACAAGACTCTTCATGATAATTTAGAACAGTTGCGTTTTCAGCTTCCCATCTCAATTTCTGCTGCTGTTGCACTGAAATTGAAAAATTATAAGCAATGAAGAATTACAGATAGCATTGGGCCAAAAAATTTTCAGAGCTCGATGAAGACAATTGTTGGCAATCACTTTTTAATTATGTTAAAAATGTTTCACAGCTGCACTGAAGTTCTGGCTTCACATTCGGCTCAAACATTTCAAGCTCTATTGTCGTTAACAGGAGCAAAGAGTGCTTTCCGGTGTTATGAGGCTGCCCTTATATGATGTACCAACTACATCCTCTATACTGGTTCTGCCTATTAGGACACTAGTTCTGACGTTAGTCGATGATTAGACATGGTTTTTGTGTTACTACTTCTTCCGAAACATATTTGAGGTCAATGAGTTGATTTCAGTACTGTTCATTTATTCGTATCTTTTTTGCAGAAGCATCTTAAAGTAGTGAATTTTACTTTTATGTTTGACTGCCACGTGCATAAGCGTGGTCTTCTATATGCTCGCTGAAAATCCATTAATGATGCTATCAGTTCAGTACTGTCAACTGAAAAAATCCATTATGTAGATGTAGAAAGTCTGTCGGATTGGAATAGCATTGCACTGATTGGAATTGCATAGCCGCCAGGTTTCAGAAGGAAAGCCAAGCTGAACATTTACTTGTGAGTTCAGATAATTACCGGCATACATCTTGACCTGATTATAGAGCAAGTAACATAAGTAAAGTAAGAACATAACCCAGCAGGCAATTGAGCAAGGTCTGCCTCTACTAAGCTAGATTTTCATGCAAATACAAATATACTCACGGAAGGATATTATGCCTTACCTTTGCAGACATAGTGCTATCTGGCCTGATTTTAGAAGGTAAAGTAGAAAGACTCCATTTATTTGAAGGCTTTTTAGGTATTTTTTATTTCATATATTGCAATGTTTTATGATTCGACAATACTTTTTTGCCATCAATTTTGTGTAATCCATCGTCAATTAAAAATTAAAAAACGTGATGACAGAATAAAATCCATTAATTTAGAGTCCCACAACGCAATAAAATTTCGTTTTTCTTAAGTACTTCTGTGAGCCCTCTTATGGCAAGCGGTATTAGAAATCCTGTTTTAGCGGATTTGGAAAGGCCTGGGAAGGCCTGTTCCTGCCAAAGGAAGACATTTTAGAAGCGCTGCTTACCCTCGCCTACTGGGAAGTTGAAAAAAAGTTGTGATTTTCTTGTACTAAATTTCTTTGATTCACGTGCGTTACCCCACAGGACAGTGTCTGTTCAAAAACTTTTATTGTTGTTGAGTAAGGGTTTTGGGACAACCCAACGAAACCATACAAAAAAAGCTCATTTAAGTTTTGCTGATAATTTTGATAATTTTCCTAATTGTTTTCGGTTGATATATTTCATATCCATTAAAGTTTAATATTTTGGTTTTTAGGCGATTTAACCATACCTAGCCAATCAACGACTTGGCACTCTGTGATTTTGTAAAATATTAAAAAAAACCTTTTTTATTAAATAGCAAGTGAAAGCAATTTTGTGTACAAACACTGAACTGTAGGATGTTAATTGCTTTAGTTCCGTCTGCTTTGGGTTTTTTTTCGATTTCATGAAATGTCAATAGGCTATAGACGCAATCAATTAAAACACCGTGTTTAATGGTGTTAATTATTTAATTTTCTACGATTGTAAAATTCAGAATAATGGAATTCTTTGTTTTCTTGAACAAAAATTCAACAAATTTCATTACGTAAACCATTTATGGCACACGTTTGATCATAAAACTTGTTGGGCACAATAAAATTTGTGTTTATTCTCAAAAACAGTAGCTGTTGTGTATTGATGAATCAAAAATGATTTTTATGAAAATGTTAATTGAAAAGGTATTATGGAACAAATTTCGTGCCATGACTGTTTGTTGTGATAAAATCTGTGATGAAAAGGAATAACTGCTTAAGTCGTTTTAAGCACAATGGGAGTTAGGGCCAATTTAAGATTAGTTCTGGATGCAATTGCTCTTTGTTTTTAATGCAAGTTGTTAGTATTTGTTTAGGTCTTAATGTTGACCAAAAATGAAAAGCGAGTTACACCAAGATCTAAAGGAAAATTGGCCTCAACTCCATTGGTGCTTAAGTTGACTTAAGCAGTTATTCCTTTTTGCCACAAAAATTATGTTGACACGAAACTGAAAAAAAAAGAGATGAATGAATTTGTTCAATTTGCATGAACAGATGCAGTTTGGAATGTTTTATGTATGCAGTCATTCTTGAATGGAAAGTGCAATAGTAAACTTAAGGTAGGTGAAAATAAAATTTCGTAGCACGAACAAGGCAAAAAAGATGAAATTCTTGCATTGAAAGCGTATATTCGTGATCAGAAAAAGTAAATGTTAAA
This sequence comes from Meiosimyza decipiens, assembly GCA_963680825.1. Lineage (NCBI taxonomy): Eukaryota > Metazoa > Arthropoda > Insecta > Diptera > Lauxaniidae > Meiosimyza > Meiosimyza decipiens. Next base: position 17,232,786 of record OY804260.1, on the reverse strand, counting down.
TAAAATGTTTCGATAAAAAAAAAATTAATCAAAAATTCACAGTTGCAAAAAATATCAAAATGCAGTTTTTCCATTATGAACTATATCTTTCCAAATGTTAAATATGAATTGTTAAAAAATATTGATTCATTAAAATGCTACTAAAAAAATGCATTCCAGCTTCAAGAGTTAAAGAAGAAACTTTAATTAAAAATTAAATTATCAGGCCTCAGTGGCGTCACTTCAAGAGGAGTCACTTCACCAAATCTTGGCTGGCCGAGAATTATAATTCCACCACCATTAGATGGGTTTATTGAATTAATATATTGATTAATAACTAGTATCATATCCTTGGGGGGCCAATGACTTTCGTATCCAAAACGTGACTCCGTTTTGGAATGGAATTCCGTTATAATTCGAGGTTTATTTCAGGATCATACAAAAAAGGAAAAACCCGTCAAATTATCAAAACTATAATAGCTCAAACTTAAGGTAAAAAAAAGTTCCATAACAAATTTCGACCATTAGACTTAGAAGATTTTTTGATACTCAATTTCGGACATCAGTTCCACTTCCGAACTACATATATCCAAATCAGAACCGGTCTGTATGGTGTCGTTCGACATCTGATATACCGAGCTATCTCGGTATTAAAATGCTTATGAAACATTAGTATACAATCAAAACACAATTTCAAGGTGAAAATTTTTAAAGATTTTTACTTTTTCCACTATAATGGAAAATTGTATAGTCCTATCTTTGGATTGTCAATCCACTGTCTCTAACCATTGCTGACATAATGTTTGACAAACTACTGGACTCGACATTAATCTTCAATTTATTGCTGGCAACTCTCAACAGTGCTTTGGACAATTATTTTGCGCTTAAGGGTCACGTTATGCTGACTGTCACGGTATCGTCAAATCACGAGTTGTTGCTATTTTCAATATACATTGAAAAAATGTGATTGAAAGTGATAGAGTAAAATTTGAGGATCCATTGTCACGAATAATTGAGTCTGCGATGCCAAATCACAGCATGAAGTCAGCGCTGTCTGGTAAGATTTTTATAATATGTGCCTTTTACGAAATTTTAATGGAAATGAAAAAGTAATGGGGCTTCTGGAAATGTACAGTGGCCAGTTGCAGTTATTTTCGATCCACAAAAAATACTCAATGGACATAATTTTCTGCATACAAAAAGAATTTTAAAATATGAAATCGAGAAAATATTGTATAAATTGATAAATAACAATTATTTAGTTTTTAATTATAAAAACCATTAGCTTTGTGATCTCTCGCAGCGAAACATTTAAATCTACTCCGAAAACAATGTTGTAGCTTACAAAAAGAGAAAAAAAATGAAAAAATGTGCCGAAAGTTTTTAAAATAATTTTTATTTTTATTTTATAAAAATGGCGCACTTAACGGAAATATATAACATAACACTAAAATTAATTACATTCACCTCAATTCCAAATGGCGTATGTTTTGTATAATTTTACATTATTTTTATTTAATTTATTTTTTCATCAAAAAGTAACCCATAACGAACTGCGCACCATAGACTAAACAAAGGTATGTACATAACACATACGAAGAGCTCTTAAATTTTATGAGATATTACCGTAAGATAATGTCGACAACAAACAGCAGTACAAATTTTGGTGAAATTTTGCTACAACGAAACTAATTAAATGCGTTAACAAAATTACAATTAAAGAAAAAAAAAAAAAAGAAACTACACAACGAAGATTTCTCAAACTCAAAAAGTCATTATGGTGAGATAAGGAAGCTGTTATGCTACAGCCAAATTTTGGACGCCATTTTTTAATTTTTGGCTTAAATGGCATGCTACAGCAACAGGAAAAAAAAAACACGAAAAATGTTAGCAAAAGAGTTGAGATTAGCTCCAATAAGCTACACACATTTTATTCAATCTGTTTGCCGAAGGCTGTGCTTGGTATAACAAAAAGGGGTCAGCCAAAAGACCCAATAGGAAATTAGAAAAATGTTACTTATGACTTACACGAAATTGCTGTCATAGCTGGTCAATGCTAAAATGGCAGACATGCGGATAGAATAGGAGTGTAGTCTTCTGCTGAGGCCTTCATTTTTAGTCATTTCGAAGGTTTCAGTGTCCTTCAGTGTTCCTTCGCAGTTTTCCTCGTGTTTGTCTTGGTGATGGTTGAAAGCAAAACTATAATATGCAGATTTTATTTGACCAGTGCTGGTTACAGTGTCGTCTTGTAAAGTATCGGTGTTTTGCAAGTTTTATATGTTTAATGTTTCAGATTAATTTATTAAATTAAAATTAAATTTTATAAATGTATTGTAGCAAAATTTGCAGTATGCCAGTTCTCGAACACCCTCTGGCAGTCATATGTGGTTTCTGTACTAGAAATAATGAACTGAATGTCGCTGCAATATGTCAGACAATTCTTGAACTCGATAAGCGCCATCTAGAAAGTAACGAATAAACTGAATGTCGCTGCGGTATGCTAGATGATTCTTGAACTCGATAAGCGCCATCTAGAAGGTAACGAATAAACTGAATGTCGCTGCGGTATGCTAGATGATTCTTGAACTCGATAAGCGCCATCTAGAAAGTAACGAATAAACTGAATGTCGCTGCGGTAAGCTAGATGATTCTTGAACTCGATAAGCGCCATCTAGAAGGTACCGGAAATGACATTCTGGATAGTGGTGGAACTTTCAAGAAGGAAGTGAATTTGCTATAAAAGGTTGTCATTTGAGCAGTCGAGACACAGTTGTTCGTAAGCAGTAGAGTAATAAAGGTTGTTCTTAAGCAATAGAGTAATACAGTGGATTTCAAAGCGCTAAAGTGAAATAATTGTCTATACAGTGCCAGTTCAATATTAGAGTTTGAATATCGATAATTAAAGGAAATAAACAATTGTACCGTTTAAAAACTAACGCTTTTGATTTAAATAAACCATTTTATAATTAAATAAAGTTTGTGTTTTTAATTGCTACACAATCCAGTGATCGACCTCAGAAAAGTGTAAGAGATCGAAATTATCCTAAAAAGAGACAGGAAAATTTCGTAACAGTATTAATGTAATAATTTTTTTAAATAAATAATAATCCCCTGAAGAAGCCTGGATCCAACGGGCGAAACGTCGGGAAATTGATTTAAAAAAAAAATTTTTGTTTTTTAATTCACATACCACAAATGACCAAAAATAGCTCAAAGAACAATTTTTCCACAAATTTTCATGAAACTATTGTAGATAGCTAAAATCGAAAGCACCTAGGATACGGAATTTTCACCTATTAAAATATTCTCTACTCTTTAACCAAGAATGCTCAAAGTCACTGAAAAAATAACCAAAAATTCATCACTAAGGCAAAGGAATTCTAAAGGATTTTCATGTCTGCTGCTTATAGCAGAGCTACCCTAACAAACATTAATGTGCACAATTAAGAGTTATTTCCTATTGGGACATTAAGCATTAACAGTAGTATTGCTATGACAGAAAAAATATAACGCAATTAAATATAATGTTACCAACAACAACAACAACAACAAAAAACAGCTACTAAAAATTCGGTATTTTCTGAAAAAAAAAAAAGAAAACGAAAAAAGTACAAAACTCCACAGCATCCGTTGTGGTCGCGTACAAGTGGACCAGCGATGGTTCATAAGGTGAAAACTGTTTTGACGTAGCAACGCCTTTCTAAAATAAATTTCATTACAAAAACAAAATTCTCACATTTCAGTGAATTTGTTGAGGTGTCAAAACTGAAAACACGTAAAAAAAGCGTTTATTCACCTGTTTAAGGTTAAGCTATAGGTAATTTGATTTTAATTTTTGGTCTGCCTTTCAGGTTTTATTTTCGGTGCACATTTCTTGTTCGAAAATCCCTTTTTGTTTATTTCAATTTGCCTCATTTTGTTAATTTGCTACTGAGCAGCTCACTTTTGTTAAAATGTTAATTTTAGTTATCTTAATGGAACTTTTAATCGGTTTTGTTGAATTTACATTAGGGCTATTAAAAAAAGGAGAGGAGAGGTTTTCAACATTTTGTTTAAATTATGTAGTAATTAATTGCATTTTTTCATGCAATTTTTTTGTCGTTGTTTTTATATAAATTAATTGTAAGCATTTCATTTGATATTTTTTTTAACGCTTTGCACTTTGAAAGCTGTAAAATGAGAATGAGCAAAATTTTTACCAGGATCATAAAAAAAACTGGATTCTGCATGAGTATTACATTTTTATAAATAAAAATTGACTGTAAAAGTTTTTAGAGGCTTTTGAACCTGAACATTTGATTTTAAGCTGATATATATTATAATTATTTCGACATTGAGTTGTAGTGAAGATGCCCTATAAATGTCTAAGTTCCATGGAGCACGTTCGACAATATTTAAAAAAAAATCGCAAAAATCTCATATGCCAACGTTTCCGAAATTGATGAACAATAAAAAAAAATCATCACTTTCCAACTTGTAATCTGTGGCTCGTTACGTTTCCGTAAGTTGTGAGCTAAGACGAGAACATTTACAGAAAAAGAAACTAAGTACACAAAAGCATCAGATCAAGGAATATGTTCTCAAAGAAAGGACGTATTGTAACCCCAATGACGCTTCAATTCACTTGCTAGGGAACTTCCTCAGATGCTCAAAATTCAGGTCTGAGCTTCCGACACTGAGTATGTCTTATTTCCGAGATCGAAATCGGAAGAATCTGAGCTGAGTCGCAATGAAATGATAACACATCTTATTCATATTCACAGGCATAATACGCGTGAGTCCTTATGATCTTCAGATGGGTATTCAGAGCGTAAGTTGCTTCTCAAGCATACTGCTAGTAGTTTCCAGTCTAACTCATCAACCCAAGCAAAAACACTCTATGGTATCTCTTGCTCGAAAAAGATTTAGCAAAGATTGTATGATCCATGAAGCTAATCCAAGTGCTGGTTCTGTGTTGAAGACAACTGATCGTGGTCTAAATATTTCATTAACCAATTCGCTCTTTAAGATATTTGCATAATCTGGGACCCAGATTTCCTCTACATGAGATAATTTCTTCAGTCTCACATTCTTGTGCCAGCTCCAATGTCACGTTGTGTTGTGCTTGTAGGCTTTGATTAGTCTTCCCTGCTGTCTGTATATATTCCCACATCAACGTAGTTTCGGGTCTAGCTTCCAGTTAAGAAATTCTATGGTTACAGTATTTCATTTATATGAGACCTTGTGAGTCCCCATGTTATGCCAATCCACTTCAATTTATAGCCGAGGAATTGTGCCTTTTAAAAAAATAGTAATATTAAACCCAATAAAGTAGTTAAAAACAATCGGCAAAAACAATGGCAAATCTAGGGAGCGATATAGCGGCTAAAGCCCCTTCATGAATGCATCTATGATCTGCCACTAAGCAGAACAAATGTACGTACTGATCACAGTATAAAAAGAATCCTTTCTAGTTATATCACATAACTACAAGAAACGCAATCGCATTTTCTTAAATTTCAAGGAAAATTGATGCTTAAAATACATTTTCGACCTTTTTTCAGCTATAATTATTACTTTTTTCTATGAAATGGGTAGCACTTTTAAAAACGTAAGAAAAAATCATTGCTATTTTTGATACATCAGGCACAATCAGTGGCGTAGCGTGGTCATGTGCCGCCCGGGCGGAAAGCTAATTTGCCGCCCCCAGCGAAAAAAAAATCGTTACACAAATAAATAACTAAAAAAAAGGTCATCATTTCAGTCAGCTCTATAAATTTGAATTGAGTTTGGTTGAATTTCAAAAATGTATGCATCGATTTTGTAGCTTTATAAATTAGCTTTCGTATAACTCTCACATTTTGGAAACCCCTACAGGGCCTCCCAACTTAAGGTGACCCTTAGAAAAGAGAAGCGCATCATCCGTGCAACGTTTTGTTTACATATTTATTTTTAAAATTAAAAAACCCTTAATGAGCTACAATACAGATACATAAATATTGAATGTCTAACTCATAATTTCGAGATAATACGACTTCTCCGAAACATTAACCGATTTTTTTTTTCGAAAAACACTTATTTTGCAAAAAAATATGGTATTTATAATTTAAACTAATTACCTTAAAACTCAATTCATTCCCTTCAAAATGATGCAACACTTGTATAAAACTTTATCATATTAAAGCTTTCCTACCAAAAAAAATTAAAGTCATTCTGATGAATTTTAGCAAGATTTTTATATATTTTTGATATGAAGTCCTTTCTTCGACAATGTCACCACGACGTCTCCAATATGTCCAACACCAGATTCGCTAGCACAGCCTGCGCTTTTTATTATGATAATCTTTATACACAAGTTCGGCCTTTTTTATTAAAAATAACATCGCATACTGAAGTAATGTTGTGATTGTAATAGTTATAGTAGTTGTGGTTATGCATATACTAGTTTTTTTTTTCTTTCCGGTGTAAAAAGGTCCATACAAAAAACTTAGCACAAATTTTAATTCATTTTAGAGAGAATGAATAGAGCTTTCTATCTTCTTCTTCTAATAAAATCATAAGGTTTCGTGAATAAAAATTGGTCAAAATTTCAGATATCTCGAGTTTAATTTAAAAATTATATGAAAATTCACAAAAATTGTAGCCTGACAAATTAACTTTCATATATCACCCACATTTTTTTGCAAGTATTCCCGAATTATAGCGATTTTTAAAAAAACTATATCCACGCAACTTCCCATAGCTATATCTCCGAAAGCAAATCCGAGCGACACTTATTGATTGCATACTTATTCTAACAATTAGAATGCACATAAGAAATCGCTATGTGAAATCGCCATTTTAGTTTCTTATACTTTAAGCCTTAAAGATTAAGGTTATGAAATATTATATTACATATCGAATCGAATATAACTTAACATTTCACAGCTCTTAAATAATCATATGGAGTGACTCAGACGCCTCAGCTTCGCAATCATGCAACACTAAATTTTTTTTTTCAGCACTAAATTAGCACTTAATATGCACTTAATTATGGCATTGATAAAATTTAATTTAGTCAAAAATTTTAATATATCCTTTGCTAGCTTCTCATACAGCTAGCAAAAACCTTAATTTTTTCAAGAATTCTGACAACCCGCTTGTTAGATTACACGATATTATTGATTGTGGAAAATTGCCGCCCCCCCCCCCCCCACGCTACGCCACTGCGCACAATGTCTCTTAAATATATTGTCAGATATTTAAACTACCTTTCTTAACATATAAAAATGTAGAACAATAATTGTTATTGTGCGCAACAGGTGCACAATTACTAAATAATTACGTAGCCTCTTTCTTACTAAGAAGACCAAAGGAATATAAAAAATTTGGATTACAAAAGTCTCTGAAATAAAAACTGCGTCGGTGACAAAATTACAAATAATTGTTTTATAACAGAGCCAGAAAGAACAAAAACCAAACTGCTGCTGTTTGACAATCAGCCTTCTGAAATTATGATATACTCGCACAAGTTAAAATATAAAAATCACAGATACCAGCAACCACTAACTTCTGAGGCGACACTCAATAAAATACCACGTTGGCAAGGGTGCCCAGAGGGTAAATGCTGCTTTTAAAACAAATCATCAGAGGTAGCAAACAAAGATAACGCAAAAGGAATGTGGGTTCATTATAATTGTGCTGCAGCAGCAGTTGTCACTAGGATTGCACTGCATGGATGCTGGTGTAAATGAATGAATGAATGAATCTGTGTTTATGACAAAATCAAAAAAAAAAGGAAAATTGTTGGCTTACAGGTTACTACTTCGAAAAAAAAACAATAAAATTTTTAGCTACTGTTGCTGGCATAGATGAAATCTTTTTCATTGTGTTACGCAGCAGTCTGAGGAGTGACATTTTTTTGGGGTTTCTCTTAAAAAAAAAGTGATACGTTTAGTGACTATTTCTCGGTGCAGGTTTTATTTTAAATATAAAAAAAAACAATTTACGCAGAAATGATTACAAGCACTTAGTGTGTGTTGTTAGTTGAGGTGATTAAAAGCCGACTTTTAATTTACAGCATTACATATGTACATACACTGTGGTAATTTTTCGAAATGTTTTTCAAAATGAGCTTAAAAATTATTTTAAAAATGATTTTATTTTCAGATTTCTTTTGTTGTGTTTATAAGTATAACCAGTACTGTTGCTCATGAGCCCGCTGAAAAAAGTCGAGTGTATAAGATTACAAGTTGGGAAAGATAAAGATGCATTTTGGTAAAATAACCTAATCAAAATTTCTTTCCTAAAGCTCATCCCGGTGTCCGAAAATGCCCGAACTTTTCCAAAATTGTCTAGTGTAATTAAAGCAAACGATTTCTTAAATATGAAAGCATATATGTGGACAAATTCAAATGAATTTTGAAGAGTAAGAGTAGTTCTTTTGGACACCATTAATAGTTTTATAAAAATAAATTGTCTTTCGATGTAAAATAACCTCAAATATCTCCAAAAATTGTGATTTCCACACATTTAGGTTAGAATATCTCAAAAACCGTGGCCATCAGAGAATCGGATTTTCAGCACTTCATAAACATTCAGAAAAGTATATTTTGATTTGTGTAGCAGAGGTTTCGTCAAATTTTTTCGGCCTGTCTTATTCATTATATTCGGCTTTTTCAATACTTGTTTTTCAACAATTTTCCACTTCTGCAGATTTTTTCAAAATATTTTCGAAAATTGTCACTTCAACTGATATTGACATTCAACGGACTTAAATTTTTTTTCCAGCGACTATTTTATTTCGACTATTGACATATTTCGGATATAACATTTTTTTTAAAATTTTCGATGTTTATTCAATTTTCAAAAACTTACAACTTTTCTTGGTTGAAATTGAAATTGAATTGAAATTGAAAATTGAAATTTTCAACGTTTATAATATTTGTTTGACTAAAATAACAAAAGATCCAAGTGTTTACCTAACATTCCGCAAGGATCTATACACCCATTTTGTTGCTCTTTCTTAAGGATAAATGAACCGTGTATTGAAAAAAACACAAAATATTATCCGCCCGATTTTGATGAAATTCTTACAGTATGTTAGTTTCGACTTGGCGTGTGTCATAGGCTATAAAACTTTTATTTAGGGTGGTCCTCATACAACAATATTATTCTAAAAGCATTTTCACAATGACCACTCAATCGATGCACATGCAATTTACACCACGTAGCTTTAATATTAAGAAGCTCAGCTTAGGCCGTATACATTTTATTTGGGGTGCATACTTAGGGTGGCCCTTCTTCAAAAGTATTTTTTAAATAAAATTTTTACGAAAATATACAATCATATCTCATACACTATTTGACGCAGAGGAATGAGATTTGGCACACATATAAAAAGTGCGTTTAAAAGTAAATTCTTATAAAAAGAAAGGGCGTCACAACGCCACTCATATGAGAAAAATTTAAAATATTAGAATCCAAGACAATTTCTGGATAACATTTGGTACATATGTTTTTTATGATCTGTGGAATGTGCTTAGCATAGTTTGGCTTGGAAAAAATAGGTGATAGCATGCCCCTTCATACAAGAGATATTTAGAATTCATCATGTCTGATCAAATTGTTTTAATGAAGCTTCAAACATAAACATATAAACTCTGCTAGCAAAATTATTTTTCAATTAAAAAATTGGCGGTACCACGCCTACCATATGAGAAACATCAAAATTTTTTATACCTCAGTAACTATTTTCATAATATCTGGCAGTCATCGCATTTGTCAACGACAACGAAGCTCGGAATCTTTGAACCAAATGTTAAGCCAGTTCTTTTGAATGGCTGTGGAACCTGGTTAATTGAAAATTTGGTAGCCACATATCATTTCTATTGGCGTATTTCTCACAACACATTTCGTCAAGGTCCGATTTCCATTCAAATCAAACGGCAAAAATCAGCAACTGAATTTAGCCGGCAAGCATCAGAGTGGAACTCTCAGGGTAGCCGAAATCGAGGCCGTCTTAGATCATCGCGTGATTTAGGAAATTGAAGACAATCGCTACTGATCGTGCACGTTGGAAGAGCAAAAAAAAACTAGTAAAGTTGTTACCTTCGGCCAGGCCGAAACTCACATACCCTACACTGCATTGAAAGTACTTTTTAAATAGATGTTAAAAAAATGTTGAAGAGGTTGAATAAGTCGAAAATAATGTAAAAAGGTTCAAAAATGTTGAAAAGGGTTGGAAAAAACTGAAAATGCTGAATATATATAACAACCATCGAAAAAAGTTAAAAGAAATTGAATAAGTCGAAAAATATGAAAAATGCTGAAAAATTAATAAAAGAGTCAAAGAAAATGTCGAATGAAACTGAATGGGAACAGGTTGAAAATGTCGAAAAAATAAGGGAAATGTTGAAAAAAATAGAATAGAAATGTAAAACACGAAATATGTCACGCCCACTTCTCCAATTCCGCCCACTTTTGCTTCAATAAATGATATTCGTGATTGACATGCACAAATCAAATTTTAGCACAATAGTTTGTATAGTTTGCGATATGTGCCGTAATTATTCTTAAAATTTAGGGCGGTGACACACCCACTGCAACAATACAGTCTGATTTTGATTCAAAAATAGCCTTCCATAAACAAACCTCTTACACCAAATATCAGTATGATTGCTCATATATTTCGATACTGATGCCACTTAAGGTATTTTAATTGTATGAGAGGTACCACGCCTACTGTTGCTATTTCAAAAGCTTTTGATTCATATGTACCTAATACCCAGTAAACCACTTACATCAAATTTCAAATCAATTGCTCCAATAGTTCACTTAAAATAGCACTTACAACTTTATGTTAATGTAGGAGGTGCCACACCCACTGATGCAATCTTATCATATTTCATTTGATTTCAAAGCTTATAGTAACCGACACCTCCACTCAAAATTTTATGAAGACTACTCTCATAGTACACTATCTATAGCATTAAACGTATTTCGCTTATATGGGAGGTGCCACACCCACCGGCACTATTGTGTCAAAATTTTGCAAGAAGACACCTTTTAGCGAGTATATCTGCCATATTAAATTTCATAGCGATTGCGTTGTTAGTTCTCTTTTTATAACGTTTATAAATATTGTAGGCTGTGCCACGCCCTTCCACGAAATTTTCCAGAATACTAACGAAGCGGAAGGCGTGGCCGTTAACCAATTTCACCCATTTTTATATGCTAGCAGCTTGTAAGAAGGTGTGATCTTTTTTACAAATTTCATTGAATTGGCTTGTTTATTTTTCCCGTAAACTTGATTTCAACAGACAGACAGACAGACAGACAGACAGACAGACAGACAGACAGACAGACAGACGGACAGACAGACAGACAGACAGACAGACAGACAGACAGACAGACAGACAGACAGACAGACAGACAGACAGACAGACAAACAGACGGACATGGCTATATCGACTCAGTTGGTGACGCTGATCAAGAATATATATATTTTTCCATACCTGCCACGCCCCCTTCTATGCGTTACAAACGGAATGACAAAGTGAATATACCCTCTGTGTAGGGTATAAAAAAACACTACAAATCATTAAAGACTATTAAGCAAAAATATTATTATTATAATACGCTTCATAAAAAACTTTCGGGAATGTAATAATTCTATTTCTATAAAATGTTTAATACACTAGGCAGTAACTGAAAGCGCTATAAGGCTTATCAATTTTCTTTTCTCGCAGTGTCAAAAATTTTTCAGTTATACACGCGGCAAATCGTTGAACTCAGTGGATATTTTTTTTTCTGCTCCCCCTGCACTTCTCATAACTTTTTGATAAAAATTTTATAATTTCACAAAATGATAAAATGCAACAGCAACGTAGCGACAAAAAATTTTTGCAATAGTTTTAAGGTAAACTTCTAGCATTTTTATGTCAATCAAAGTTATGATGCTTTGGTGCAGCAGCAGCAGCATCTACACTGACTTGGATGGTGCTGCTAGCCGCCATTAACAAAAGGCAACCTCAGGTCGTTTTTCGAATAAAAAGAAACAACAAAATTTTATATAATTGCACTTTGGTTTGTGCTGCAGATTATAGAGACAGATTTTCCGAGTCAACAGTTTTTTATGACCGACTGCTATGGGTTTCTGTAGATAGACCTTTGTATTTTTTTTTTTATTACAATACAATTGTTATTGCAGTTATTGTTAATTATGGTCATTATGGTGATAATTTTCTTTTTATTGTGACATGTTTTTTTTAATAATTGTCATTAAAATAATTATTGTCTACTTGTCCAGTTCAGTTAAGTCCAGTGAGTGTTAGAGAATTAAGTCAGGTTTATTAAATGAAAACTTATCTTTAGCTGTTAAGTGGTGATTTGAAATGCATTAGATAATACCCGATGCTGCAGAGTGATAAATTTTATTGCTTCAATGATAAGCTGTGATAAGTGATGTATTCTTCTCAGTAAGTAATGTCATTTTTTGAGTGGTAATATATGTTGACTGAAATTGCTTTATGATATTATTAATGTAAGGATATTTATCATATATTTTTTTTAATTTTGTGTGAGAAAATATTTTCGTAAGACCGTGAGAGTCTTAGCTAAAATTTTTCGTGATTTCAGTGAAGATGTGTAGAGTTTATCACAGGCTTCATTTATTACTGTCACATATTAATTCTTTATGACTTAACCTGCATACAACACAGTCCTAATTCAGTGAAAGATTTGTTAAAAAAAATCTCCTAAAATACCACAGCAAAATGCCAATGAATCAATGAAATTCCTTATCTTTCCTGTATCGTATGTGTGCCCATACAACACTTCCTCTTCCCGTGGGATGTTGTCGATTAGTGTCGTTTAAAGCTTTTAAAGCAATGATGTGTCAAGTTGCCATATGTTAAAAAAAAACAATTCAAAAGACTAAATCAGTGGTCTTTGGACTTCTCGCAAATCTACTGAACTTAGAGTTGGAATGTGCTTTTTGGAGGTTGAGCGAAAAGCCAAATGTATTCAAAAAGGTGTGAAATTAAAACAATTTTTTTGGGAAGTGTTTCATATGTACCTCACCAACAAGTCTATTCCCATCAAGAAAAGTCGGTGTCACCCCAAAAAAAGATTCTACAACAAAAAACAGGATCCAGCTTTAATAAATTTTTGGTTCTTTTTGATCATAAGCATCAAGGGCATTACACAACCCATTTTAGAGTAGGTAAAAGGTACAATTTACTTAATTGCAATAAAATTTTGTTTCGGGTCCGGATGTCGAATATATCTTCTGAACTTAAATTTTCTTACACAATGTTACTGAGCTTACTATTTTTGGTACAGTACAAAAAAACCTAAACAGTAAAAAGCGGCTAAAGCTAGTCAGACTAGTTTCATTCAATACTAAATGAAGTCATCAGTGACCTTTGAATGAAATGAAGAATATTTAAGCCAGATATTTCTGTTGAGGTCACCGATAGCTTACATTTTTGTATTGTATCGGAACTGAAAATGGCATTGGAAAACATATCAGGCTTAGAAACTTTTGCTTTTGGACACCAGAGGTCACTGATGATTCGATTTAGCTACAATGGATATAACTAGCATGACTAGCTATAGCCGTTTTTTACTCAATTTAAAAAGCTAAGAGCTGAAAACTCTAATGGGAACCTTTAAAGTTTTCATTCAAAGCTTACTGCCATATTTTTAAGCAACAAAATTAATATGTAAGACGCGTCAATCTGGCAACTTTTTTCTTTGGAAGATCACCATGAGATATCCACAATCAAAGTGCAATATTGTCACTTTTGATCACAATTTTCTTCACTCACAAGAGATCAATTATATCGTAGTTTTTTCCGCTTTGATTTTTTTTTGTTGTTGTTGTTCGGATAAGGTAACTTGTTTTAGAGGAAACTACAACTTTGGCATCTTCCTTTTAAATGTGATCGTTATGATCGCTTTGAAGTCACGTGCGCAAATTTCTTGTGTTTCTTCTCTTTGATTCTTTTTACGAATTGTGTCACAAAACCAACGGCGGCGGCGCTCTCTTCTTGTCAATTAGCGGCCATTTGTAACTGTTTGTCTGTTACTTCGTTAATTGACAATATTTATGAACACGTACGCAACGAAGATCGAACTGAACCATCGAGATCGATTGCAGAATCTATCGTTAAGTTGTTGTTGTCAATTTTATGTCAGCATCAATGGGTACGAGTAATATGCGAGTGTTTCGTTTTCAGTGCTGCTGCTTCCATTTGGCGCTACAGTTGGATCCACCTATTCTGCTGCCACATACTGTGACATTTTAGTTTTAATTGAAATTATGATTTATTGCCATATTTTTCTTGGTCTTTCTTCTAAGCGCAATTATTTTCATCAAAATTTTTATCGCGTCTTAGCGTTCACATTAATGAAGCTATTAACTTGACTCAAATGTGTCATAAATCTTTTGAAAACAATTCAGATTGCATTGTGCTGTTTAATTAAATGAACACTTCAAATGTACAAAAAGTTATTTGCGGTCAAGCAGCTTAATGTGTTTCTCATCTAATTATTATAATAGCGCAATGCGCGTACTATGACGCCAGTTAATAGCGGTGCAGGTTCCATTTTAGTTTAATCTGACAAATATTTGGATTTTGAGCTAGCCGCTGCTATCACTTGTCATCTAAACAATTGTAAATTGGCCGAGTTAAGTGACGACCACAAAGCACTTGATACGTATTTATTTGATGACCTGGATGGCCTTAGACATTCTAATATAGGTTAGCAATTTAGTTGTCTTACGAAATTTGATTGGTTCAGCCAGAGGGTATAGGCAGACATCCTGTAGTATCACAATGGTTCACATTTGGTTTAAGTGAGTTGGTTCATAGCTGACTGCCACTCCCACTTAACCTAAGGCTGGCCATGGACTTTTCTTGATTTTGGAGTCAATTAGCCACACATTTGTAGATAGTGCCCTAAGAGGAGGTGCTTTTTTCTTTCGGAAAACAGGTTTTTTTTTTGTCTTCTGAAATCGCTATAAATGGGAGAAGATATTCAGACTTTTTAGTCAACAGCTTTTATTCTTCCACTCACAAAGGCCATTTCAGATCATAGGTTCATTTTAAATGCAGTCGAAATCATAACAACCCTGTGAATTATTTTTGGCACAATGCGTCTTTCATTTTTGATAACGATGAGATTCACTAAGAACCTCTCTGGTCTTCAAGTAAAAATGGTCTTTATAGGAAAGCGAAACGATTACACTAAAAAAAAAATATAAAAATAATTAAATCTGATCTCTCCCCACGTGTCACACTTGGTTACAAATTTGTGCCCTTATTCCTAGTTGCGTTATGCCGTAGCGGAGCTGGGGCTCAAGGGTGCAGTAGTCCAACGAGCAATGGCTTGGGGGCAATAAAATGGTTCTTGCTGTTTATTTGTTGTAATATCCGTAAGCAAAGGCCGACGCCCTTTTTTACTTGTTTAGTACATTTTTATTTTATTTAACGATAGTTTTAAAGTCTTTTATACGAATGGGGCCGGAAAATGTGTCTTTTAGCACCAATTGCCAATAACCCTAGATCCACCATTGGCGTTACGTAGTGTGTATACGATACCTTTGGTGATTAGATCGCAGAAATAGGCGTCTGACCTATGATTTTATATAAAATTACTTAAATGGAAATGGTTTGTAACGCTTTGGCGCAAAATATACTGAACCGATTTTAACAACTTTTTTTTTAAAAAAATAAATTTGTGCTGCTAAAGGCTATTGCATACTTAGTTTCATTGTTTTTGTAATATTAAATATCTATTTTTACGATTAACTCTCTTACAGTTGTTTTTTTTTTTTGTATTACTTTTGAATATAGAATATAGTATGAGATATTACCAAAGTAATTCATTGTTACCATTTCTATACAATATTCCTCTTAGAGTCTAGGTCATATGAAGACTATTTTGCAAATTTGTACAGTTAAACTTTATACATTCACTATCAGCTCCTTGAATGCTCCAGCAAAGAACTTGTTAACATGAGCTGGCAATAACTTAATTTGTTTACTTAAAGCTTAAAGTCAAGATCAGCACTTGTTCTTATAAACGACTGGAAGTTTCCCCAAATACAATTAGTATGCTTGTTCATAAATTGAACCATGACTTAATAACATTCATTTTAATTAAAGTACAAGTTTTACGAAAATCCACAGCGATATAAGGCATTTCTCAAAAGGACTACTCATATCTGAGTACTGGTATTTTGATAAACAGAATAACAATTAATACAACATGATATTCACTTTATTAAAACAAGCTCATTTAGTTGAATAGTTCTAGGTAGGTAGAATTGCACGTCTGAATCTTTTATCTAGATTTTGCACTAGCATGTGGTTTATTTTGAAAAATGTGACTGACAGTTGAAATTAATGACCCGCTGCCTGTGTGTCATCGAAAATACGTACGCAAAAGCCACACACAGAGTGACATCAATAACAAAAATTGCATGCAAATACTTGAATTCTGTAAGATAGCTCCGTGTAATTAAAAATTTAACATGGAATATTTATCCAGTAGATGAATCATAATCGCGCATTACTGTGCCAATGCACCATACTCGCGTACTATCATAATAATTATTCACATTTAATTGAGGCTCTGATTCTGATTATGAGCGGAGCTGTAATAAACTTTAGCAAACTGTAAGCAAATGATTTAGGAAAAAGTGTTTTGAACAATTAAAAGTAACATACTGCAATTAAAAAAAATTAATTAAAAATTTACCGACTTTAAGTAAATCTTAAAGTACGTTAACAGCAACTAAAATGCGCCATAATTTAAATAGTATTTTTAGGTTTTACAGGATTCTATAACTCTTTAAGTTTCTCAGGTAAAATGATATTGATATAAAATTTAATTTTGCAAAAAAAAAAAAATTTATAGAAAAATTGCTATAAAATTCCACTCACGATAACATTTCTTGGTCGACTGGGATAAAAAGTGGAGTTTATGAGAATCCTCATTTTGTATCTTGGTAACAGTGTTGAAAAGTGGCCTTTATTGACGCAGCCATGCCTTTAATTGGATGCCAAAGCTAAATATTTAATATTGCTGATCAAAACACAAAAAAAAAAATATAAAGGGTCTTATTGTTTATAACGTCAGAACTTTTTTTGAGCCGCAATGATAAAAATGACAAGGCATGACAAAGTCCAACTGAATAATTTTTCCCTTTAGTAGTTCATATATGACATTAGTTTTGCCTTACAGCTATTGAACTATTTCACCTAGGTTAGGTTGTTAGGTTAGATTAGGTTGGATTAGGTTAGTTACGAACCAACTTACTTAGACCAAATGTGATCTATTGTGATACCACAGGGTGTCTGACAATACCCTTTCGTTGAACCAACCACATTTCGTAACAAAACTAAATAGCATGTCATCCATGTTATCAAATAAAAACGAACCAAGTATTTTGTGGCATTTTCCAGCAATAGCGAAGCAGGAGCATATAAAATGTTTCACTCGTTCATCCTCTTCCATATCACCACAACTTCTGCAGAAGTTAAAAGATCTAACATTTAATATTTCGCAAGTCTGCCGATGAGGCAGTGACCAGTTATGACTGCAACAAATGACGAGACACTATTTCTAGTGCAGGTTATTAGTTCTGAAGAACGTTTGGCATCCCATTTCGGCCAGATTTGTCTAGTTATATTGCAAATTGATCCTTGAGCCTATCTTTTTGTTAGCATTTTTTTCCATGTCTTCTTTCAGCAATAACTTGCAGGTAGCAAGTGGCATTGTAGAACCACTAGTGAGTTTAGGAAGACTAATTCTACAGATTTGATAGCAGCCTGGCTATCTGAATAAATGTTTATATCCTTTTTGAATACGACATTCATCCTTAGCCAGGATGCTACCTCTTCTATTGCCTTAAACTCTGTCTGAAACCTAGCAGCAATTCATAACTTCAGTTCCTTAGAGTAAATATCGTAACCCACCTGAATATTTAGCTTGGAGCCATGCGTGTAGAAATTAATACGGCTCTTTTTCCCCGGGAGTCCTCCTTTCCAGACTTCTCTAGATGTGAGTTACGTTATCTCTATTGAATTAGATAACTGGATCAGTATAGTCAAAATTGGAGGTTACAGTGCTCAAGCTATGGAGGATAGTTGAGTGCTCTGTTCTACCCTCGGATCAGCAAACAGTTTCCCTGAGTCTAATGGCAGCCCAAGCTGCCATTCGTTTGTGTAACAAACTATTTCATCTGGGTGAATTCCCCCATTTTTGTGTACTTTAGCAGTCAATTTCATGGTATTTATCGATATGGCTACAACCAGAGACATTGTTTGAACGATCTAAATAGTTTTTGTGTTGTTTGTAGCGAGCATACCACATGTTTTCGATTGAGATAATAATTCGGCCTTTGTATTACAAATGAAATCTCTGAAATGATTTTATTTGCCAATTTTTAAACCCTACACAGAGGGTATATTCACTTTGTCATTCCGTTTGTAACGCATAGAAGGGGGCGTGGCAGGTTTGGAAAAGTATATATATTCTTGATTAGCGTCACCACCTGAGTCGATATAGCTATGTCCGTCTTTCTGTCTGTCTGTCTGTCTGTCTATCTGTTTGTGTGTCTGTCTGTTGAAATCAGGTTTACGCAAAAACTAAGCAAGCTAATTCAATGAAATTTGGCACACAACTCACATCTTCTTGCAAGCTGCTAGCATATAAAAATGGGCGAAATCGGTTAACAGCCACGCCTTCCGCCCATACTCTATGTAAATATACCCAAGTACATTTTGAAAAAAAAGTTGCTTCGATTTTGATCAAAATTAATGATTTGGTGAATATGAGAACAAAATTAAGATTAGTCTTAGTTCTAAGTTTGCAAAAGCTCTTAAAGAGGCGTTGCACAGCCCTAAATTTTAAGTTTTATGACGCCGTTGCTCGTAAACTGTGCAAGATATTGTGATGAAATTTGGTACACGGATACAGATCTTGTGAATTTTGAATTGCGCATAAAGTGGGCGAAATTGTAAAAGCGGGCGCGGCATTTCTTTACATTTAAAAAATTGGATTTCGTATAACTCCAAATTGGCACATACGTTATTCATTAAAATTTTAGGGATGATACCACTGAAAGTACTCAACAATACAAGCCACGTCAATATACTGAAAAATTTATTTTAAGGGCGTGGCACAGCCTACAATATTTATAAACGTTATAAAAAGAGAACTAACAACGCAATCGTTATGAAATTTAATATGGCGAATACACTTGCTAAAAGGTGTCTTCTTGCAAAGTTTTGGCACAATTGCGCCGGTGGGTGTGGCACCTCCCATATATGCAAAATACGTTTAATGCTATAGATAGTGTGCTATGAGAGTAATCTTCATAAAATTTTGTGTAGATGTGTCGGTTACTATAAGCTTCAGAATTAAATGAAACTTGACAAGATTGCATCAGTGGGCGTGGCACCTCCCTCATTCAAATAAAGTTGTAAGTGCTATTTTAAGTGAACTATTGGAGCAATCGATCTGGAATTTGATGTAAGTGGCTTACTGGGTAATAGGTATATGTGAATCAAAAGCTGGTGAAATAGCAACAGTGGGCGTGGCACCTCCCATACAATTAAAATACCTTAAGTGGTATAACTATCAAAATATATGAGCAATCATAGTGGAAATTGGTGTAAGAAGTTTTTTTATAAAAAGCTATTTCTGGATCAAAATCGGAGTGGATTGCACCAGTGGGTCTGTCACCGCCCTAAATTTTAGGAATAATTACGGCACATATCGCAAACTATACAAGCTATTGTGCTAAAATTTGGTTTGATAATGTTAATCACGAATATCATTTATTGAAACAAAAGTGGGCGGAATCGTAGGAGTGGGAGTGACATATTTCGTGTTTTTCATTTCTATTCTATTTTTTTCAACATTTCCCATATTCTTTTGACATTTTCAGTTTTTTCAACACTTTCAAACATTTTTCAACCTCCTCAACATTTTTTAACATTTATTTAAAAAGTACTTTTAATGTAGTGTAGGGTATGTGAGTTTCGGCCTGGCCGAAGATAACACCTTTACTAGTTTACCTTAATTTTTTTTTCCAGAATGTCAGATTCTATCTTAGTAGCATTGGTGTATTTACAGAGAATGTAATGTAATGAATAGAGATCAAGGGTTCCACTAAAATAGAATTGTCTATCGAATGCAAAATGTCTAGAAACATCTGGTTTATTTAAGAAGCTCAAAACAATTTATCCAAGGTTACTAAAATAAATCGAATAGAGCACCTATTAAATGATATTCAGAAAAATATTGGGTCATTTATTTAAGCTACTCACTAATTAGATTTACGTGTGGAGTGCGCTGTCGAAACATTTAGTCACACGCTGCATTTTTATCAGCGAACACAAATCACAAGTAGTACAAAACTTGTAACAACAACAACAACAACAACAAAAACAATACAAAGTTCAAAAGTCTTTATGTTTAAAAATTCACCTGTACAACTGAAGCAAGTGAAAATAAAATGAAAAAAAAAATCATCATCAACATCAACCGACAACAGTTGAGCGAAATGAGTGAAGACAGTGGTGGTTTTGGTGTATAAGTGCGGCCGTAAAGCGTACAGTGATCCCTAATAAAACAAAATGAAAAATGTTTCGAGAGCTTAAAACTGTGCTGCTGCAGACTGTCTGCTGCTACAGCATCCAAACATAGCAGCAGCATTTTGTGGAGCAAGTTAGATTCATAGAAGCGATTGTGAAAGATGGAATTTTATTGGCTGCTATACAGATGAAAAAACATAGAAGATATAAAAAAGTTCATTAGAAACATGGGAGTAATGGAGTAGAGCTTAAGTTCACATGGAAAAAAAAAAGGTTTCTTCCATTCTCATTTTTTTAATGTATCGAAACAGTTTTGAGGGTAATTAATTTGCTTGTATCACAAACAAATGGCACAAACATACGACCAGCAAATGGGAGCTATTCGCCTTTTTTTAAAGACGTTCGATATACAGAAGCTCAAAAGCATTTTGAATAGGAGGATTGGTAACACACAACAAACGTTAAGCGTTAACATTTTCCAAGAAGCTCTTGAGTTGTTTCTGTTGTCTGTTTTAAATCAAATGTATTTACTTGTTTGGTTTTCTAAGAAGTTTTAATTTTAACCGTTTTGCAATTAATCTCTTTGTTGTCTTTTATGTTAAATACTCTAAAGATTTTTTGATTATTAAATAGGTTAAGCAAGTAAATTGGAATTTTTCTTTTTAATTTAATTAACAACATGATTTCTAAGCGTATTGAAAATTAAAATCTTAAATAGTTGCAATATAAAAGAAAAATTAAAGTGAAATCCTGATACCACGTAAGAAAATCAGATTGTACTTGGGAAATAGATATTCAAAGAAGAGCTTAATTAAGCATTCGTTTAGTACCTTAGCCAGCATAATACAGGACAATACAGGGTGTTTAAGAAATAATGAAATTTGTAGAAATTGCATACAATTTCTAAAAAGCAAGAAGTTTGCCGATAAATGCCAATGTAGTAAAAAAAACTATACAAGATTTTTTAAAATTTTATGTACCTAGATATCGTCTCCAGATAATACCACAAGTCATCTCAAAGTCAAAGTTCCGGAGCACCCATATCTTTACAATTAATTTTGGTTTGGACTCACTGCAATAATTTATCATCATATATTTCGGGCAGATAGACAAGGCCACGCTGGTGGTGCAGCGATCTATGTTCGTAACAGTATACCGTGTAAGATAGTTTGTTCGTCTCTTGTAAATAGTGCCGTCGAATATGTCTTTGTTAAAATTATGAATGGTGTTCATAAAATGCTCGTTGGAAATGTTTATCGTCCTAATCGTTTGGTGGATATGTCTGAGCTTTTAAGTGTTATTGAAAACATACCTTTGTCCTTCTCTCATGTTGTTATTTCAGGTGACTTTAATAGTAACCTTCTGAAGGAAAATCATCTAATCAATAGTATGCTAACGTTAGGCTTTTTCCTTGTAAATACAACAAATCCTACTCACTTTACCAAATCAATAAATACTATATTACATCTTTCGTTAATGACCGGTCAAAAGTACTTCTCTACGACCAACTGTCTGTTCAAACATTTTCTAAGCATGATGTTATTTTCCTGGTCTATGATTTTCATTTAAACAACGCTGCGCGATCTTTTTGCTATCGTGATTTTTAGCATATTAATTATACTACACTAGAGCAATGTGTTAGGAATATTAACTGGCCTTACATATATGAAATGCCCTTAGTAGATGATCAGGTAGACTTCCTCCAAAAATGTGTCAGATATCTTTTTGAGGAATTCGTACCTATTAGAACAAAAAATGAAAAGATCTCATTAAAACCTTGGTTTAATAATAAAATTCAAAATTTAATGGCTCAGCGAAATGCAGCCTACAACCGCTGGAAGAGATATAAAACTCCCGAGCTCTATATCAACTATAAGAAACTGAGAAAAAAAGTTACCGCCGAAATTAAATCAAGTAAAGTATGCTTTTATAATGATAAGTTTAAGAATGCGGTTGTTAGCAAGAAAACTTGGAAGGAAATTCGAAATATTGGCATTGGAAAAGGTTGCGGTGTAGAAAGTTATCCGATTGAGGTTAATGAGCTCAATGATAAATTCGTGAATCTGCCTATACCATCAGTCACTAGTAACTCCTACTTAAATTCCACGAGGCCTCTGAGCCATAGCATAAATTTTAGCTTTAGATGTGTTAACCAAGCAGATGTACTAAAGAGTTTCCTTGATGTAAAGTCTAACGCGATTGGATTTGACGATATTCATCCTATTTTCTTAAAAGCCTCACTCCCGATCCTACTTCCCGACATAACCCACATATTTAATAATATCCTTACAACCTCAGTATTTCCATATGAATGGAAAAAAGCTTAAATTATTCTTATCCTTAAATCTAACAATGAATATCGCCCTATTGCCATTTTATCTTTTTTGTCCAAGGCATTTGAAATTATATTGCACCGGCAAAATAGTGAATTTATTTCTACCAAAAAGCTATTAACTCATCGACAGTCAGGCTTCAGAGCTAAGCATAGTTGCACTACAGCTTTAATTGATGTTGTTGAGGATGTCAGAGGTGGGCTTGATGATAACGAAATATCATTTTTAATACTCCTAGACCACTCAAAAGCCTTCGACATTGTCAATCATAACATCTTACTTACCAAATTGGTCTAAATGTTTAATTTTTCAATTACTGCAACTAATTTAGTACGATCATACCTGTCCTCCAGATCGCAAGCCGTCCATACTAGTGAATTTACTTCCAGTTTTCTACACATCAAAAGAGGAGTTCCCCAAGGGTCTATCCTAGGACCGCTCCTTTTCTCTATTTACATAAATGATTTGCCTAAAGTCCTAAGAAATTGCAAAATTCATATATACGCTGATGACGTGCAGTTGTATGTTAGCTGTAATCGGGAATCCATTGTAAATTGCGTAAACAATATCAATGAAGATCTATCTCGAACTGAAAATTGGGCTGATTTAAATGGTTTATGTCTTAACCCAAACAAATCGAAGTGTATTGTCATCAGTAAAACGATCATTGATCTCTCGTCTGCTCCAAAAATTACCTTAAAAAACAATTGTATTGATCATGTTGAAACAGTTAAGAACCTTGGCCTGATTTTCAACAGAACGCTTTCCTGGAACAACCACATAAATAACTCTATAGGCAAAGTCTACGGGATGCTTCGTGTGCTATGGATAACCCAATTCTTTACACCCCTCAGGATTATATTGTTACTTGCAAAGACCTATTTGATTCCTTCTCTCATATATGGTTGTGAAGTCTTCGCTAACTGTGATTACTCCACCAAACAAAAGCTAAATGTAGTCTTTAACAATGTAGCCAGATATGTTTTTGGACTTAAACGCACTGACCACGTCTCTCAATATGCAAAACGACTTTATAACTTAACACTCGAAAATCTTTAATGTTCCGAACTCTACTTCTGTTGCATAAAATAGTTTTTACGATGCAACCTCAGTATCTTTTTAATAGATTATTCTTCCTTAGATCAAATCGTGGAAAGAAAATATTACAGATACGCCATACCTGTTTAACCTCTGAACGGCAATTTTTTATCTATGCTATACGCCTTTGGAACGCTCTTCCATCTAACCTTAGATCTATTAAGAACCCTGTGCAATTTAAAAATCAACTCTTTTTGCATTTGTCAAATTGGCAATGATATGCTAAGTATTTCTTTATTTATATTTTTTTATTTAAGTTTTTAAATTTTTTTAGTTTTTATTTTCTGATTTTGTTTCTAACCTTTATTTCTCAATCTTTATTATCTTATTATAAGTGATAATTCTTTTAACCTTTGTTGTCGGTCAATTGTAGTTTATTTTAATTTTAATTTAATTATATTAAATTCTGATGAAATCATATAACAGTGTACATTTATAATTATCTAGTACTCTAATCATAAGTTATATATCTTGTTGTACTAGAGATTGAACTCATAAATAAATAAATAAATAAAATAAATAAATAAAATAAATAAATGTCCCATGCAGAGATGTTAGAGTTGAACATGGAGCCTAACCACGCTAATCGTATTCCACAAGCATACACTGTGTAGGAATATCATTTTCTTCCGGAGAATGAAGCTCAATAAACTCTGTGAGGAAGATGGCAAAAACTAGTCAGTACAGTCACTTCGGACAAAAAAAAAATATTTGGTTATTTTGCATGGAAATGGATGTGGAGCAATGAAGCATAATTCAGCGATGAAAATGGAATGTAGAAAAAATTCCAAAAATAACATCTCGATAGGTACGAGTATATCAGACATGATACTATTGAGTACACTTTGAAAAAGGGTGTTTATACACACATTTTTGATCAAAAAGTCTTCTATGACAAATAAGAACTCACGTAACGATATGTGAAAATTGTTTAAGGTTTACAGTTTGCAAAGCAATGTCTGATTTTTCTCTCTCCAGTGACAGAGCTAAGTCTGCTCACCTGGCTGATAAATCTAGCATCACGAAAACAGGGTTAGATTAGTGCCCCAGGACAGAAAGTTTGGATCGCGACAAGCAAAAAATTCTCGAAATAATTTTTTTTTAGGCCGTTTTCTTTAGAATAAACCTTTTTATTGTGACAATACCATTTTACCTGACTGCTTCCAAAAATAATATTCATGGTATTATGGATAATTTAAGTTGTGAAAAATTGTGAAAATAAGTTTTCTGTTTAGGGGTGTGGTACCACACATTTAGGGACAAATATCTTTCCTCAGGATTCAGGCGATCTTCATAGCAAATTTCAACAAAATTGATTGATAAGTATAGCTGTAAGAAGATATTTTCTGGTCAGAGGAGTGCCACCGCCCACTAAAAACCAATATATTTACCCAAGAATCATTCTATCCACACACAAAATTTTATCAAAATTGGTGGAACGGCTCAGCCGTGCCAGCGTTGTCTTGTATTACGGGCGGTGTCTTTTAAAATCATTTTTTCGAGTTCAATCTATCTCCGCACTAAATTTTTTCAAAATCGATGAATCAGCAAAGCCCCTCTTCACAACGTTTCCAACAAAAAAAAAAAAAAAAAAATGAAGCGATTATGACGCATAATGAAAGAAGAAATATAAAAATTCAAAAATATGGGACCAAATAAAAATTCTATTGTATACTTTTAGTTGTTAAAGGAAGGTAAAATTCCATTGTATACTTTTAGTTGTTAAATAATGGTAGAATTAAGTTGTCATATATAAGAAAATAATGAAAATTCTGAGAATCGCGCTTCAGAACCCAAAGCAAAGTGAAGTGTGCGTAGGCGAGGAGTCTGAGTCCCCTAGTTTAACATAATAACGCAATTTCCAACTTGGGCACACCGGTGGCAGTTACAGCCAGTATGTTCCTCAAACGAAATTCAGTTAATTTTTTCAAACATTTCTTTTTATTTTATTGTAAATGTAACACAAAAAACATCAGATTTATTTATATTTTAGTTGTATTTAAAAATATTTACAAATATTTTTTTATGCTTTAAGTTTTAACTTAAAACTATAAAACTTTTAGTATTAGTTATGAGTATTTTTCTTAACATATAATTTGTGTAAATATTTTTCTGCTCCATTTTTTGGCTTAAAATTATTGATATCAAAGCTTTAACATGTTAATAAAAAATAACAAGCTTTTGAAAGCCATGCCTTAGCCCTCTTAATGTTTCACAAAATATTGCAATGATTGTTGTTGTTTTTAGTAAATTGAATTTGTTTGTAAAGCGCTGTTGCGTTAATGGAAGGATACTTAATGGACGTCTCTACGACTATTGAACATCGGTTACATAATTTTAAAATTTTGAAACATTATTAAAACAAAAAAAAAAATAAAGTAAAATTTGCTAAAGTAAGTGACAGGCTGCAATATTAGCGGAGGAAGCCCAAAACTATGCCACATTTGAGTTTGCAGTTTTAGCTTTTTATATGTTGCGAAAAAGCTACATTCTTTTCATTGCATAGTTTTAGGCGCGCGTTTTTTTTTTTTTTTCAAACAGCCAGTCGGCGTTGAGTTTGAAAATAATTTTAAGATTTTGCAAAAAAAAATTACAAAATTATTTGCTAAGTTCTCGCTTGAAATTTGAATTAACATTGCACTAAATTGTAACAACAAACCTAATCATTAAACTATTTTTACTAATTTTATTTACTACATTAAACTCTTTTTTTTTTTGAAAAAAAATTTAAATTTCTCTAAGTATTAAAGTTCGTTTACTTCTTTAAGTCACTTTATTTATATCGTTCAGTTGCAGTTTTAATGCTCCACTTAATCTAGTTTTCAAAAATAACTTGCAAAATTTCAGAAATAAATTTAAATTTGTGCTAAGTATGGTTTGTGGATTTGACTAACTAATTTCTCATGTAAACAGTTAGTGTATTAGGGACTTAAACATTACATAAATGAATCATTCTATGAAGTATTAACACCCCTCTGAATAGAAAATTACAGTCAATGGGTATATTTTAGCAAAGAATGTATTAAGGCTTTATGCGTGTACTTTGGTTTAAGAAGTGGTCCAATAGAGAAAAAGCAGCATCGGACAAAGCATGGCAGCCAAATGAGAATCAACTCAAAAAAAGTTTATTTTTCTTAGGAAATAAACTCATAACCTCACATGTCATTATATTGATTCAAGGCCATTTTTTTCAAAACTAAAATACATAATGCTCCAAATGTCAGAGTCATAAGAGATTTTCCCGACTGTTATACGGTATAACTTATACCCAGAAATCAGAGCACACTGTCATTTGCGAGTCAATTTAGACATGACCATCAGTTCGTCTTAAAACCAAGTGAGATGATTGAATGAAAACCGGTACATCAGCTACACCTTCGAACATACTCGTATGTAGATCATGAGATTGAAAATGGGCAAAATCGGTTCACGGACATGCCTGTCGCCCATACAAACAAAACATTCAAAACGCTATGTTGTAAGTTATTTCATGTAATGCAATCAAATTTCTTAAATGTTCTAGAAATCACTCTGGACAAAAAGTTGGCGAATTTCTACAAAAGAGCGTGATACTTTCCATTTAAGCAAAAGCTTTCAAAGGCAGTACTGAGAGAATTATTTGAGCTTATGAAATGAAATTTCACACAAAGAACTGTGACAGTTCACAATTGCCTTGGTTTTTAACATGACCGCTTCCTTTGAAAGGCTTAACGGTACGGTGTGACAAGCCAAATTTGAATTATTTTATATACGTTCCTAATTATAGGACGATTGCTATTGGAAACAGATACCAAAGTTAAGTTACAGTAGAGGCTGTAACTTCACCTATGGTTTGAGTTGAGAACTATCTAAATCTCTTGCCGTCCTTGGAACAGCCACCAGATTCAGAAAATGCAACTCCATACTGACTTTGCTCTCCCTGCTATTCAGGTTTCAACCTCAGCTGAAAGAGTCTACCGCATGCGGTCTACCCTATTGGACTTCATACAACTGCCGGGCTAAAACCGAAATCCTAATTTGTTAAAAGTAAACTCGGTACAAGGCTCAAAACGAGCCAAGTACAGTTCAGTTTACTATTTACTTCCAGTTTTAAATTTACCTCAACGCCCTCGGGCACTGGTAAGCCACAGTGTGTAAACAGTAGAAATGATTCGGATATCATCTGGACAAGAACTAGGTGAACATTTTCTCAAATTTCGGCCTTCTTTGAACCACTATTTAAATGAAAGTACCCGAAATATCAAAGTATTCACAGTGGAGCAGTAGGCATCAATATTAAAAGTATAACCCATTGAACTTTATGCTAAATGTCAACACTCACAATACTTAGCCATTTGAACTTATCATAAGAAATATGTATGTGCTATGTTACACATACATGCATGCATGTACATATGTAAATTAAATTATAGTAACAATATTTTATTTTATTTATTTACGAATATAAGTTATTACAAATTCGATCAGTATACTGCTTTGCATACAAAAACACACTTTAAAATGTTCAAAAATGACTGACTTATTTAATTTTTTTAATAATTCTCAAGTTTCAGCAAAATTGCCAACAATTCTAAGTTTCGCTTAATATTCGATGTTATTTCAACAAATCACAAAATTAAAGTACTTTATCTGGTCATTCCTTCAAAGATTTTTTCATGGGATAATGCATCATATTAAGTGCAATAGTTTTATGTCTAATGCCAAACATTAATTAAACATCTGCAACAATTTTTCGAAGCCTAGCGCCTTAATTCTTTCCGAAACCTAATGCTGTTATAAATGGGCTTGGACTTGAACATTTTAGTTTTGGTCTGATTAAGCTAGCTATTCGCCAAATCGGTAACTCCTGCGCCGAGAAATTTTAAAACGATTTTATTCTGACGCATAATTATATTGTTTACGCGAAAATCAAACTTTGAGCTTCATGCGGTAACTGAAGATATCATTTGTAAGCGCCTACCTTGCGGCTTCTCCCTTTTTTATGTAGAACTAACGTTCTATTGCTATTAGAAGGAGATCGGCTACAAAAATGTTTTTTTGCTCCGCCCTAATGTACATATGTATATGAAGCAACCGAAAAATTGCATTCATTTCATAAGATTTTTTTTAATGGATGTGAGTACTTTTTATTTAGTTTTGTTGCTCAAGAAAAAAAAAACAAAAAAAAGCTTTCAGGAAAAGTACCAACCTTGAGGACTCCGATTTTACTAATTATTTTTTTTTTCTGGTTAGCATTTGATTAGTTGAAGTAGTATGAATGATTTTGCCATAAGTCGAATCAATGTTGCGGTATGATTTTTCAAAGTTTATAAACAATAATATATTAGTGGTATTCACACTAGCCTCGTCATTTTGTTAGTCGTTATTCGTTATTTTTTCATAAGCTATTTGTTTTTGTAAAGTTATTGAACTATCGGACTAACGAGTAATTAATTGTGATGACATCTGGTTGCCAATAAACAAACCTATTTGATGCGAAATTCCATCAGTGGGCGTGCCACACGCTATACATACAAAATTGTATTGCAGCAATTGTTATGAAATTTGTTGCAAAGATTATCGTTGCTATAAGCTTTGTTGGGACGAAAGTAGAATATAATTACATTAGCAGGCGTGGTACCTCCCATACGAGCAAAAGAACTTTTGCATGTTATGCTGCATGAAAACTATAAGCAGTCAGCTTGACCTCTGAAGGTCGAAACTAACAACAGGAACACATGCGATTGTAGGGTCAATGAGCAGGCCAAGTTATTTTAAATTACATGATCACAATACATTCTACTAGTTACAATAAAAAAAATCAAAATTTGAAAACCAATGATATAAAATATAAACTTTATACAAATATTGCAAACATTTCAGCCACTAAAGATGTGCAATTCATATTTGATACTAATGCCAATAACAATAACAATAATTCTTTACGATAAGTATTCAATCTAAATGCCTGCCTTCATTGAGTTAATCAGAAAATTTCTCAATCTAGCTTACAGAGAACTATATATTTGACTACTACTTATTTTAGAAACTATATATTAGAGACTAATTTGTGCTATCAACTTAGACATCTAGAGTTGGTAAGTAAGTACAATAAGTGGGATGCAAAAAGTTCATGATGACAACTATCATAACACCATATATAGAGTGTATTAAAATGAGACAAAATATTAGTGTTGCTAGGAAAATACAGCGATAGAGATTGAATATAAGGTGTATGTTTCTTTTTATATATATACAAAATGCAATGTTGAACTAAAAACCTTAATCTAATATCAGGTTTAAATAGGTTTTCATTTTCTTAGTTTTGATTAATAGGACCCCTGATGTGATGCCCCTGACGCCGTTGTATGCGATGTTGTTGATTCTCTATGACCTGAAGTTGAGGTTGATGATTTTTGTGATGGTCTTATATCATCGATTTGTATTAATTGTTCGATGGGTATTAAAGAGAGTTCGCCGCCTGATTGTTGCACAGGTGGTAGTTTTGCCAGGGCCTAAAGAAATATTTTTTCAGAATGTAAAATATTATACTTTTGAAATAAATTTTGAAAAAAAATTATAAAATCTACCTTTGCATGCTCCAACGCAATGTTTGCTGCCTTTTCGGCTTCACGTTGTCGACGCTCTTTCAGCTTAAGCGAAAATATCGCAACAGATCGCGCACTTTTGATTAGCTTTTGCTTAAGACGAGATTTCTTAGCTGCCAACTCAGCTGCTGTTGATAGTAATAAATTAAGATATTAACAATTAAGATCAGTATTAGGATCAGTAAAGGTAATAATATCACATATTAAAATCAGACGGAGTTAATAACTAACATGTTGAGAAATTGGCAATATTATTTTGTTTGACCGTTTACTTGAATTGGGGCAGTGCGAAATGGTTTTTAATTTTGCCAACATGTTTTGTTTGGCACGCTGAAGTTGATGTAGGGCACAGACGAATACACCATCAGCTATCAAAGTTATGTCCACTGCTCTTGAGGCCAATGGATAATCGTGTGTCTGCCATCCACTTCTGGAGGAAGTATGATGTGACATATCTGGATAGTGATCGACTGTCAACTCTTTCGGGGTCTCACTTATGTCTTCTATACGAATGGTATCTAGATGACGAGAGTGGTTATTCTTTTTCCACAGAATATATGGCAAAAGTTTTGGCAACAAAGTTTTTTTTCAAGGTGGATTGGAAGGTGTCTGCAGTGACAGTCAGGCTGCGCTAAAAGCGGGCTCTAACTCGATCAGCTATTCAAAGTTCTTAAGCAAGTACAAGGCAAACATCAATTGCGCAGTAAGGCACAATTAGTTGAGTCTTATTTGGGACCCCGGACACTGTGTTGCCAAAGAGAATAAACTAGCGAATGAATAAGCACACTAGGACTAAGCGGCCATACCTGGAGTCATTCCTCAAGATCATTTTAACGGAATTCACTCGTTGGATCGAAGATTTTATGAGCATTGCTTCAAGATTGCAAAGTTTTCGTGAAAGACCGTCCAGAAAAGTACCGAAGTTCTGCTTCAGCTGTGAAGAAAAGTTCTGTTAATCATGGGGAAAATCATATGTGGGCAGCACTTGTCTAACATACGTCTCATTACTGATCCAACCTGCCAATCGTTTCTTGAGGACGGCGATAAAAAAGAGCACTCTTTTTGTAGCTGTTCGGCTTTCGTAAGTGACAGGAAAAGGTTACTGTATAGCAATGACTAGGGAAATAGTCGTGCATAAGGTTGATACAAAGCTTTGGCTGTCCTCAGAGGTACCCTTGGGCATTCTAAGGCGCTTACCCGTTTGAGGACCATTTTTCAAACAAAAAAATACTATTGTACAATTCGATGAGGAAAGAGCCCATTTTTCAATAAATATTTCATTGCATCAATCGAAGTTTTGGAAACATCAAAAGAATTAGTTAGAAAAGAATACAAAATGAATCTGGGAGGACCCGGGGTCATTATAAAAATTGTTTGACCTTCTCCTATACCCATCGACAACTCCAATAACAGTGTTTGTTTTTTGCGAAATGGCCCAAAAATGTGTATCCGGAGCGCATCACGCTTCCGCCCTTTATACGCCCATGGGTGCATGGTTTCATAGTGACTTAGTATTTTAGTATCGTAGTCCTTTAGTAATATAATATCTAATATGCTATCATTTTACTAATATAATGTTTTAGCAGGAAACACGTGAATCGGAGAAAGATTGGGGGGGAATTTAAGGCCAACATAAGAGTTTTATGGAGGCCCAGTGGGACAGTTGCGAACATAACACAACAAAATCTCACATAACGAGCGAGCAATCAGTTATTGAACTTTTTCATTAAAAATTGCATATTTTTTAATTTTGAAACCAATTGTTTTCATTCGAAATAAAAAAAAACAATGAAATAAAAATCAAAATCAATAATCAATTCCTACCTTTTGTTTCATCATCGGTGCCAGCACCTGATGCCGCGGCTTCTACCTCAGTTGGACCACCCTTTTCCACCGTACTCTTTTTATTACCGGATGAACTAGGTCGTTGCTCTTTTTCCACCACCGTCACCGGCCCGCCATGCGCTGATGAGGATGATGATGTTGAAATCGCACCAACGCTGGGTCGTGATGCGCTACTAACAACTTTGCTAACTTCGCTGCTACCAACAGTAACACCCACTCCAACTCCACCACCTCCAGAGGATGAGGATGATGAAGGTATCATTTGTTGTTGTTGTTGTGAGGCGCTTGATTTCATCATAGCAACGTTGCTCCAGGATGGTGCAGGCTTTAATATATCAGTTGTTTCTGTATTGCTTGTTAATTCCTTTTTTTGTTGTTGGTGTTGTGTAATTGAGAGTGGTTAGGTGTTCATAGAAATTTATTTGTTACGTGGTTTATGGTGCATTTTTGTTTGTTGTTATTGCAGTGATTATGGTTTTGGTTGCGTTGAAAATTTTTAGTTTTTAATAATTTATATTTTTGCAATATTTGTGCCACGTTTCATTTTAACGCGTTGCGTGTTTTTCCAAAGTGCGGCATTAAATTGTTTTTAGTAAAGTGAAAAGAGTACAGACATTTATAATTAGGTTGTTGGAAAATATAGTAAGGTCATAGAAAAGAACACACATTGAAAGCTTGGGAACGCTTTAATACAACTACAACAAAATAGGAGTTTTTTTCTTTTTTTTTTGGTATAAAATACTTAAGCAAATTAGAAAGTTAAGCTTAACGTAAACAACATGTCATTAAATGCAAGTAATTTTATATTCACTACTTTTACTGATTCAATAACTTTGGAGCACAACTTTGCAACCTAAAAAAGCAGGTCATGTAGCCAGCGCCGCTAAGGGTAAAGCCACACAACGGAAAAAAACCATGTCGTATGAGTAACGTATATATGAGGCCAAGCGCGGCGCTGAAAACCTTTGACAGCAAAATATGATGTTCGGCCATTGTCCCAGAAAAAAAAGCTCTAGATGACTTTGAGTGTAACTCTTAATTTTTTTGTAAAATTTGAATAAGTTGCATTATTTTTCAAGTGAAAGATTCCAAGGATCTAGCTTCGAAGTTATAACAATCTAAATTGCTGAAGACCCTCATAAGGTACGAATCTAATCATCATATTTGCCGTAACAGCTCTTTACTTTATTCTCTTCTGTTTTGGAACTTTTTTCATGGGGACCGTATCTAACTTCTCTTGCTGCATTATGTTTACATCGTTGATACCAACATTGTGTCCGAGTTTTTCGCATTTAAACGGTAACGTAGTTTTCTGATCAGTTTGATGCTGCAATCGTTGGTCTGATCTGCGTGCTGACATTCATATTATACCCTACTCTCAGGACATATTCACTTTGTAATTCCGTTTGTAGCGCTTAGAAAGAGGTGTGGCATATATAGAAAAGTATAAATATTCTTGATCAGCATCAAAATCTGAGTCAATTTAGCCATGTCCGTTTGTCGGTATGCAGTGACTTTGCTAGGGGGAGAGATTGAATGCAGTATTTATTGAAATGTACAAATTATTTATAGTATTCAGAATTTTAGAACATTTTCATTTTTTTCAAAAATAATTAGATTATTAATAACAAGGTTCTTCACCCTGAGCGCCAAATGTTTACGCCACGCCATCACATCGCACGTGAAATGTAAAATGGGCGAAATTGGCTTTTAGGCACGCCTATCGCCTATACAAATTAATCAAAAATCAATCACCCAGACGCAATCTGTAAGTAGAAAAATACAATTACTATTGAGCTAGGCTGCCGGTGCCCTGAATTTCTATGCGATTTTTTCGTGCGGCAGATTCTGAAAATCATCAAGTTCAAGGTAATATAAATAATGCGAGCACTCTCTGCCATTGCTTTGCCTCTGCTTTATTAATTGAGAGCCATTTCAAACTGTGAAAGAAAGGTACCATAAATAATTTTATCGCGTCTACCTTTTATTTTTAAAAATCCGTCCATACATTAAAACAGTTGAATGCGAGAGGCAGACGTTTTTTTGCAGAGTTTCAGAGTAATTACGTTTTTTTTTTTTCAAAGTTTTATGATTTTATCGTCAGGCAGATTGAAATTATTGTAAAGATTTTGTCATAAAAATCGAAAGAAACAACCTCAGTTACTTATTGCATTTATTGCCGCATTTAAAAATTCCAATATTACATTCATGCAAAAAAAAATTTAGTAGGTATTAAATCATTTTATCCCGTCTGCCTTTTGGCTGACTTACAATAAGCATTGATATAGAAAAGGCAGACGATTCTAGAGCTGTTTTTTTCGAAGGCAGACGTTTTTGAGCACTTAATTTGCATATTATAAAGGTGCACCAAATCGGACATCATTTTGCTTATGCATCCCTGATTTTTATATGAAGTTTTTTTTTATACTTTTAGCATTAGTTAAGACTAGCCTCCATAGCATTTTTATTTTTTTTCGCCGAAAGATTGTTAGTTGAAATTTATTGCAAAGATCAAGACACAGATCGACGTAAGTTCCAGTACGGCAGAATGACTACAAAAACAGTTAACGATATCTCGGAGAAAAAAGAAATAGCGGAGAGCTAAACGTCTGCCTCTTATATTTTCAGTTTCTAGAAGTAAGTTAACAGAGTTTTTTTTTTATATTAACAATTGCGGTTATTAAAAATACGGCAGTGTTAACGTCTGCCTTTTATACTATCACAATCTATGTCCTTAAAACAATTTAACAGAGTCAGACGCGATAAAATAATTTATAAAAGCTTTTTTTGACCAAAATCGATGATTTTGACATATACAATCGCATATATTTCGAAAGAGCGGAGAGCTAAACGTCTGCCTCTTATATTTTCAGATTCTAGAAGTAAGTTAACAGAGTTTTTTTTATATTAACAATTGCGGTTGTTAAAAATACGGCAGTGTGGACGTCTGTCTTTTATACTATCACTATCTATACCATGCCTTTAACACAATTTATCAGAGGCAGACGCAATATAATAATTTATAAAATTTTTTTTTTTGCAACTTTAAAATTTGTTAAAAAAAGCGGCGCTATTTTCACTAACCTCTACATTGCATATCAATACCAACGATGATAAAATCATATGCCTAAAATGTTTACCGGTTTTCTAACTATAAGCTTGTAGCTCCTGGCTATTTTTAAGCCCATGCATTCAACAAATTTTTATTTTTCTCCAATGTGCTCATCATTTGACGCTAGATTTGTGAACATCTTAGAAACGTTCTTGGGGGCTATAAAAACTAATGATAATAAAAAAAATTCATAAACGCTGTTCTGTTGTACTCATTTCGATTATAAAGAATGAAGGGAGATTATGATATGCCCATGAGATTCTTACTTTTGGAATATCACACTTTAGCTTAGCTTAGTCTTTTTTCGATCGTCTTAGAGATAAAAAAATTCGAGGATACCAGCTGAACATATGTAAATTAAGTGCAGCAAAAAATTTTTCTTTTGAGGTAAAATTGTCAACAGATCAATTCTGCCAGAAATTATAAATATCGGGTTTTCAACTGCATTGAAATTTAAATGAAAACATGAAAAGCATTCAAATTATTGCAAGAAAATTGGCCATATCTTGAAATAAAAATAATAGTGCAATAATTTTGAAAATGTAACATTTGCTTTGTTTTTTTTTTTTGTTTTATTTTCAGCACATCAAAAATTTTCAGCACATCAAAAATTTGCTTGCATAACCAGAAACCAGAGAACAGTTTTCCACAGGAACAGAGAACTAACTACCTTTGCTATGCAATCTATGCTCCTGTGTAGATTTATATTATCGCTGACTTTTAAGCGGGACATCCATTCGGGTGCATGTGGTTTTAAAGTCAGTTTGTTGTCCTAGTTAAGGGAGTTTTACGTTTATGATGTTTTAAAAAAAAATATTAATAAGGATGAAATATACAATAGAAGCCAAGTAGATAAAGGTGGTAAAAATGTTTAAGTGTTAGTAGTTTGCAATACTGCAATTAAAGTTTTTAATTCAAAGTCAAAAGAATAAAAATTACAATGAAAGAAAAACAAAATGACTCAGAAAGGTGTGAAGTTTTTAAAATAATTTAAAATTTTTGTATAAATCCTTACACTCGTTTGCAAATATCCAGCACTCTCGGCGGAGATCTTGCGCGGCTTAAACGGTGGTATATCCGGTATCTTTTGTGGTAATGGCGGCGGCGTTGATATCTGTTGTCGACTGCGTTGTGGACTGCTGCTGGCACTGCTATGATCTGCAGAATCACTGGATTTTTTGCGGAATGGTGGTATTTCAACCAAATGCAAGGTCGGTCTGGTAACAAGCGCCAAAGTGCTGGCGCTTGTGCTACAGAAAGGAAGTAAAACCGCAAAATAAAGAGGGTGCATATGAAATATGTGAGGGAAGTGGTAAGGAAAGTGATAAGGAAAACAAAAATGTTTTTTTTAAAATAGGAAAAAGAGAAGAGCAAAAGTTTAATAAAATATATTAATTTATATGTAAAAAATATTGCATAATACACACGTGCGCTTGGGTGTTTTTAAGGTATATTTTGCTTTGAAGTGCCAATTGAGATAGTTACAGATATATAGGCTGTATATGACACAAAACACAAATCTTGCTCATATCAACAAGCAAAAATTGGCGTTTACTGATACGAGAGCAGAGTTAATATTTGTCACTTGTGTCATATAATTATGCATTAGAGGTCTGCATGAGTGCCCTCGAAACAATCAACACATAAACTGCCGTATGTAATAAATTTCGAGTGCTTGAAGTTGCAGAACATTTTATTTGCGATATATTTGCAAGTGCAACACTCACCACCACTCCTGCTTGGTGTTTCGATTTGTTTTGAGTTTATTTGTGTTTTTTCTCACAAAAACTCGATTGATTCGCTACGTGGCGAGTGGCTTGATGGTCGTTTCGAGTGCACTCATGCAGACCTCTATTTGGTATACTCGTATATTATGTGGGTCATTTTTTGGTAAAATCAAAGGAATCTGAACTTATGGTCTTCAATTTTAAGGAATTTTTTTGTCGGTATTCTATGACTAGTTGATAGCTTACCATAAATCATATCAGCATAGGTCAAAAAATTGTCGCACTACAATTTTTCTTAACTTATAACAAATATGAGAAATAATTTATAAAATATTTGCAATTCGAAAAAAATTGTTGAAATATTAAATCTTAGAAATTAGGGTGTCTTAAAATTCTTACAAGAAGTTTTCAATTAAAAATTATAAATTTTTATTGATTCATAAAGATTATAGTATAGTATAGAGTTATATATGGATTTGCAAGTTGGGTAAATGGTATATACGATTTTGCTGACACTTATGCACTCTTTTGTTGAAATTTTCCATGGCCGTTTTGCAAAAATGTGGAAGCAGTTTGTTAATACAACGCTCAATATACTAGGTTAAGCAATAGACTTCAAAAAACGGCGATAAATCGGTGATGGGCATTTCTGATCACAAGGCCAGAAAATGCTTCATGCAATAATTGGATTATTTCTCGAACTCTGTGGTATGTAACACGGTTTTGTTAAAACCTCTGGAAACTGGAATTTTATTTTACGAAAGCAAGCACCATTGAAGAAGAGTGGTCCAATGATGCCTCCAACCCAAAATCAGCTCCGAACAAACGTTGTGGATGCATTTGTCTCTAAACAATCACTCGCAGATTTTTTCAACCTTAAATGCGACAATTTTAACAATTTCTCATCATCAAAATGGAAATAAGCCATTTGTTCGAAAAATCAGCATCCATTTGCTGTTCAATTCAATGAAATCTCTTCACTGTCTGTGGTCACTAGGCTAGAGTTCTTGAGTCGATTGAACTTTGTAAGCATGATGATAAATATTTTTCGTGAGAATGTACTATGGAGTACTTCTTGAAATGTTCAATTCTTGACCATGATGTCGAATTGATGTGTGAGCCTCAGCAACACCCAGGGTTGCCAAGTTGAAAACGAGGAATTAACGGCCTTCCAAAGAACAAAAAATTTTTAAATGCGAAAATTTTTTGTGAGATTTCTATTGTTGCATTTTTTTTAGTCATCAAATTTATTTTTGCGGCCAAAGTGTATAATTATTCTTGTATAAAAGAGTTTTACCTTCAACTAACGGCTTCTACCTTCAATTAACGGCTTTTTTCGAGAAATTTTTCCAGTTCATACGCGGCCTACGGCCCTGGCAACGTTAAAAAAGGCCACTTGGCAACGCTGGCAACATTCTCACGAACTGCTTCGATGTTTTTGTGTTGAAAAACTTATTGAAGATGGTCAGAGTGTCTAATATTACGAATTGATCTTGATCCCCCTGAATTTTGTAATTAATCTCTTTACAGTTGATGAAGTTATAGCCTGTTCCGACCATACTTTGTATCAAAGTTGCCATGTTTTTAAAGTATTGCTCAACAATAAAAACGCGTTGTTCTTTCGTGTAGCACTCCAGTTTGAATGACCCTGAACTTTTAATGACCTTGAAAAACACTTTTCACCTTGCGTGATTTTTGAAACACCCTGTAGTTGATCTTTCAACATTTTCTCAATTTTTGATTTCCATAGAACATGGATCAAAATTCAAATTTTGGTATTCATAATTTTAGTTTTGATTTTTTTCAAATTTGCTAAAAAAAAAAAATTATGTATTAAAACCACAATGGGATCATAAAATAATTTACTTTTTCTTTATTTTGGAAATGTTTTGTGTAAATTAAAATACCGATACTTGAGTCTTGCCACGTTTCAAGTTTAACTCAATATTTATATCATTTGCCCTGTAGGAATTAAAAATGATTTTCATAGAAAGACCTCAATTTTTAATTATTTACTGCAACCTGCAAGTTATGGTCACAGGAATTAAAAAATTAGACCTAGAACGGAGACCATAAGTTCCTATTCCTTCCATTCAAACTTGTAATGTCCCATATAATAACACTGTACAGAAGCATTTTGTACATATTAAAGTATTTTATTAGCATAAAAAATACTTAGTAATAGAAATAAATTTTGAATAAAAACAGCTTTGGGAACAAAAGCGTTCTATACACTATATACAATTTGAAGAACGACTACATATCACTACTACATGTTCACATTGACGTTCACCATCACATGTTTCTAACTCTCGACAAAATTCATTGCTAAAAAAAAGCCTAAAAGTATGCTTCACCTGCTGAATAGCCAATCATTTATTCACATAGAAAAATTTTCAAGCGTAACCTTTTGTATTGCATACTTTCCGTATGTTTCCTTAATTTTAGCAATGTCATTGTCATAGTTTTTCAGCATTGGTGGTAAATTTACAATTACGCTTTTAACTTTTTAGTATTACCCCGAAAAGGTGTGCATTCTTTGATAATGATTTGAGTTTAAATTACGAACTGAATATCCATGAAATGCTGGTATTTCCGGTATTTTCTTTTTCAGCTTACAACTTTTACATGCTCTAAAATTATATTTTAAATTGTGAATGTTTTACTTTTCTTCTTAATTAGCACTTACAAGTAATAGTGTAATATAAGGTAAATAACATGCTGCAACTACTTAAAAGGTATAGGTATTTAGAAACTCCCATAGGTGCCGAAAATTAAGAACTTCAACCGAGAATAATATGGTAATGGGCGTAAAATTCGGAGATGTGACCTCAATATACTAATCAAAAATAAGAGTATTTAATGTGTTTCATAGCAAAGTTTTAAAAACCACCAAATAAATCACTACTTCAAATGTAACATTTATGAGCTTGTAAGCTTTCTATTTTAGACATTTTTCGACCTAAATCGGATCACAGCATAAAACTACCATCAGCAAAAGTTAAAGCTTCTTAACCTATAACATATTTTTTGATTAATGGATTATTTTCCAAGAAAATCAAACAATTCTGAAAAAGTGCATAGTTTTGCAAACTTCGAAAAAAAGTTCGAAACAGCGAAAGTTGATGAAATTTTATCACAGATTAAATTTTTCTGCACGAAATTGTTTAGTCATTCATTTTTCTACAATTTTGTGCTTAACTCATCTATCGATTTGAGGCATACTTTTCAAGTAATTGATCAAAACGTTTTTTACCACTATACAGAGGTCCCCCCTCCTACAACTTTTTAATTCCTAGCACCATGGTAGCATTTCATAGACATCTTACTTAAAAATCGTTTTAATTCATCATGTCTTATCAGAAAGTCTTGATGCTACATCTATCTTCGAAAAAAGCTGGAATATGATGATGATAAGGTATTTCATTTCCCAATAATATATGATGGAAATATTATAAATCGGGTTGGACTCAACCGACCTCAGGTACTTATGTATAATACATTCAAATGAGTTCTCATGTTTGTGCTATACATATGTATGTATTTTGTTTATATAATTGTTTTAAAGGCTTATAGCCAATAGCAAAGTAGTAACCGAAAATTAATTATAGTTAATGAAATGCCAAAACTTAGTGATAGTGATTGGAAAATTGAACATTATTTGATCGAATTGTACAGTCTGGCAGATTGGAGAAATTTGTAAAAGAATATATTAATTTCAAAATAGAACAGAAATTGGGAAAAGAAATTCAAAAAAAAAGGAAATAAATTATAAAAATTCTTACCCACTAGGACCATGCGGATGTTCCTGATTTAAACTTAATAATGAGGCGCCACTATTTGGAGGAGTTGACTCATGTAAGGGTCGTATTAAAATCGTGCTGGTCTGTAAGAAGGAAATATGATATTTAAAAAAAAAGGAGAAGTATATGGTATCATAATATTATATATTGAATTGAGTTGAAGTCACCTAGATTTAGTAAAATAAGGTTGGGACAGGTAAGTCTAAGAAAGGTAAAGTAAGGTAAAGTAAGGTAAGGTAAGGTTAGGTAAGGCAAGGCAAGGCAAGGCAAGGCAAGGTAAGGTAAGATAACGTAAGGTAAATTAAGGTAAGGGAAATTAAAGCAAGGCAAGGTAACGTAAGATAAAGAAAGGTAAGGTAAGGCAAGGTAAGTCCTGGTATGGGAAGGTGAGGTAAGGTAAGGTGAGGTAAGGTAAGGTGAAGTAAGGTAAGGCAAGGTAAGGTGAAGTAAGGTAAGGCAAGGTAAGGTAATGCAAGGTAAGGTAAGGTAAGACAAGGCGAGTTTAGGAGAGGTAAGGGAACGTCAGGTAAGGTAAGGTATGGTAAGGTGAGGTTAGGTAAGGCAAGGTAAGACAAGGTAAGGTAAGGAGAGACAGGGCGATGTGAGGTAAGGTAAGGTAAGGAAAGGTAAAGTTAAGTAAGGTAAAGTAAAGCAAGGTAAGGTTAGGTAAGGTTAGGTAAGGTAACGTAAGGTAAGGTAAAGTGTCAGCTTTTGAATTTTGACATTAACCTAAGTTGAAATAGGCAATGAATATTGAACTTATATTCCATGAGTAAGCTTAATTGAGTTATTTCTATTCCAGTAAAAGATCAATTGAGTCCTTTATTTTGAATGTGGTGCAAGTCCCTCTTCTTTGTGAAGAAAAAATTAAGTAACTTGAAAAGAACTATTTAATATTTCTTTTCAATGAAGAGTGACACCGCATTCAAATTAAAGCGCTCAGTTATTCCAACATTTTGGTGTTGGAGTATCTACTGGCGATTAAATGATTTTGAGCTTTATCGAAGAGTTTTCAAAGTAATGAATCGACTGAAAGAGTTTTTGGCTACTATTCTCTAAAAATATAGAATATCAGCCAGAAAGAATCAGCAGGACTCTGTATTGGACAATTTTTAAAAATTTTATTACTAGCGGTCGAAGATAATCAAAAGATCTGCTTTCAACAGAAAGAGCTTTAGCGTGTTATTCTTAATTTTATGAAGGTTACATTTTTCGATTTCATTCATTTCGTATTGATCTACATTGTTTTTTAATTCTTCTACTCACCTGTGACGGCGGCGAATCCGGAGATGAATCACGATTTCCGAAAACATTAACATCAGCCTCAATATTGCGTTGTACACCATAGATAGGAAGCTCAACTTCGCCATATGGCAAATATGAGTGATGATGATGATAATGCTGCTGCTGATGCTGCAATAACTGTTCATGATACAACGCTGCCGCGGTGGCCTCATCTGCAGCCAACTGACTCTCCAGCGACTGGTCTCTAGTTATATTCGCTCCACTATCCAGTGGTGTCATCTGATCATGTTCCGGTTGTGTGGAAGTTGTTGATGGTGGCGTCGGTGGTGTTGGACGTGGTGAAGTACCCTTACATTGCATTTCACGACGACAATGTTCAGCACGTGCAATTTCTGCGGCCAACCATGATGGTAACTCTGGTAATAGCCATGTCAAAGCAGAGCGTATACCAAGCATTATATGCTGAAAGGATATTAAAACAAATAATTAACTCTTCGTCAAGTCTTCTTAACCGAGAAGTTTTGAAAGTTTTATTCTTTTTAGACATAAACTTAAAATATTGAGCTCCTCGATTAAAGCAACTTGGGAA
Source organism: Meiosimyza decipiens (assembly GCA_963680825.1). Taxonomy (NCBI): domain Eukaryota; kingdom Metazoa; phylum Arthropoda; class Insecta; order Diptera; family Lauxaniidae; genus Meiosimyza; species Meiosimyza decipiens. The sequence goes on along the minus strand of OY804260.1, from coordinate 17,189,895 downwards.
TTGACGAATTGCCAAGCCAACAGTCACCACAAAACCCTACTCACCTCAAGGGTAACAATTAAAATAATCGTCTGTGTGGTTGTTAAGCCTGGCCACAAACGTGACACCTGCCCGGAGAGACCAATTAGCGCACAATTGACGATTACAGCTGCCAACGAGAGTATGCTGAGCGCATTCTGCCATGTGCCAATGTTCGCCACGCGTTGACCAAAGGGACGTTGATGTACGTGCGCCAATTTAAAAGCATCCGAACGTATTTCCATGAGATTATTGACCAGTGCACAAATGCCGGCCAAAGGAAAGGCGGCAGAGAAGAGCACAACATAACCCATCTGCACTAACATTTCCAGATGATCCGAAAAGGTGCCATCATACTGATAGAGTGCAAAGTAAAATGGTTAAACTAAGTTGTTACGTGCCACATTTGCTAAAGACTCACCCTATATAATGAGCTTTCAATTTCTGCTTGACCGATGTTGCGTTTAGTGGCGCTTCCCTCATGCTTCTTTGTTGGTGTATGCTGTGGTGTATCCTGTTTGTGTTTTTCTCTCGTTATCGTCGTTGTTGTCGTCGTCGTTGTTGTTGTTGATGTTGATGATTCTGATGAAGCTGTAGTTGTTGTATCCATTATTGTGCGATTTGCTGTGTCCTGCGTTGGACTTAGGGCACCCCACATAGTGAAACTCAGTTTTGCCAATTTCCATTGCTCCACAAAGTAGGGTATGGCGGATTCACGTAAATTACCGATAATTTGTCGTGAAATTAACAGACCAGCAAGTTGCTAAAGATAAGGAATTATTTTTCTTTAGAGATGCTTTTGTAAATGTATATACTACTCCCTACCTCCTTTAGCTTTTCCTCGTCACGTAAAAAGAATGCGATATAGAAGAGTGATAGAAACGAGTTGACGAATTGAAACAATGCCACCTTGGCAATCAAATGATTTTCATATTTTGATTGCAAACGATAGTTTTCTAAAGGAAATGGTGCATAAGTTAGCAAATAAAAAATCGTTCAATAAAAAAAAACAACAACATTAGCAACGCTACAATGGGAGAAAGTGGAAATACTTATCATTTTGCTCTACGACATACCTTGGTCATTTAACCAAACGGCCAACTTAAAGTATGCTTCATCCATTAAGGTTATGGCACCGGCAAGCAAGACTTTTGGTATGACACTCAAACAACAAAGCACACTCTCCTCGGGCAGCTTAGAGTCCCACCAGTCCTGTAATGAGAAGTAATAAATTTTAGTTAAGAAAATAAAATTTTCAAAGTGCCAGATGTTGTTGCAATGGTGCAAGTTATTTAAACTATGAGTACTGTCCAGTGGAAATAAAGATTTTGTGTATTGTGGGATGTTGGAAATAAGAGATAAATTATTTTGACCAATTCAAGAAAAAGTTCATGTCTGGTAGATTCAACATTTTAAGATTTAAAAAAAAACACTTTTGATTTCGTCGAGGCATACAGATTTGAATTTATCATTTAAACATTTATTTTGGAAAAAACAGTGACACAATAAATATAGTTACCGAAACTAAAAATTCTAAAAAATTTACAGATCACTCATGGTTTTGTTGCGCACCCACCGTATTTTTCGAAAATTAGTTAAAAATCAGTTAGTGCTGAAAGCTTAACGGTAAACGAAATTACTTGGATACTATCAAAATATACCGAAATGACGACACATATCGAATCAAACGAAAGGTATGGAAAAATTTTATAGAAATCGAATAGAATCGAATAGTATCGAAAAGTATGGTGAAGATTGAGCGTATAAAAATAATAATTTGAATCAGCGATGGGCACTTTCCGCCCTCATGGCCCGAACCGTTATTCGATGCACAAGTAATCAAAAAACAATTCGCAGATTTTCAAAGCTATCGAAGCACAGTCAAGTCAACGAGTTCAAATGAAAACAAAAACAACACACAAAGACATTAGCGACGGTGCCGCATTTTGTCTCGACGAACGTAGCAATTGTTTTTGTTTGTAGTGCAATTTGTGTTTTTTTTTGTGCTGTTGGCGAATTCGAAAATGAAAGCAAAAAACTTTAAAATATATTTTTTTGTTGCTTGATTTTGTTCTTGCGCCTTTTTGCTAGATTTTCATGCCCACCGCTGATTTAAATTGTTAAAGAGCTAACAAAAAGTCGATGAAAGTTCAAAAGCATCGAAAAAGTCCACAAAAGGTTAATGATATCGAAAAGACTTTAAAAATATCGAGCAGTATCAAAAAGTTATAATGCCGAGTATCGAAAAGTTCGACAAAACATCAATAATATCAAAACATTTGAAACCTCAAATATTGTCTGAGTAATTGGTATCGCTCAAAAATGATCAATTAATATCATATAAGAAATAAGTATCGAATAGTCAAAAAATATCAAAAAAGTCGGTCAATCGAAAGCAGTATCGAAAAGTGTTTCACCGAAAGCCGTTGAATATGGGCATAGATGATATCTTGGTACCGATAAAAATAACAACAACATGACGATATTAAACAAAATATTGCTTATATGACCGATAATATAGTGTGTATCTTACGATAACTTTTTATATTTTAGACATGTTCAAAATAACCTCATGTTCTAGAACTCTCCGGGAACGCAAACAATTTGAAACTTCGAATTCGAAACGACTGAGCTCAAATACACCAGCAATATTTTCTTTGATGTCAGAAAGGCTTAGAACATAGTTTGAACTGTTTTCGACAACGGTGCGTGCCACCCTGCATACAACAAAATCACTTAAAATGTGGTAAGCACTTCACAGATTAGACAGTGGGGCGTGGCACCTCCTATAAAACTAAAAAAATAGCTACAGTAAGAGCACGATATGAATTTTTTTGAAGTATCGTATTGTTTCCGTATCGGTGAACCAATAATATAGAATAATAGTAGCAATCAATTTAGCCTCATTACTGCGCCCTATTTGGGTCAAATTTTATTTTTTTGATTTTGATATATGTATGCAGTGAAAAAAGTTATAGTGGAAAGCTTCTATTAAATCAAATAATCAGTTTCAGCGATATTGACAATGAAATATCTCAGGTTTACAAAGAAAAACGCTATAATATATTCGGAATGCTAGTAACACAGTCCTACCTCAAGCTCGCATTTAGCTATCGCATCAGAATCTTGAGATATTTAACGCTTAGGCGCCGAAAATGCTATTTTTGGCCAGTACTGGCCTTTACCTTACAGACGTTTAAATCAAATCTTTCATTTCTTTAAGATTTTTCAATGCTAAATGTGTAAAATTTATCTTAAACGTCAGAATTTTGAGGTATTCATTCCATCCTTAGGATTTTAAGTAGTGAAAATGATATACAAAAATGGTACTTATGGGCTTAACATCCTTTAATCCTGAAAATGTGTGGCCGGATTTGGATTCAACGCATCGAAAATAGAATTGTAATTTTAATCAAGCGTTCACGATATTTTTCCCACAGATAGTTTTAGGATAGAATATCTCAAAACATTAACATGCTTAAAAGAATTAAGGCCAGATTTGGATTCAGCACTGAAAAATCTATTGGGAATAATAAATTGCATTCAATATGTGAAAGGGCTAAAGATTCACTAGTCTTGCACAATAATTACACTTCCAGCATTTGAGGGTTAAATATCTCAAAATTTTGACATGATGGAAAAATTTTGACATCAGATTCAATTTAACAGTTGAGTGTATCTCTTCCCTTGAGTCCTTTATCTCTTCATGGAGCACAAAATTCTTTCAACATGCAGGTACAGTATCGAGTGCCTTCAATTCTCTCAAACATTTCACTTCCTGTTCGAAGGTGCGTTTCAACGATAATTTAGAGCCGACGATTTTTTTAAGCCTAACTACCTGCTCTGCCTGCAGCTACAAAAGAACTTTTTGAGGCTTCAATATCAATACGCGAATTTCCCTTGAAATATTATATAAAGTTAAAGAAGCATTATTTGTCAAAATCGGTCTCACATCTAGGGTGCTATGCTTAGTAAATGACAAATATTTGTTTTGAGCGAATTTTTCTAGCTGCAGACAAATGAACATGGCTAAATTGGCACACGCTATGGCGTTGATTAAGAAAATGTATATAAAAATTTCTATAGCTATCACGCCCCCTTGAATGCATTACGAACGGAATACAAAGTGCTTATACACGATGTGTAGAGTATAAAAAAGGATAGGTGCGGGTGTTATCCGTGTTACATATTCTCAACACACACAAAATAATATATGTATGTCGATATTTGTTGTCAAGGTCAAAGGTCAATTTGTCGTATTTATTTGCCTTTTCCAACAAAAATATTTCTAGCACCATATGTATTTCTTTTTGTAGCGTATGAGTAAATTTCTATTGTTTTTTCTACGAAAAGTTAAATTGTCTTCATTTTGACATTTGCTTAAGGCCATAAGTATTCAATTATTTTTTCAAATATTCTACAAATTCCAGCTTAATTACACAATGTCTTTTTTTTCTTCTTTTCATTATTTTTATATTTTTCTCTTTTTTTTTTTATTGCGATGTCATGGTGGTAGAGCTCTCATTAATTTGGTTTCGAGCTATAAATACAGTAGGTATGTATGTATGCACGCATAGTGGATGGAAAAAGTTTTAATTAAAAATTGCTTTTAATATATGGAAAAAATGTCAGAGTATATTGAATTTTTTTCAGCTTTCAATTTTGTTGCTGAATTCTTAAGTTGGAAAAATATTTGCCGTTCTATGGAAAGTATGTTGAACAGTTTTAGCAGCTATCTTCTTTAAAAACTAATATGATTTTACGCATGGTTTTCTAAAGAAAAAAAAAAAATAGTTGAAAATTTGTGAAATCTTCTTTCACTGCACAGAAAAGTTTCTTAAGTCCTTTTTCCTTTAGTAGTAATAAAAATTTAAAAAAGTCACCTAATTTCTTACAAACTTTTTCAAAAGTTCTAATATTTCTGATTATTTTTTGTCACTATTACAACATGAATAGAAATATCCTTTGAGCCATTTTGACTTATACAACTCAATTTTCTATTTGAAAAAAAAAAAATAAAAAAAAGAATAAATGCAAAGAATGGGTATCAAAACAATTACTGTCCAAATCAAAAGCAATATTACATAGTAAATATTTTTTTAATTGAGCACTCTAAGTAAGACCAACATGAAAAATTGTTTATTTCGATTGTTAAATGACCATGTCTAAAACTGTCAAAGTACGAAGTATTGAAAATTAATATTTCATGAGCGGTATAAGAAGCAAAAGTGTAGCACACACACACACAAATGTTGTGTGTAGATGTAGCCAGCACTAAATTCAGACATTAGTGCCAAATGCAGAAAATCGTTTTTAAGTTATCAATTAAAAATAAAATGCTGGTGAGGGTTATGTTACTCGTATTATAGTCTAGAAAATGTTATAAGGGGTGTTGTTTTTAGAGGTATAGAGCTTCGAATTGAAATAAAACACAAGAAAATCGTTTTAATGTCCATCAATTTGGCTTTATTGGAAGGATAATTTTATGCCATTAATGTTTAAATATGATTTTGGGCATGTGGCCGCCGCGGCTGGCTCGAATAAAGCCAATTCTACAGGTCCAATTTTGAACCACTTTTTCGAGATCTTTGCGCAAAATCTTCCATAAAGTTGATGGACAAAGCTCCAATTGCTGTGCATGGTGGCGAATCGATTCATTCGGGTCCTCTTCAACATTTTGCTCTACAGCAGCAATTGTTTCTTCGGTGCGCACTGTTCGACGTCTCTGCGGATGCGTATTATCACATAGAGTAAACGTAATGCGAAAACGATCCATGGTTAACCGAATTAATTGCTCTGATGGACGATTATGTCGACCATAAAATGGACGGAGCTTGCGGTAAACTTCGCGAACTGAACCATTATTTTCAAAATAAATTTGCACGATTTGCAAGCGTTGTTCTTTTGTCAACCTGTTCATGATGAAATGGCAAACCAAACTGAACATAAATGACATTAGAGTTGCCAGATTTGACCATAAAATGCCAGTTTTATCTCTATTCGAAAAACAAACCTCTAAAAAAAACACCCTTTATAAATTGAAAATTAAAAAAAATTCAAGAAATTTTGAAAAGGCCGAAAAATAGTTAAAGGTTCCATAATGTTGAAGATGTCAAAAAATTGTTGAATTGATCGTGAAATTTTCAAATGGAAGAATGTTAAAAAAAAAGTTGAAACGATTTTGAAACCAAAGAATAATGAAAACGCTTAAAATTATTAATAAAAATGTTTCATTACAAACAAAAAAAATCATTGATTAGAGTAGTCAGGTTAAAAGTCACTTAAGACAAATTTATGGCTAAAAAAAGGGTATGACTCAAAACAATATTTTGTATTGCAATTTTGTAGATAGTATTATAGTGAACTAAGAAACGGTCAAGGGTTCGAGTCCAAGTACAACACTAACCAAAAACTAGTTTGATGAGGCTATGTATATATTTATAAGAATATGTAAATATGTGGTAATAACCGAAACATATGTCACCAATAACCAGGTTAAATTGATCCATTTGTTATCTTTGTCATGTTTGTTGAATAAAAGGCATTGGTCAATTGAGTAAAAATTTTGCGATCATATTGGTCTCTGCTGAATGACCGTAAGTTCAATGTAATAATGTTTAATATAATAAATAATCAGTAGCTAAAACCAATTTTCTTGAACTAAAATATGTGCAGGAAAATCACATTTTATTATGGTGTTTTTGGAAAAACTGCAACTTATAAAAAAAAACTGAGAAATTGACTTTTAAGTACAATAAATCTAAGCTAAAAACATCACTAGCTACAATGGTATTATTGCAAAAAATTTGAGGTTATTAAAAATTACTTTTTGAATTTAGCTATATCACTTGGAAACTTATGAGTCTTTTTTTGGAAGTACTACTCTAATAGCACTTCGTTAAATATGCTGTAACTCAGAGCGTATTCAAGATAGATGGCGGCCATAAAACCTTTTACTCATAATGAAGCAGGGAGTCCCAGAGCATAGCTGCTCAGAACTTGACCACCCTGCATATGTTAAAAATTAATTTTTATGACACAAGATTTCTAAGAAAGAATTATATTATAAGCCGCCTTCGTAAGGCCTTCTTATAGCACGAAATATACCTGACATTGTCTCTTTAGTAAAAGTGTGAGCAAATATATGATATAAAAGTTTTTGGTGAACAATCAAAATTACAGTAAAATTTTTAAAAATAGTTTAACTTGCTCATTACTTGTTGTATTTTTAAAAATTAACTTTCAAATGAGATATATGTTATATAAGTAAATGCTAAATGTTAAAAGTAAGGTTCAATGCCAGACATTTTTCGACCTGTGCCTAGACCCAGCACAACTTCTGGAACTCAGCTGTTCTTAAAGGTAAAAATATCTTTCAAATATGACACATACCATTGAAATCAAAAACATGTTTTGCATTTGACTGTACTTATTGCATAACTTTCGAAAATAGGCGTCGGGGAATATTTCAACCTGAAAACTCGACACTTTAATTTTTTCAGATTAATTGCGTAGTACCAAAAATAAATTTGAAAGAAAACAGATTGTACAAGTAATTGAGACCGAAAATATAGAAATCATTTGCCGATTAACTTTTGACAGTCTGACATAGAGCCCAGAGAGTTTTGACATAATTTGACATCTGGGACCACAGCTATGCACCTAGCCGACTAGGTCTCTGAGTAAAATTGCTTTCCCTTCATATGCGATGCATAATGTTATCTAAAAACGTATTTCATGGTCTCCCGTCCCTAGCGCTTTGATATTTCCCATTTAAGAGCCACATCAATTTTGTTAATTTTTTTCATTCTTATTCAATTTAATAAGATTTCTAATTTCTAATATCGATTTACAATCCTATCCAATAAAAAAACAATTCCTTACAAAGGATATTTTCAAAAATAAAAAAGAATTTTATTAATAGTCCTTATTTTATGTACGTAAAATGAGGTCTTTATTAGCCAATAGCTTAAAATCCTGTCATAGGATTTTGTCTTGCCTATTGAGACTTTTGATCAGCATCAAAAAAATACCTATTTCTGAAATTTCAGATCAGATCAGATTTGTGGTGTGGAAAGACAAAGAATTGGACAGCGCTACGTCTTGAACGAAAAATCCACAATGCACGCAACTGGCACTGACAAAAGCGAGTCAATGCCGCCTTAAAAGTATCTTGTCCGATTTTCTCTGCAGCGTCTGTACTCAAAGGCGTCAGTTCTCCATGTAAGGGGAACTGTGAATTCAGGCACTCAAATCCAGAGTTTGTCGGATCCCGCTTCACGCTTATAAGTTACTGCGAAACATGGACTTTAAAACGACTGGTATAAATAACTCTCCAAGTGGTACTCACCATCTGGCGAATAATCCACCTGCCCAGGCAGCATGCACATCGGATTTGGAGGTGCAGAGTACATGTGTTATTAGAAATAATTCGTCTATAACTGAAAACAATTTAACCCTATGCACCCCCTAGGAGTGCAAAGACTTAAGAAGAAAAAAGAAGAAAATTTCAAATCATTTGACCGAACGGATTTCCCATACAAAAAAAAGCGGAGGAGCAAAAATGAGACTTCAATGCTGAAGCAAAATCGACTGATATCAATTTGGCGTTGCTGAGCTCGAATCGGGTGTTTATGGCAAAGTTGTTCCTCATGATAAAACCAACCCTATAAAATATTTTTTCCTGTGTTTTTTGTCCCGTGTGTCAATTTTTTCAAAAAATTTTGACGAAAATGCTATTTATTTAAATAGGACCTCATCTTTATAGGAGGTGTCCCACTTGCTGGAGCCTTCTATCCAGCATTTTTCTATTTCCGTTCAAAACACTCGTTTTACAATTTATTTTTATATAAGGGATACCACACTCATTTTTAAGATCTGTCCACTTTTTGTCTAATAACTCGACTTGAAGATTCATTCCACTGAGTATACTGCGCAAAATGGTTAGGCTTAGTAAGTTGTGATGAGGCTAGTTTGGCTAGCCCAATCCAAAGTATGGTTGGGTTGAGCTAGGTAAGGCTCTTCCATGGAAGACCTTATTTTATTCCTTCCACAGAAGGCCTATTTCGGTTATTTTACATAAAAAGAATGTAAATTTCAAAAGAGTTCGGCAGGCATTTTCCTTTTCAACGAAGGCACTACATCAGCTTCTGCTTTTGCCCACTGGGTATATATGTAAGCATGGCTGATATAGATTTCTTTATGCATGTGTGTGTGTGGGATGAATGACCTCAAATACTTATGAATTAAAATACAAAAAAACCATTACAGCTAATTGAATGCAAATAAACTTTGGCGCGTAATTAAATTGAACAAAAAACCAAAAACTACAAACACTAACAACATGAAAAAATAAAATATATATTTTTACAATCAAACAAAAAGTCATAAGCGCACACACACACACACACACACACATATATATACGTTAAGGTCTAAAAGAAAGAACATTGGCGCCATGCAAACTGCTAGCGGGTGCTATATAAAATAGAGAGAAAAAAACAACATAAACAACAAATAATTTGAAAAACTTTGCCGCTTGGTAGTAGATTTTTTTCTCTATGATTTATATGTCACGTGCATTATGAAAAGTCTCCAAATATTTCTGAAAATCCAATGGCGACACTTACGGAAGGAAGTCATTGCTGCATTGCAATTGTATGCGAAAGTGCAAGTGCTGCAGTTATTGTGTGTATGCGTTGCTTTTGCGAGCAATTTCGTGCGATTACCAACTCAACTCATTGTACTTAAATTGCAGCAAATTGAGTTTTCTAAATACTAGTGAGCGTTTTGAATAATATGTAGTTAAAATTCTTATTGTTCTTATGACATTTTTTGTGTTAAGGAAAAAATTAATTAATGTATTTATAAGTAAACCCTTCTTTCGACAGTCTTCAGAAATTTTTGAAATACGTAGAAAGTACGATTGAAAATGATTGGATATATTCATCACCGGGCTATCCAAATTGTGATGAGTAAAAGTAGAAAAACGCATTGAAAACTTTTAGTCCGGGCAAATTTTTACTTTGATAGATTGTTTGGATCCTGCCATTATGTAAAAAACACAACATTATTGAAATGTTCGGCACAAGACTTCCTCATGACTTTTCTGTATATTTGAAGTTGTAACCCATATAACCATAGCTTGACAAATGTAAGTTTCTAATTGCTCTAGAGTTTGGGGACTATTTACATAAACATTATCTTTCGCATAACTTAAAAAAACGCAACGGCATTAAGTCGCACGATCTCGGGAGTCAATTAATATCACCAAGTCATGAAGAACCTGTTCTAAGAACTTTTTAGGCAAAAAAAAAATAAAAATTCTAGTGGCCAAGTCCTGTGTAAACTTCAATCATCCAGGTCAATCTTCAATTATAGTATAGTGCAAAATAAGTCATGGTAATGGTCGCTCCTTCGATATTCTCAAAAAAATATGAGCCAAACGACACCGCCAGACCATACTGCACAGCAGGTACAATAGTTACCTTTAATAGATGCCATGGCATTCAAGTATCTACCGAACTTCTTTGCGCAAGAAAATATGCTTCAAAAAATTAACATTCAATGCATCCTTGTGTGAGTTAAACTTCATATGGAAGAAAATGTACATAAGTCTAAATAAAAATTTCACAGTAAACTGCGGAGAGAAGAGCAGCAAAGTTGATAATTTTAATTTTTTGGTCACACCCATACTAACAACACTGTTATCTACTATATAAAATTCAGTTTTTGTCTGTCTGTCTTTTATGAACGCGAAAGCTATACGGCCGATTTTGATGAAATTTTCTAGTATGTTAATATCGATCAGGCGGGTGTCATAGGCTATAACAATTTTGAAAATAAGTAAAACTTTTATTTAGGGTTCATATTTAGGTTGTCCCTCATACAAAAATATTTTTAAAATATCATTATATACCGAACTTGCACCACTTACTTCTGTTAAGGGTGGCCCTCATACAAAAAATTTTTAAAACAGAATTGGAATTTACACCACGTGTCTTATATATTAAGAGGCATAGCTAAAGCTATAAAAATTTTATTAAGAGTACATATTAAGGGTGGCTCTCACTCAAAAATATTTTTAAAATATCATTTCGACGGCTAATCGATTCACACCGAAACTTCCCTTAAGGGTGGCCTCACACAAAAATAGTTTTGAAATGTAATTTTCACAAAGACCACTTAAAAAATTAGGACGAAATTTTCTATATAAGGTGAAGCGAAGCGCAAGCTTGACACATTCATAACAGATCAAGTCTCTTAAAGTTTTTGGATTGGACCATAATTTTCTGTTAAACCGCGAAACGTAGCTAGGGAATATTCACCATATGTGTGTAAATTTCACCAATTTCACCACCTTCGGTATCGGTAGCAGTTTATTTTTAAGTATATGGCTAACCTTAAACTAAACAAATATCATCTTGGATGGCATATATAGTTGACAGCGCCGAATCACCAAAGGGATAGCACGTAATAATATATATTAACTTTTTCGATATATTCAGGCCTGTTTTTATTCCAATTTGATGCGAAAGTGAAATTGTAGGTCGAAATTGAATGGCAATGGCTTTATTTAATCTGATGGTTTTCAATTTTAAAAGAAGTTAGACGTGAAACAATTAAAAATAATCATATATGTGATCACTCTAGGGAATAATAATAGTATGGCTTAATAGGAGTAAGCCTCACCAAAATCGTCGTTCATAAACTGCAGATTGAAAAATCAACAACATTTAATTGATATTTCAGGGAGCAAAATTTAATTTCCTTTTATTGTCATGATAAGCTTAATAGTATGCACCGAAGTGTGTGTGTATAGTAACTAATTGTAATTTGATGCACACGCGTCAACAACAAAAACAACAACAACATAATATGACAATTTTGCATGGCATTATTGGAAAAATAGTGGATCATGAGCAAACATACATATAATTTCAAAAATCCCAGTGCGACAATACGTACTCAAAATATTGTAATACCGTAGGCTTGCTCATGCACGATAGTTTCGAACACCCATGGCCGTCCTTTACACACTGACGTATTGCCCTAAATTTAAGCTATAAATCGTGAGCTGAATGCTTTTTGGTCCTAATGCTAGAAAAAATGTCACAAAAAAAGTGGAAAGGCTCTAAGTTTGCAACTCAATATTTTATGAAAATAAAATAAATAGAAAAAAACGGACCACAGCTTCTGAAAGTGCAAAAAGGGCGATATTATGGCCTGAATTTCCATTGAGAATTCAGACCTTCTTAACTTTATTGTTTCGTTTTCTATTTACTATTTTTTTTATTATTTTTGAATCTCATAATACACCCTCAAAACTATGCAATAAAATTTATTTAGTGCATAGAAAATATTAAAATAATGACATTATCAACAAATTACCTGCTGGGTGTATTTTCATGTTACATATTTCAACAATTGTCATCATATTTAATAGTTATGCAAAATGTACAGAAAACATGCACATGTACAATAGGGTGGCTACCAAAATTTAATGTTTCATTTCATGACAGAAAATTATTCTTCAAATAAAAACATACAAATTTTTGATTTCGGTTAGCCCTACCGGATAGAAGCATTTCTGTCGGAATTGAGTTTTTGGAAATTAATTCAATATGGATTTCCTTAATTATGGAATACAGCTTAGGCGAAGTTATAGAAATAATGAAACGGTTTTAACGAGCAACATTTATATATTATAATTTATTTTAAAAATTTAAGTTGAAAAATTTTCTGTCTATACAAAAGCTATTGAGAAAAAATCAAAGTATATATATTGTTATAATATACCGATAAGAAAATCTGCTTTTCAATGGTGCATTTGCTGTTTTGTTGTAATAAGCTTAGACACCACGATGTTGCATCAGTAACTTTGTGCCACTAAATCGACCACTAAAAATTTTTTTCTTCTCGAAATATAAATTTTTATCATCACAGACACCTTGTTTTAAGGACCACCCTAATGAACAATATAGATTATATATTCATAAAGAGTAAATATCAGTACCTCAAAGGAACGCAGCACTGACATATTGTAATGCAGCTATAAAATTTTAATGAGTTTAAGCGATTATCATTAAGTTTTTTCATAATAATTGGTAAATTTTCATAAAATGAATTCAATGGAAAAGTATTTATAATGGTTGTTTAACTTGTAAAGATTTAACTTGGCTCAAATAAAAGTAATATTACAATTACAGCGTAGATCAATTTACAAAAAGGAGATAGATTTGTGCTAATTAATCCAACTGTCCGTTCTTTCTATTTTTTCTTTTTTGAATTCAGTCGAAGTTCCGGATTTTTTCGAATAACAAAACAAGAGAATTAACATTTTCTGCATTTAGTTTATAAATGCAAATTTAATTGTAATAAAGGGTGATCCAATGAAAGCTTTTTTATTTAAATAAAATATATATTTAAATAAAATACATAAAAGTCAATGTATTGATGCAAATCTTTATTTGGAATGATGGTACGGTTCCTACAATTCAATGTTTTAAAATTATTTCGTTCAAATGTGTCCCACGATTAGTTCTTAAATGATACATTCTGTGGGTCCGAAATTCGACAGCTTTTTCAAGCATATCGATCAGTATTCTTTGAATAACACGAGCTATGTTGGTTTCCAAAGCGTCAATAGTTTCGGGTTTGTCGACATAAGCAAGTGATTTAACATATCCCCAAAGAAAGCAATCCAACGGCGTTAAATCATTCGATCTTGGTGGCCAATTAATACGACCATTTTTGGAGCTAATGTTTTCATCCAACATTTTCCTCAATAAAACGATTGTTTCTCCAGCTGTATGGCATGTTGCGTTATGCTGTTGAAACCAAAGGACGGCTATACCAATATCCTGAATTTATGGCAACAAAAATTCATTGATCATTGCTCTTGTAGCGAGCACCATTGACCGTAACACGGGCTCTACACGCATTTTTGAAGAAATACGGTCCGATGATGCCTCCTGCCCACAAACCACATCAAACAGTACATTTATCGGGATATATTGGAAGCTCTTGGATTGCTTCTGGTTGTTCATCGGCCCAAATTTTTCCTTGTTAACGTAGCCGTTCAACCAGAAATGAGCTTCGTCGCTAAACACAATTTTTCGATAAAATAATGAATCAATTTAAAGTTATTGTTAGGCCCATAAACCAAAATTAAAACGTGAACCAATATCAACCGGTTTCAATTCCTGTACGAGCTGTATTTCATAGGCCTTCAGACCAAGATCACACTTCAAGATTCGCCACAATGACCCATAAGAGATGCCCAAAGCCTGAGATCGGCGACGAATCGATGGCTCACGGTTTTCACGAACACTCTATGCTACTGCAGAAATATTCTCAAAATTACGGGCTGTATGCATTCTGGTTGAATGATGAATGTCCAATAGTGAAAAATTGGTTTGAAATTCGGTGATGGTGTTATGAATAGTGCGCTCAGTTGAACGCTCATAACGACCAAAATGATGTTGAAGAACTCTATAACATTCTCTAACTGATGACTGATTTTGGTAGTAAGTTTCCACAATTAATTACCAAGCCATTTGACAAATGACGGCTGTCAAAACAACCCAGTTGGAAAAGAGATCTGGTATTGGATCACCCTTGATATATAATAATGTTAGAAGAATTCGTAGTAGAGATACTTGTTTCAGTTAAGTGTTTACAGAGGATTTTAGGCTTAATGCTAAAAAACCAAAATAGAGTAACTACTTAAGTGAGTTGAATAGAGTATGGAAATACTTTTAAAATGATATAGCACTTTGGTGCAGCATGTTGTACTAAATATAAGGATTTATTCCTCGAAAATTGATTTTGAAATATGTAGTACATCAGTATATATGTAAGTAGTTATGATATTGAATGTATTCAAACACACTCATCTGGCTGTTGACGGTGGACTAAATATAAAGCCATATAAATATACAGTAAAAAAAAATCTAACAAACAATTCTGAAGGGAGTTGCCATTTTTTACAAAAAACCAAGTATTTAAGTGTTTACTATGTTTTGTGCTATTTGCATGACCAAGGCTGTATATGACATTAGGGGCTTAAATTTCGAAAAATGTGATTTTTTTTACTGAAATCGTGAACTTTTCACAAATTAAACAGAATAGTTTGAAAAGATCTTTGAACCAGCTTGATTTGTGAACTCTCCATATATAGATTTCAGTGTCCAGATGTAAGGTTTTCAGTACAAAAAATTATCGTTTTTGAAAAAAGATTTCGTAATATAAAAATAACGAAACTGATCATGAAAGCATTGGCGTTTTATATGCTGAACCATGTTATTTTTCGTCCATCTTGTCTAATACCTGCTCGTATGAGCTGGTCAGGAGAAGAACGTCAGAGTATAATATCTTTCATTACAAAAAAAAAAAAAAATTGCACCGTAGTAATATATCGTTTGAAACGTCATTATATGTTGTATATACAACAATCAAGTTCCAATCAACCAAAGCAAAACTTTAACAATTCAAGTAACTAATTTTCTTTTTCTGAAAACCTAAAAACTGGATGTGTTACATTTTGATCGCATATTCTCTAAATTATTTTAAAGCATACTTTCAGCCAAAAAATAATAACACTCTGGCAATGACTGTAAAGCTCAAGCTTAATAATGAAAAAAACAACAGATAAAAGCCAAAAACCCCTAGAGTGCTTTTCTGGTGAAACCCTCTTCTCCCCAAAAACAAAAGATAACATTAGAATACTACTCTATTTAATGAAGATCAGTTGTATTCCTACGATATGTGGTGTAGAGCATTTACTTTTTAATGTGAAAAACTTCTTGGTCAAATGCTGAAATCGCCACTGCATAACATATATCTTACGTTTGATGATTTTGGGCACAAGCTCTTTGGAGATAATTGTGATTTGGCACAGTTATAACATTTGATACTTTTTTTTTAATTTGTTGACATTTTAATGGTGTAAAGATGTAGATGTTATATTTTTATAAAAGCATGATTGAATTAAAGAAACACTCATACAAACAAAAACGTTATGAAGAAAGCTTATGGAAAGAAACATTTATGAATTTTAAACAGAAATAGAAATAAAAAAATTATAATAACCTTGTGCAAATTATACATGCATTGAGCAATTCCTCTATCAGGTATATTATTACGATCCAGCCAATCCTGCAAAATAAAAGCGGTGAAAATTGAATGATTTCTAAAATTTTGTTTGCTTTTTATCATCGAACAAAATTAAAGCAACGAAAATTTAATTAAAAAGTATAAAATTTTCATAAAAAACCATCAATTTCATTATAACACAAATGATTAAAAATGGCACACAATAGAAGTGTACCAGTGGCCACTTAAGCACTTAATTGGCGCTTTGTTCTATGGATAATTCAATAAAACCATTTGACATAAAGCACTTGAAATCATCAAATGAAATGGAGATCCATCCCAGTCTCCATTACCTTGAACATGCAATGAACCCATTTATATTGACTAGACAGGAGACTGATAAATATTGCACAATAAATTGTATCGTGTACGTATGTATAAATTATTTATTGTTGGTATATATATATGGTGGTGTTGTGGTAATTAATGATATTGTGCATTGTGCTAAGATAAGGGCTGTTGTTTACATGACATTTACTAGGTGAGTTGTCATATACTTACCTGAAAACGTAACATTAGAAACATAACGACGAAGACTAAAAATAGGCACAGACCAATTATAGGAAAGCTAACCAAATAGCGAAAGGCGCATCGTTTCCATGCTGGTGACTCTTTTGGCTCCAAACGTCCAGTTACATTACTTTCGACTAGCGGACCCTGTTGAGAAAAATGGTGAAGAAAGTTGTTAAAAAAATATATATATATATAATTAAATATATACATATGTAAATGAAATGTAAAGGCTGTTGAACTGATTGTTTGTTAAAGTAATGACTCATAAAATAGTAAGTATATTGACACTAATAAACTGATTGTCTTACAAACTTTTAGACTAATGCGCTAATGGTTCGAGAAACTGATGGATTGATTATCTAATGGAAAGCTTCAAATTTTCAGAATTTAGTTTTGTAAGTTTTTTCTTTAGAAACTACAACACAAAATGTGCGCACTACTTTGTTTTTTGTTAAAGTACAATTTAAGCTACACAAGCTATTCTGATATTGATGGTTTTTAATATTGGGAAAGTAATACCAAATGAGGATTGGCCACAAAGGGACACGCAACTGATTATTAACGTAAATAATATCTATGAAGTGGCTAAGCAGATATATGTATTGACCTCAATATATGCATGCAAATATGATTTTTCTAAATGATAAATTTCAATATCCATCAGGCATATCCGGCAGACATAGATCATGGTCAATTAGAGTTGTTTCATTTTGAAACAACATCTTTGTTTGTTACACAACGCAACTATTTTAGTTCACTTGCAACCAAGTGTCGTAGCGTAAACAGAAATCCTAAGTCTTTAAAAGACACAAGCCATCGCAATTCAATGACGCGTTTAACTGGAGGTGATAGGAGTCTTCCAGAAAATATGAGAAACTTTTAGACTCCATATAAGATTTGTTTGATATTTTATTCCACAATCTATAGGGAAGGCATAGTTGAAGAGACTCTGTTATACTTTTCTGTGCTATCTATCTTATTATTATTTACTCACTCGGCATGTAGCCTTTCATAAAGTTCAATTCTGTCCGATTCTGAAAGCTTTCTGAAATGGAAATGAAAGATTTCTGAAACGTACCGAAAATTTTGTAAGATTTCATTTGAAAGATTTCTGAACGGTTTACGAAACGTTTCATGTCAATGTGTATATATCCACTACAGGCAATACAACCACGCGAGCGCTTGATACAGTCCGTCAATTGAGGAATAGTTTTCAGTTTCTTCAGCAAATTTGTTTTTATAAACTCAACCGACTAAAAGCGCCTTCCTCAGGGTGGTAATTTTAGCTTTGGAATCAAAAAAGAGTTCGACGGTCCCATACCGAGTAAATAAGCTACTTGATCGATGGCATTCATTGATTTCACGGCTTAGAAATCTTGCTTTATGCTATGATGCATTGTCGTGGTGCTAAATTCATGAGATTTCTTCCGTTTTCGGTGGACATTTTCAGTTATGCTCTTGATGACGCCTAAATAATACTCCTTATTCACCGATTGTCATTTTGGAAGAAATTTAAACACCTCCACACCTCAGCAATAGAAGAAAAGCTTTACTTTTTACGCGTAATGTAGGGCACAGATGTATACCGGAAAGGCAAGGTGTTTGCTTTAACGTGTTGGATTGAAATTTCTTTTATATATACTTTAGATGAAATGCAGGAGGTACATATTTCCTTTAGTCAATAGAAAGGGCAAATGTGACCCGCTAAAATTGAAAGCTACACGAGATTAAAAATATCTATACCAACTAGGTAACTCACAAAATTTCAGTTACGTTTCAGAAATCTTTCATTTCCATTGCAGAAAGCTCAATTTCCACCATTTGATTTTATTTGAAACGTTCTTGAAACCAGTTACAGGGCTGTTATTTTTTTAATCAATATAATATTTATTTCAACAAAATTTACGATCATCAGCTTTTGAGGGTTAAGTTTATTGATCAATTTACGTATTAATTGTCTTCCGACATACCTTATAAAGTGGTCTCGGTGGTTCCAATAGCTCCGGCGGCGTTGACAGCGTACCCCAACGAAATGCCAATTCAACAGAGTAACGTTTCCATGCCTCCAAATAAAGTGAAGCCCAGGCAACATTAAACAGTGAAAATAGCACATGACCCATATCCTGTGCCGTTTGCCCTTTACCCCAGAGTATGGCATAAAGTAAGGTGCCAAAGACAGCAGGAACACCCAGTGCACATGTATAATGTCCAAGCCAGGCGAAATAAAGTGCAACTTTAACGCCAAAGTATTCAGCAATATCATCTGTTGGATATGAAGTCATTTTGAAATTGATTGCATCACAATTTCATAAAATTATCTTACCCAATGGCTGCGGTGCCAAGACTTGCTTTACCCAAGTTGACTGCAGCTCCGTCAAAGCAGCTGTCTCGTGTAGCGGAAATACTTGCGTTATTAAACCTGTCTCCTGCCATGCGGCTACAATACTTTGACCCTCTTCCACAGCGGCACGCCCTTGCAGCGCTTCAATATCAGTTTGTCCAGCACGTAGGCCCATTAGCACTTGTAGCACTAACCATTGACGTTCCTGTGATGTGAACAATGATGTGCTACCATCTTTATCACTTTTCAACTGTTGAAAGCAATGACTTTCACGTGTGGTAAATTCACGTAAGGCACCCCCAAGATCCGGCCGTAAGCGTTTGGGTAGACGCGCTTCTTCGGCTGCTTTGAAAAGTCTACAAAATATGCAAGCAAAGCGATTTTGCTTTTGAGAGTAAACTCTCTGTGATTAGCATTCCTATACTTACACATTTGTTGGCGCACTTATATAGAATGCATTTCGTTTGGAGCTTTCGTGCGCTTTTACCTGCACCACCAGTCCTAGCCCCGAGGGTGGTTGTGAACGTATACGCGCAAGCAGCCAACGTAACGCTTCGTCCGGTGCATCTTCAGGAAACTCTATGACAACATCACATTGTGTAGGGATTTTGTTGAGCCATAGGCGACGCGGTGTCATTAGATGACCGGCATAGGGAACTTTGCGACGTAGTTGGCGGGATGCTGCAATGAAAATTATATGGTTCATATAAGAAATAGCAGAGCTTATGCATAGAAATGTGTTCAGTAGTAAGTGGGCAATCAATTAATTTAAATTAAAACTGCAAGCTAAAAATCAAGTTAAATCTATCATTAGGTGAATTTATAATTAATTGAAATAAATTATTCTTTCTTAAGCGACAGTAACAGCTGGAATAGTTTAAACATCCAAAATTTTTTAAAAAATGCTTTGTAACTTTAATCCTGTACTTTCACTGTAGTTTCATTCTAAAAAACAGTTGCTCTTGGGAATTAAAGAGACACATAGAACACACAAAACAATTTATCACTTATCCAAATCTCAGCTAAGACAAATGACATTGTGGCAAATGTCCGCCAGACAGTTTTTTTTATGTAAAACATTTTCAATTTTTGTAATGTAATACGAGGAAATGACATTTTAAAACAAACCCAACAATATTTTACGAAAATGCATCTACAGAGTGCTCTTCGTTATGTGCACCATGCTCACATTCCAAATGGCAAAAGTAAAATTGTCTTTCCCAGCAAACATTTGGGTGATTTTAAGAAGAGTATTCCGCGATCAAACTTCACTTGAGCGCGATTAGTAAGCGAACCTCATAAAATTCCTCTGCATGTTAAGTAACAACAAAAATACAAATAGATGATTTCGAATCATCCATGCCATTATTTGGCGACTCTTGTTATAGGATTATATGGTTCTATCTTGCAACCCATGAACTTATAACTCTCCTAGAAGAGCTAAATTCAATTTGTTGGTATTTTTAAAATTGCAAAGGCTGTATGAAGGCTGGTTGTTCTTTCGTGTTAAATAAAGTTTTGTGTAAATATTTTCAGTTATAAATTACACGTGTACCTGGCAGACGTTTTTCTGCCCTGCATGCTCCTGCTCTCCAGCCTCATACCCATCCCTATTATCATCCAGGACATTCGGAATGCGATGACGTAATAAAATAGTTTAAAATCAGCGAAAGTGAGGGTGATGTGGATAAAAAAACAACAAGAATAGTTCAAAGTCCGATAACGTGATAAAATTTTGGTTTTTCCCTTTCTACAGAGATCGCTTCAAACGCTTCTTTATGTCTCAAACGCGAATCGCTTTGGCAAGTTGCTAACTCCGGACAGTTTCTCACGAACAAACTAACGCCTTACATCAGAATATGAGCTCACGCCCGATCGAAACCATCGTCTTGGCAATTGAAATACGACTCGCCCTCAATTAAAAATGTTTGCTGGGCTTAAATGTATATATGAATATAATGTGTGTGCAATTCGGAGTATGAGCTTGTGTGTGTGCCTATGGTAGCTAAATTGCAAGGTTCATCGTCAGTTGTTGCAACTGACATCCTGAACAGCATTTAACAGATTGCTTGGAGTGCAACTATTTTCATTTACAGTCTCACATAAATACATCTGTGGGGCGCCGACTTCCGTTTCCGTTTTCATAGCGATGACTAATGAATGTGTGCTCGTGTGTATAAACGTGAATCATGGAATGAAATTAAAAAAAAAAGTAAAAATTAAAATGAATGCAGCCAGAAAATGAGCAAATGTCTTTTGAATGCTGATAAGAATATTAAGGTGCCACAAAAAAATATTTTGCACGAATTTTGGGTGACGACTCTTTCTTAGGAAAATACTTTTTACGAAAAACTACACCAAATGTTTGGCAGTTGAGTGAGAAATGGTGCGGACATGCTTCACACAAAAATTGAATAAATTCTGATGAAATTCCGTGGCACAGCTCAAACAAGTGAAAAGTATTTGAATTTTGACATGAGAACGTGGCACCTTGCGTACAAGCAAAAAGATAAATTGCAATAGTGTGAGAATTTTAATGGTAATGCACCAACATTTCAAACAAATTTTGTTCGGTCAAGCACTAGAAAAAAGTGTATGGAAGCGTTGCACATCTGAAACAAAGAAAATCTTAAGTCAACATGCTGTTGGCTGAATCCAATATGGGAGCGCGTGTTGCAACCAGTCAGCCTTTTAACATTTAATTTAACATTCCTCGAGCATCATTAAAATTTAAAGCGCTATGATTGGCGTTTTTTTTTTCAAAAACAACATGATTTTTGAAACTCTGCGTAGAGCATATATTCACTTAGTCATTTCGTTTGTAATGCAGATAAAGGGACATGACAGCTATAGAAAAGTATATATATTCTTCATGAGCTTAACCACCTGAGTCAATTTAGACACATCCATCAATCTGTCTCTGTGTCTGTATGTCTGTAGAAATCACGATTAGATGAAATAGGCGTAATCAGTTCACAGACACGCCTTTCGCCCATGCAAGTGAAACATTTAAAACGTTATATTGAGAGAGTTACGTGTTTGATGTAGTGTAAGCAAATATCTCTTGCTCTAAAAAAAAGTGGGCGAATTTTGGCGAGAGAGCGTGGCACTTCTCATGCAAGCGAAAACTTAAAATTGCTATACTGAAAGAATTATTTAAGGTAATGGAACAAAAATTACAAAAATTAAGGAAATAGTTCCGCTTTGAATCAGTTAAAAATTTTGCAAATTCGTACAAAAGGGCGTGGCACTTCAATGCTAGCAAAAACTCATAGCGCTATACTCAGAGAATTATTTAAATTAATAAAGTCAATTTTCACACAAACCGTTGGAAAACTTGTAGAAAAGTACTACCCAAATTTTGTCAAGAGGGCGTGGCACTTCCCATTATTTAATGTAATGTAGTCAAATTTCACTCAAATGCAAGAAATAGTTTGGTCTAGCATCAAACAAAAATTTGGTAAATTTTGAAATGAGGGCGTGGCACATTCTATAGAAGCATAAGCTTCAAAACACTACACAAAAAGCAATTTAAGTAAGTCTTGATAAATGCAATGTGAGTACGTTTAGTCAATCTAGGATGAGATAACATTTTAATAAAAATTTAGGACTTAAGCGAAATCTTACTGTTAACACGGCGTATTGAATTTTTAGCGTGGCCAAAGATATCATCCTAACTAATTTAGTTTTCGTCTCGTACTTCAAATATTTCAATGAAATCGATCTGTACTTTATTCCTAATATTTTTCAAAAAAAAAAAAATTAAAAATTTTGTTTCAGTTTTTTTTTATGCTAATAAGGAGCAGCAGAGCAAAACTGCATAAGTCCACTTCGATCCAAAGTCACTCTGTTTTTCAATGACCAAACATTACGGATTAAATGCAACTAAAACCTCTTTAAAAACGTGTCGTGGAACTAAAGCTAATAAATTCCAGTATTAAAAATTTAATTTTTTAAAAACTTTATCAAAAGCTTCAAGCTAAATAGCTAAGTAGGCTAATGGTGTGGTAGCTAAACTCAATTGTTATTATTATGAAAACACAAAAAAAGTTTGTGTGCGATTTTCTTCCATTAAATTTGAAAAAATAGACTTATGCTGTTTTGTTCCGTCGCTACTCATAGTCAAGTCCGACATTTGACCGCAGTGACTGATTGATGTACACATAGAGAAAATTAAACAAAGGATGACGCTTGCTACTATAATAAATGCAGCACGGCTGCTTTACTACACACGTAATTGTGCTGCATTGTTGCTGCTGTTGTTGTTGCTTTTTCTTTAATTATGTATGCACAAATGCATTACGCGTACATTGCAATTTCCTCCTTAAGGGTTACAAGGTGATGCACAATGGCTATAGTATAAGAAACGGAAACCAGTTGCATGTTGCTGACATTTTTGATGTTTCTACTTAAATGTGTTGTCTGCAATTGATAGGCTTTTCTAAAATATCAAATCTATGCAGTGACATAAAAAAAGTACATCGAACTACATATTTTCACAGTGTAATATTGCATATAATGTAATCAAATGTAAGTTGTTTCATTTACTTCGTTGCCTTTATTCCTCCACCTAACTTCCTTTTGCAATTCATTTACGCTGACGTTGTAGTCTGCAATTATAACAACAGCAATAAAGTTTCACTAGTGCTATCTATCGCTATCTTTAAGCATCCTTGAATTGTGTCATTGTGTCCTTTTCGTTCGCCCACTTTATTTATGTGTTTGTGTACGCTTTTCTTATCGTCAAGCGACAGGAATTCACTATTTATTATTATGCAACTAATGCAGTTGCAATGAAGAAACGAAGCGCACATCCCTAAGTCGGTTGGTTGGTCTGTCTCCCTGTCAGTTACCGATGAAACATTTAAGTTCATTATGTTGGTAATAGAGCGTAAGTTGCAGTTATTTTGTATATGAAAATTAACTATTAAGATAAATGTTGGTTATGTTGCTTTGCAGGCATTGGGAAAAAATTATCAATTTCATTCTTAGAGCTAGTGAGTAAAAGACTGAACTATGGATACCTTCAAAGATATTGAAGGCAATCAACTCAATTTTACTAAAATATATTGAGATCTACGTTACTAATCAACTTTATTCAACTCTACTTAAATAAACTTCCCATTATCTAACTACAAATATCTACTTAACTCAGCGTAGTTCAACGCAAATCAACTTCTAAGTTTTATACATATCTTGTCCAACCTACTCGTTTTCACTTTACTCAACTAATTTTTTTTCAAATTTTCTGCATTATATTTAACTATACTTTTCAAAAACTTAATCAACTCAACCCTACTCCACACGTCTTTACTCTACTCAGCTTTATGAATGACATTCAACTCTGTTCAGCTATATTTTACTCTAATAAACTCTTTCTTTTCATCTTCAGTCATCTCTACTTCTTCTTGTATCATTTATTTTTATGCGAAGTCTTCACAGAACTCTTACAATGTGCAGGATCAATAGCGAGTGCCTTCAATTCTCTCCAACATTTCACCCGATGTATTTCTTGTTCTAGTGATCGTTTCCACGATGATTTATGAAGGCCGCGCTTTCTATCCCACTTAGGTTTCTATGCATCCCGACAGGCTTCGGTTGGTGGTTTTCACAATCACAATCAATTTACAATCTGATGAGTTAATCCACATGAGAGGCCCTAGGTCATCACATTTTCAGAATTCGACGAAGACAATTGTTGGTAAATACTTGTAAATTATGTAGCAGAACGCTGTTGGTAAGCTAAGTTTCACAGCCGTGCAAAGTAACTGACTTCATCTTTGACTCAAAGATTTTCGTTCGCTTCGTAGTTGTTGATAGGACAGAAGATTGCCAGACATAACAAAGTTGAGCGTGGGTACCTTTCGCTTTATTAATTGAAGCATGAATGTCCTTAATGGTTTCACCGTCAGGTGGTAAATTTAACGATTATGCAGGATTCGCCTATCATAAAGCTATTGCTGGCACCAGTTGGACGAATGGACATGCTTTTTGCATTATTCATGTTAATTTTCAGACCTGCTTCTTCTGAAAAAGATATGACGACAGTCATCTCTGATTGCTTAGTGGCTAGAAGGCATATGTCCTCGGTATAAGGTAGGTCTTTCAGATGCTCTGCTTAATACTTTATATTTCTACTAAAATCTACGTAGCTTTGTTCAACTTTATTCAATTCTATTCAATTCTATTTACCTCTACTGAACTTTTCTATGCTCTAGTGATCTTTGCGTAACTTTACTGAATTCCATTCAAGTCTACTCATTTCCACTCAATTTTGCTAAAATATATCCAACTCTACTTAACTTTACAGAGCTCTACTCAATTCTGTTCAGCTAAATTCAAATCATCTTAATTCTATTCAACTCTAATCAATTCTCCTCGACTGAGCTCTACCCATCTTTACTAAAATTTACTTAGAGCTACTTAACTTTTCTTCTTTACTGAACTTTTTACAACTCTACACAACACTGTTCAACAAAATACACCTCCTCGCAATACAACTAATACCCTACTCAACTGAACTCTACTTAATCATACTCAAATGTAGTCTTATTTTCTTTAGTTTACTTGGTTCTAAACTATTTAATTAAATTTACTGAACTGTACTCAACTCTCTCTAACTCTGCGTAGCTCTTCCCTGTCCTATTCAACTTTATTCAACATTTTTGCTATGCAATTCAGCACAAATCTACTCAACTCAACTCTAACTAAATTATCTTAGCCTTATTTAGGTCATCTATTTTTCAGAAGGATATATTTTGCTCATAACCTCAGAATTGTAGGCGCGCCATTCTTACTAGCAAAGCCGATGAGCAGATAATATTTCCATATAAAGAGTTTTTAGTGTATAGATTTAGTCTTAACTGGTTAGTTTAGGTCTTTTGTAATGAAGCATAATATAGGGTGTTTTTTTAAAGGTTTGTTTTTCGAATAGAGATAAAACTGGCGTTTTATGGTCAAATCTGGCAACTCTAACGTCATTTATGTTCAGTTTGGTTTGCCATTTCATCATGAACGCTTGCAAATCGTGCAAATTTATTTCGAAAATAATGGTTCAGTTCGCGAAGTTTACCGCAAGCTCCGTCCACTTTATGGTCGACATAATCGTCCATCAGAGCAATTAATTCGGTTAACCATGGATCGTTTTCGCACTATGTTTACTCTATGTGATAATACGCATCCGCAGAGACGTCGAACAGTGCGCACCGAAGAAACAATTGCCGCTGTAGAGCAAAATGTTGAAGAGGACCCGAATGAATCGATTCGCCACCGTGCACAGCAATTGGAGCTTTGTCCATCAACTTTATGGAAGATTTTGCGCAAAGATCTTGGCTTGCGACCTTACAAGATCCAGCTTGTGCAAGAATTAAAGCCGCGAGACCATGCAATGCGTCGTGATTTTGGTGTATGGGCCGAAAATGAGATTGATCTCGATGCTGATTTTCATCGCAAAATTTTGTTCAGTGATGAGGCTCATTTTTGGTTGAATGGCTACGTCAACAAGCAAAATTGCCGCATTTGGAGTGAAGAGAATCTACATGAGACCCTTGAGACGCCATTACATCCACAAAAACTGACTGTTTGGTGTGCTCTATGGGCTGGTGGAGTCATTGGGCCATACTTCTTCCGAAATAATGCTGGAGAGTCAGTTACCGTTAATGGAGACCGGTATAGAGCCATGATAACCGACTATTTTGTTCCCGAATTGGATGGCATGAATGTGGATGAGTTGTGGTTCCAACAAGACGGCGCTACATGCCACACAGCGCACGTCACAATCGATTTATTGAAGGAAACATTCGATGAGCGCATAATTTCGCGGAATGGACCTGTCAATTGGCCACCAAGATCGTGTGATTTGACACCATTGGATTATTTTCTTTGGGGATATGTGAAGTCGCTCGTCTACGCCAACAAACCAGAAACGTTAGGGGACTTGGAAGCCAACATTCGTGGCGTTATTGCCGACATACGGCCCCATATGCTCGAAAAAGTGGTTCAAAATTGGACCTGTAGAATTGGCTTTATTCGAGCCAGCCGCGGCGGCCACATGCCCGACATCATATTTAAACATTAATGGCATAAAATTATCCTTCCAATAAAGCTAAATTGATGGACATTAAAACGATTTTCTTGTGTTTTATTTCAATTCGAAGCTCTATACCTCTAAAAAAAACACCCTTTGCATATTGTAACTTTTTTACCATCTTTTACCATACGATGTTAACAAGAATTTGCAATTACCTCAAATAGCTCGCAGTGATTTGTGCTCCAAAACTTGAGTAAAGCCAAGTGCTCTCTTACTTGGAAGAGCAAAATCTTAAGAATTTTAAGCACCTATCTATCATTCACCTACATGTTTATACAGCTTCCGATTGTGATTTCTATTGGGATAAGAGTACAATTGTGATTGTATTAATTATTCAAATACATGCTACATCAATGTATAGCTTAAGGATATCTCATTTGAAATACTATAAAGTTGTGTGAGCAAGTAGTTTGCTTGCTGCTAACTTTTAAGTAGCAGAAAGAGTCTGAAGGACTACATTTCAATATCAATTTGCAAAAGCAACAGCATCTATGCTTTTGCACCTGTGACACACGATACACATTCCGTATAATCTGTGTAAATAGTTGCGGATGCAACGATTTGAGATTGTGTGAGTGTACATACTCGTACATTATGTTGTTTGTTTTAAGCAGTTGCCTTACTTTCGATACGCTTGTAGTACATAGGTAGTCTTACGTTTGCATAACCCGATTTACATGATTTTTGTGCTGGGATTCTTGGGCTACAAAAACAATTTCTGTTGCTGTGCAAATTAGTTTTAATGAGCATATTATACATTGGATAAGAGATTTAATTACGAACTGATTAAAACTATTCATATTAATTAATACAGGGTGTTCTAAATTATTGAAAGGATTTCAAGAATTCATAAATATCTCATGAAGAAATGCATTTTTTATATCTCTGTTATATTAAGTACTTCCGCTTTGACGACCTTAGGACAGACTTTCATTGTTGAAACTTACATGCTACCATACATAACGCCTCTATTATAAGGACAAAATGATAATTTCGCTGCCATTTTAATGTTAGAAGTGCAAAAACTTTGTTAAAAGACGTTCGCAAAGATTTTGAAACTTCCCTCATCCCCTAATCCATAAATAAACTGGAACGATTGGGATTGGACATTCCCGCAAAAACAAACAGAAGTAGCATGCAGGCATCTATTGATTAACATCCTTCGACATCATTCAAATGACACGCGTCACATCTGCAGAGAATTGTAAGAAAGGAATTGAATTACATACTTTGCATGTGACAAGTATTTTAATCAATAACTGCTTGCCAGAAACCACGCAGGTCACTACTTTTTGGAGTAGTTGATTTTGTCAGATGAAACTCATTTCTCTCGCAATGACTTCATCATAAAATAATATAATCTTTTCTGGGGTGCGGAAAATCCCCGAATAATTAAGAAGCGATTCGGTTGTATGGTGTGGTATCCCACTTGAAATGGTAACACGAAACTTTTTCTTTCAAATCGCAAATGACGATCTATCTAGTAATCTTTAATGGAAGCGAGTGTAGTGCATTTACTGCTGGATCACTTATATATAGTTTTAACAAAACTTTGCTGCCGCCCATACAACCAGAAATGCGAGGACTAATCTTTGGAAATCTTCCCTGGTCACAAAAAATAAAGACATTGACTTAACAGCTTCAGACTTCTTCAAATTAAATTATCAGTACTAAAAAAAAAGTATTGTGTGCTAAATTGTGACCTTGACAGCACAAATTTTGAAAAAAAAACATTTAAAAAACCTCACCAAAGAATTTGAGTATCGGAAACAGCCCACTCTAAAGATATGATGTTTTCATTCTCAACATCATAATAGGTAGCAAGGATTGGGCTTCAATATTATTTTGGTTTTGTTAAAGTTCGTTAATCAAATAAAAAGTCATCATTTTTTTCAGTGTCTTTATTTTTTTAATTTTAATTTGCACTTCTTCTTCGAGTGCGTTCTATTTTTGTCAAAAGTACTTAGCGTTATCAAAACATACAATTTATTTTTTAATCTTCTCTTACTTCCTTCTACCTCTGTATTGTTAATAAGCTTTATTCAAATAATCTGCAAAGGCTTCTCCTCTAGACAAAAACTTTGTTTTAAGTTTGTTTTGGCTGCTTTTCTATTTTCTATTTAATTTCGTGCAAGATTAATTTCAGTTCAAAAAGTTGGGCGAAAAAGTTTCAAGGTCAACGTGTGAAAAATAATTGGCCAAATTGTAAATTCATTTGCTTATTGCATAAGAGATGTCAGAAAAGAGTCTTAAAGTAATTAAGTGTTAAGTGGTAGTCTCACACAGATTTCAAAATTTCATAAGCCAAAAAAAGAAGTTCATTAAATTAACTTTTATATGACATACATATCTAGGAAATCGATTTAGATATCATAATTTAAAATAATTTTATAAAAAGCTTTGCCCTCGTCTTCCGATGTCTAAGTGTCCAAAACCAAATGCGTTCCCCAAACCTATGATTCCTTATTCGTTGTCAGTATCAAAAGTCACATAAGAAAACGATGGCTTAATACTAAAATGAAAAACATTTTCGTCAGAGTGTAGGCTGTCATACGTGCTTTTTTCTAAATTGGCACCATGTCACTGGTTCCCCGCCCATTAGCGATCGTTTCCACAATGATTTGGAATTTGGGACTCTGAGGATTCCACTTCAATGCTTAATAATAGACTTCAGTTGATGATTTCCACAAATGGTAGTGCTTCACCGATGCGAGAACGATACCATAATTGAAAAGTTATCGTATCGTGCTCGTAGTGGTTCCAAGCTTATCGTCTCGTACTCGTTTTTGCAAGATAAATTTTTGACCTGTATCGTTTTCGTCTCGTTATTGCCGATAATTTTCGGATATTCGAGTTCACATTTTTATATATACTTATAATACTAGCTGAGCCAGCGGCTTTTCCCGTCTATTGTACAACCCCACATACATTTTACGCAGTCCTAACTGCAGACAATTGGGTCCATGTAAGAAATTTCACAACTTGGTATAAGTTCCAAGAATAGCAATCTAAGCGTTTTTGTTGAGTGAAAGGAACTATGACCAGTATCCATTCAAGAACACATTTAGCGAGTTGCTTGGCACAAACAATTTACATTTACTTATACACTTTATAGAACTTTTATGTTCAGTAAAAAATGCATTAATTGTTGGAGGTTCACATGTTTCACAACTGTAGCTGCGATAGATGCCGAGATGAGGCGTTTTAAGTATTTTTGTTTTATAAAGGTGCCACGCCACTTTTAATAATCTCGTTCACATTTCGTGAGGTACTAAACATAGAAAATATACATTCTAGCGCCGAATTTTAAAGGCCTGCTACCATAGTTGCCAAGATAATACGTTTTAATTATTTTTTTTTCATTATGGAAGTTCTGACTAAGACTCGTTCTCAGCGATAACTTAGTGCCGATCGTACGATATACTTTACTTTCTCGCCGAGAACGAGATATCGGCTAGGCCCTTCTCGTTCCCGTCCCCGGTCATACAACAAATACTTCTTTTGATATCGTTTAGTTATCGTTATCGTTCTCATTATTTATCGACTCTCGGTGAAGCACTAGTCATTAGCATATGCTAATTTTTCCAAATGCTCGCTGAAAGTCCAGTGAATGCCACGATTTATAGAGTCCGGAGCGCTGCTGAGGACATTGTACCATAAATATTTTGTCTAATTCTGAGCTGAGGGTTTGTTATTTAATATTAATTTTATTTATTCATGAATGGTATAAATATATGATAAATAAATTTAACGAATTTTTCTTGTTTTTAAATAGAGACTTGCAATGTTTAAATTCCCACTGCAGCGACGTATTATGACTTCGGAGGGCCTAGGGGCTGAAAAGTAGAAATGATCCACCATTAAAACAAAAATGTTATGACCACAATAAGAGACAATTTATATGTCTTGCACATTTATGATGAAAAAAAACCAAATGTAGGTCATTCAGAGCTGCAACGCACACAGTATGGAAAAAAACCCCTAACCTGCTCTACTTATGTGTTGTATTAACGGTGTGAGCAAAAAAAAAGGTCTACTGACCTGCTAGATCACCCTAGCTTTTTCGCTAATTGAAGGTTCCATTGATCTCAAGCCCCCCTCTCACCCTACCTTAAACCGCCGCTGCTCTAAGGTACAGTACAAGAAACATTAATGGTTTTTGTAATATGGTAAATTTACAACTACATTAAATGTAACAGCTGTAAAACTTATGAATAATAAATACACAAGAATATGTATGTATGTGTATTAACATAAATTTGTTGTTTTTGCTAGTGTATATCTGCGTGTGTGTTGCGTGCATGTCTTGCACTTATACTTATGTGTCATAAAAAATAACAACATGAAAAGGGCTTGTTTACTTGTTAGTTAATACACTTAGAGAAAACTATCTTCAAATCAATTGTATAGTATTGATTTCATAGTATTTTACAATTGTTTTTAGTCAATGTGATTAGTGCTAGCACATTTAATAAGATCTTCCGATTCTTGATTTTATGATTACATTGAAATAAAATGACACCATATTATCATTATTATTTTGACGATAGTGAAAATATTGTATATTTACATATGTCGATCGTTAGAAAGTTTGTCTGGGAAGCAGCATGCACAGGTTCAAATTCTGGAACAGATATTTCTTTTTAATTTAATTTTACTTAGAATTTTAATTCACAAAATGATTTATTGAATTAGCGATGCACATTTCAACACATATGGAAAAAGAGCACATATGAGCTGAACATACCAGCTCTTGATAAGGGGACCCATCGTGCTGATGGGTTTTTCGCTTTAAGAATATATTTAGCATATAGATAAGGTTTTCTTCTCTCATATTAAGTTCACATTCTCAAATCTTTGCATGTGTTGTGTAAGTGTACTATGATAGCATTTCACGATTTATTTCAAAATACCTCTCCTCATACTCTGTTCGGCTCCTAAGCACCGTTTTGTGCAGTTGAGCTGGACATCACTACCCAAAATAAATCACATGAAATCAATAGTTTATGTGAATCACTTTATAGTAAACGTAGTACTGGCGCAACAATAGAAGAAATTCTATTGATTTTCCATAAAAACTATTGTCTCAATGGGATATTAATATTTTTTTCTAAGCTATGAAATCAATAGAACCATTAATGATCGCTTATAGGATATTTTTCATTTTCGACCTTTTCCGGTCAATTTATGCGGTAAAAAAATATTTCAAAAAAAAATTGAAATAAAACAGCCAATCGTGTTGCCCCTGTGTTGTCTGTAATATAAATAAGACCTAGTCCGAATTGGTTTTCTGAAAGTAACTTTGTAATTCTACTCATCGCACACTAATCTGTATTAAACAAAAACTGAAGACTGAGACATTTTTAATAAAAAAGATCGTATTCGCCTTTCGAATAAGCAAAAAAACTACGTTTAGGAAAATATAGTGGGTTTGACATCTCTCACGCACATACAATTTTAGATAGGCTTTGCTAAGAAAATTATTCAAGCTAATGTTAGGGACACTACCCAAGGTAATATATCAAACTAAATACGGAAACGTTTGGTGACACAAATTATTGTAAGAAAAAAAGTAGGTGTGGCAACACCCAAACAAGCACATATTTTAAAATGTTATAAAAATCAAATTTTAACTCAACAATTACTAACAATTTAAAATGGTTTTTCTTTAAGTGTAATACAAAAAAATGTTTGAATTTTATTAAGTTTTTTCGCAATTTGCTGAAATATTTCTTTAGTAAGTTTATAAAAACGCATTTATTTAATTAGGTACAACCTTCGTAACGTGTTTTGTTATTGTTAATTGCTTCTTAACAGCTCAAATTTAATGCAGGAAGTCTTTTTATTTAAGAGAAGCGTAAAGTACGTAATAGACAGTTGATCAAATACATTAAACGCCATGATTGAATTCTCCAGATTTTCTTTGGGGCGTTTATAGTTCTTGGGAAATGTGCCTGCGTGTTAACTATGAACTTCATTGATTTGTCCAAGAGAAGACAATTGAGTGTTCAGAAGAGACTTTCCGGAAATACTAGCACTTATTCCTTTTAATGTTTCATATACCTTTAGATTAGTTCGGTTAGATAAGAGCGGCAGTGAGTTTAAGAATCAATTAATTTAGACCTAATGTTGATTCATTGTGATATCTAAGTGTCACTATACCCTCTCGGTAAACCAATCAAATAGCATATATACCAACATCTCTAAGTTCATCCAGACCATTAAATAAAATCGACCTAAATGTGTTGTGTCGTTTTCTAGCAGGCAAGGAGTAGGAGCAAACGAAATGTGTAATGTTTTCCTACCCCTCCACATCGCTAAAAATCAAACAGCCGAATAAGCATTTCTGCCGATGAAGCAGTGGCGAGTTATGACAGAAACAACTTACAAGACACGATATCTAATGTGAGATATTAGTACTAGGAACCGCTTATCATCCCATTTTGACCAGTTTTGTCATAATACATTGTAAATTGATTCTGGAGTATTTTTTAGTATATCACCTTTCAGCAGCAACTTGCAGGTAGCAAGTGGCATTCCAACATCATCCTTGTGCGTAGGAATCTATGAAGTAATATCTTGCCTTGCAAGCTCATCTGCTTTGTAATTTCCATCAACGTTCTTTTGCCCATACATCCAGTTGAGATGAATATTAAATTGATGAGCCAACTCATTAAGAGCAAAGCGGCATTTCAAAGCCACTAGTGAGTTTTGGATGTCTCATTTTAGAGATTTAAAAGCAGTCAGACTATCAGCGTCAAGTCTCTTTTGTTAACAACATTTCTTTTCAGCCAGGATGCTACAAGGATATTACAACTTCTACCTAAAAAACACTGTAGTAGACAGCTCGTAACCTAAGAGATTCAACGACATTAAAACGATACTTAAACCTCAGTGAAAAGAAGTTTTATTTTTTATCGCACTTTTAACTTTTCTCAAATTCATTTTCATTTTAAAGTTTATAGAAAAAAACCATTTCTATATAATTAAATAAACATCATGACAGCATGGTTAGTTTTATTATGAATTTTGTGACGCTTTAGTGCTATGAAAGTTGCATTTGACAGCTGCCATGTACTAAGTGATGCTATTTAAAGTTTTGATGCACAAACCACAACACACGAGACTTTTGAAGCAAGTTAGGTAATCAAGCGGAAAATATTTAGTGCATTTAATAAGTTTTAATTATTTCACTTAGTTTCCCTAACGCTTTCACTACTTTTCTTAAATTTTCATTAATTTGTTGGAAATTATGCTAAAACTGTTTTTCATTGTTATGTGTGTTGGTGCTTTATATATAAATGAGCTGATTAAGGGCTCCTTTAATAAAATAATAACAAAAAATAAATAAAATCAATTTTATGGGGTAATGTTAACATCATACAAAAGCATCATTCTATACATATATTTTTTAAAGATAATTTCTTGCAAATGTTGCCCGTTACTCCGCCTTACATAGTCCATGCTGAAGTTCCTATTTTCCACAACGCGCTCAAGGATTTCGAGTGGCATTTGGCCAATACCATAACAGTTTGTCACGACGCTTGCGTGATCGGACTAAAAAGAATTCTAAATGAAGAGATACATCTCAAGCCAAAATTAAAGTTGTCCGACAGGGCTGAAAACTTTGCTTATTTGTCTCCTATTGGATGGTGCTTTTCACGCCAAAAATCCATTTATTTGGACAAATGCTTTTCTTAATACATTACTAAAAATTAGGTTTAATGACGACATTTCTCAATAAACAACAGATTTGTAAAAGAAAAATTTTAAAATATCAAGAAATTGGTTGTTACTCAAAAACTTCCAGAATAATCTAAAAGTGAAATTGATTTCAGGAATCTTCACGACATTTTAAGGTGTGATTACTGGCTGGTATGAAGGTATATCTATAATGTAGGCTGAAGTATGACAGTTATAGTGACCATCGCGATAACGGTGACGCTAATGATATTTTTAATATTTTCATCGCCTTTGTTGGTGCTTTTCCACATTTTTATGCCCTAAACAGAGCACATATTCACTTTGTCATTCCGTTTGTGATGCATAGAAAGGGGCGTAGCAGATATAAAAAAGAACATATTTATATGAATTAATCAGCGTCACCACTTGAGTCGGTTTAGCCATGTCGATGCTAATTGAATGAATTTTGGTGCACAGACCACAACTTCAAATAAACTTCGTGGTATTGAAAATGGGCAAAATCAGTTCACAGACACGCCTACCGATACATACAAGTGAAACATTTTAAACGCTATAGTGAGAGAGTTATTTGATGTAGTTTAAACAAATTTCTCAAAAAAAGTAGGATTAACTTGCGCAAGCTTTGGACAAAAAGATTTCCATTTCGAAGAGAAGGCGTGGCTCTTCCTATTCACGTGGAAACTTCAGTAGGCTATACTAAGAGAACTATTTAGGTAATCACACAAATAATAAAAATGATTCGGAAAAGCTCTGAACGAGAGCTTGTTGGGCATGGTGCCTTTCATAGAAACAAAAACTTAAAAACGCTACACTGAGAGAATTATTTAATTGAATGAAAATAAATTTTACACAAATACAAAAAACCGATCTGTCCAAGCATCAGAAAAATGGTTGGTGAATTTTGGAAAGAGGGCGTGGCACTATTAACTTACTAACTTCTTGTTTGACTTACATAAATCGAATTTTTCGATTAATATCAATATTTTTCGAAGTTTTTTAGTATTTTTATCGATATTCGAGATGCAAAATTTCACACATTTTTCAATTTTTTTTGTAACTTTTCCCATTTTTTTAAAGAATTTTTTAATGTATTCAAAATGTTATAGATATTTTGATTTAATCAACATTATTTGAATATTTCAACATTTATCGACCTTCAATATTTTCAAACTGTTTAACATTTTTTGATATTTTTCGATATTTTTAAGCACACTTCGGGCTTTTCAAAGGATCTTCGAATTTTTCAACGTTTTTTGACTTTTCCAACACTCTCAGCAAAAATTCATTGCTACGCTTATGCACAAGCGTGTCGAGCTAAGCAGTAAATTTCACATTACAAACAAAAAAACCAACGTTATAGAAGCGTGTTAAGCTACAGCACACACTTTATGCGGCTTTATGCCTTCCACTCGGCTGTCATTTTGCTCAAAATTTAACGCACTTATGAGAGTACGCAGTTGAGTTTTGCAAAAAAAAAAAATCATCACATGCGCCACCATTAAATTGTATGAAAAACTTTTTATTTAAAAGTCGTTTTACCGCCCTTATGTATGCAACATTTTCTGCGTATTGCATTATTGTTAGACATAAAGTGAAAATTTATAATCAAGTTTAGCATAAACTTCGCAGCTTGTTGCGTTCGTGTGCTCTAATAAAATTTTAGTTATATTTTTTTTATTATATAACTTATTTGTTGGTAAGACGCTTTTCAAGTTACCTTATGAGTTAAAGATTTGTGACAAAGTGCTGTGGCTGGTAACACAAATTGCAAATCTTTAATTTTCTATGGATATTTTTTGTATTTTTGTTTTGCTATTTAGCATTCCAATATTGCTGAAAAATTGTGGTTTTAAAAAAATGCGCTACAAAAATTACTAGCACAAAAGCCATATTCAATTATGCTCTTAAATGAACAAAAGTCTACGATAGCTCTAAAATAAACTTCACCCCGTTGGTCCATAGAATATTTTTTTGCAATTCTGAAAAATATTTATATTTATTCAGCAAATAGCAGGCTTTGAAAAATCTTTCTACAAATAATAAATCCAATTGACAAGTTCTGTGTTTTGCAAATTTATAATTTCGCTAAGTCGTTAAGAAAAACTAAGCAATGGAAAACACCGAGGAGCAATGGCAGAACCTAAGCCAAATGGACGCCATGAGTCATTTACTGAAGACTGAAACCTTTTCCGATATCAATATACGTGTTGGCTCCAACGTTGATCATCAACAGATTTTTAAATGTCACAAACTAATTTTGATTTGTGCGTCGCCATATTTTGAAGCAATGTTCTGTGGAAGTGGAGATTTCATTGAGAAAAAAGCAGACGAAATCAAAATGACGGATATTGAGCCAGAGGACTTTAAACTCTTTCTAGAATATATATATAGCAGACGTGAAATTACAAATTTTGAGCAACTTTCAATTGAGAACCTTATGAATTTTATTTATATAGGAAAGAAATTTTTATTACCAAAATACTCTGAATTTGGATATGTAGGAATTGAAAAAGCTTTACCAAATCTTCGACTCGTTGACCTTATGGAATTGTTTAGCTCTGTTTGTAATGTCGAAGAAGATCGATTGGTAACGTGCGTTTCAAATGAACTGCAAACAAAAATAAAAGGAACTACAAATTTTAATCGAACCCTACTAGAATTTGACTTTAAGACTTTCAAGCAATTTATTGAATGTATTGATAACAAAGTTTCCGAATATATACGTTTCAATTGGATTGAAGAGTACATCAATCAAAAAGGTATTTTTATAGAAGATGCAGAAATTAAAGACCTCCATTTTGAAAATGTTGCTGCTACGGTTGAGACATTGAAACAAAATGAAAATTGGGCAGCTTTACTAAAAACCATACGCTATGAAAATATGTCCTCAGAAGAATTTCGCAATGGACCATTAAAATCTAAGCTACTTAAAGTTGAGGAAAAACTCAATATTCTTGCAAATATAAACAAAAAATTGGATATATATCTGCAACTTGCAAGTCGATCACGTCCTGGGAGGTGCGGTTCTTGTAGACACACAGTTTCACTACCACTAAGTGGTAGTGAATAAATTCATACTATCACTATCTTCTTCACCAATATATGAAACATTTTCATTTTCTAATGACGTTGTATTTTATAGTTAACAGTGAACAATAGAACTGGTTAAAAAAATAATTACTGGCATTTAATTTCATTTAAAAATTTTCGTTGGAAAGGTTTTGCCATCGTGAAGTGTTTTTGGTTTTTTCGTTAGAATTTTTCTCACTTTTTCTATAACCTATACCGAGTGCTTTTTTTCATTCGGGATATAAGGGGGCGTGTCACCACTTGAGCCGATTTAGCTATATCCGTCTGTCTGTCTCTGCCAGTGTGTCTGTCTGTTTGTATTTTAAAATCGCGTTTACGGGAAAACCAAGCAAGCTATTTGAATGCATGGACACATTTACCACTCTTACTCATATAAGGTAAGCCCTATTTCGAAAAAGTTTCGTTTTGAAATTTAATATGGCAGATATACTTGCTATAAGGTATCATATTACAAAAATTTGGTACAATAGTACATGTGGGCGTGGAACTTCCTATAGAAGCAAAGAATGTTTAATGTTGCAGATGGTAAGCTTTGAAAAAAAAAACGATTTTTCTCAATCTTTGAAATATTCCTATACTCTGAAAGCTAATAGACTGACGAAATGTAATCTTCACGCAAAAAGCTACTTGATACTTTTTTCTGGACAATTTTGTGTTCTTTCTAATGGACAAAGTCCCGTTTATGTACAATTTTTTCTCACGAGATATAAACGAAAATGTCTAAATAAGCATTCTTTTGTCGGCCGTTGGTCTGTCGTACGAAAACTCGCGAACTACTCGACGGATTTTCTTAAATGTTTCTTTTGGTCTGTGGAATGTTCTAAGCATGTGGTTTAGAAAAAATAAGCAATGCCACGCCCCCACCTTAATAGAGAAAAATCAAATTCATCGTATCTTTTCAACTATTGTACGCAAATGAATAGAACTTGGTACATATATAAAAGATACGGGGTAAAGTAAGTTTCAATAAAAAAAGAGCGGTGCCACGCCTCTTATATGAGAAAAAACTAAAATTTGTTATATCTCAGCAATTATTTGACGCAGATGGATAAAATATTGCACATGTGTTTCTTATGGTCTTTAGCTTTGTTTAGTTTGGAACAAAAAGGCGATGTCACGCCCCCCCCCCCCCATATAAGAGAAAAATAAAATTCATCATATCCCTTCAACTATTGGACGCAGATGAATGTGACTCGGTACATCTCGGGCTAAAGTAAGTTTTATTGAAAAAAAGGTTGGTGCCACGCCTCCCATATGAAGAAATTAAACGCCATTCGTCTGTCACATATAAACTCACGAATTACTCGATATATTTTCATAATTTTCTTTTTAAATATTTGTTATGGTCATTGGCAGGTTTGATACCATGCCCCCTCTTAAATATGTAAAAGGTTATGGGCAAGAGTAAGATTCAGTGGAAAACTGGGGCGCATCGCATGACGCCAACAAGAATGGAACAACGGTAAAAATGCGATTGTGAAGAATTGTTGCGCACCATTTATTCTTATGATTCCTACCGGTTTTCCATTTAAATTTAAATGCCTTCTATTTCCTGTTCATCTTTCTTTTACGATTACCATTAATACATAGAAATTATTATCATAAAATTCGAAATTTCTTGCAACGCTTTTAACTAAAAAAAATCTTCTCAATTCAATTTTATTTCATATGTAATAAAATTACTTAAACTTACATAATTATATATCGAACTCATGAATGTAAATATGTTAAATTTTCAAGCTAAAAGTCCTATCTTTCACGCCCTTTAAATTTAATAGCATTTTCCAACAAATTTAAACCTTTTGGTACACTTTCACCTTTCTTAAGCTCTTTAATTTATGGTATATACAATACCCAACATTCACATGCTCAACAAACCCCACACAGAGAGAGATAAAAAAGTAGTGAGTTTGTTATCATCGACTTCAGCAAAAATTAGATGCCCTACAACGCATTGACAGTAAGAGTATGACTTAAATTTTCAAGATATGTTACTTGCTGGCAATCCCATATAGAATTTGACAACATTTACAGAACATAACAAATTTAAATTAGTGCTTAAGTATATGGGAGGTGTAACGCCCTCTTAAAAATTTGCTAATATTTCGTTCAGTGTTTGTGCAAAACATTTTGTGGTATACATGAGCATTATCTTACAGCGTTTTAATTTTTTTTTTGTGCAACGCCCCCTTTTCACAATCTGCCTACTTTTTTTTAATGTTTGTGCAAACTATTTTCTAGTATTTGCGTGTATGCTTGCAGCCTCTTAATAAAGCGTTTCAAATATTTTGTACGTATAGGCGGAGGGCGTGTATAAAAATAAATTTTGCTTTATCTCAAAAAGTTGACGCTAAAGCTGATCAAGAATATATTTCTATAAATGCCATGTCTCCTTCTATGCGTTGCAAAACGGCATGACAAATTGAATAAATGTACGCTCCGTGTAGCGTACTAAAAGAAAAACCCAAGTCTATCACAGTGTGTAATTGCGTAATTCTGACATGTTGACTTTTAAACGACTTTGTGCTGCTTTTTTTCTACAAATGCTCACGGATTTCAACAATCATTATTTTCAAAGCGCGGTGTGGAAAAAAACTTTGCACGTTTTTATCGCTTAAATGGCTAAAAAAAGAGTAAAAAGCTGCCTTCGTTATGTTAGGGGAATAAATTTAACAATAAGCAGATTTTGGCTTAAGGATTTTTGTTTTTATGATTCGTTATTTTTTTACAAAGCAAGTCTTAGAAGCTCAAGCGAAAAAGGTTAAATATTTTATTAAATTTATTAAGAAATTAGTGCAACATGGCGTATGAATGATAATTATTTAAGCAGTTAATCGGAAATACCTTTCAAAGTGCTATAAATTATGCTCGTGGCATTTTAAGTCGGACACATAAAGTGCTAAATATTATAAGCTTTGTTAAGCCTCATATTAGATATGGGATATTTATGTAAAGATGCAATATTTTACATTTGATTTTAGAGGACTACGTGGCGTATGTGTGCTATCTTTTAATAAGACGAAGTGTCAAAACAAGTGTAACTTTTTTGTTTATAGCGAGTACATGCTTTTTCTTTGAGAATAACATTTCTCAATATTTAAAAATTATAATAATTGCATGGAAAGGTTTTTAACTTGTGCAGAAGTTTGTTATATTTTCATATATATAAAATGAAATTGTTATATTCTGTGATATTCTCAAGAATGACAACACAACTGCTGTGCTCTGAGCATTAATAGCTGCACACTAAAGTTTAAAAATGAATCGAACGACGAACCAAAATGCCAGGTAACGAATTCAGTTACAATTAGCCAATGAAATGTAAGGCTATGAAACGAACAAACTAATCGAGCATGTTCGAACTTTGCCAAACGCAACGAGTTAAATTCGTACAGCTCGTTTTGTTCGGCTCAACTCATATTCATTTCGTTCGTTGTCTTTATAATACGATTTATAATACGATTGCAACTTGTGAGCTTCGAGCTACTCGATTGTTTGAGTTGCAACTTTTTCCCCACTAGGCGAAGTACCACAATTTTTATTTATTTTCTTCGAATGATTTGTACGCAGGCAAAAACAGAAGCAAAACATCGTGAATGTGAGCCAACACATCGAACTGTGTTGAGTCGAGTTTACTAAACACAGTGGCGAGATTTTCTGTAAAGCTCGTGAGTTTTGAGTTTGTTCGAAGGTGTTCAGCTCGTTGCACAGCATTAAAAAAAAGTAAAAACGGGTGACCAAAACCGTCCACCATTCTCAAGCACATCCCAAATGACTCTCCCTGAGGGAAGATCACATTAACTGGTCTACTGCTCGCCTTCACTAACGGTGATAATCAAGGCCATAATATCTCTCTTGAAGCTCACCGCTTAAATTATGTACCCTGCTCTTAACCTATAACTGAATACTGGATCATAGGTTCTTTAGTAAAAAATTTCAGAAAAAGGAAACTTATTGCTGTGCCAGAATAACAGAAGCATCATGATTCCATCAATACCAACCAAACTCTTAACAAAATCTTCCTCACCAGAGCCAAAATAAATAGTGCCATTTATCCGGAAAAAAAAATTATTAAAACTTTGTACTTAGAGAACTTTTCAAGGTATTGCAACCACTTTTCACACAAATTCAAGAAATAATTCGGACAAGCTCTGGACGAAATCTGGGTACATTTTTTAAGTGGGCGTGGCACCATTTTTCGGGCATTAACGATATAATGAGAACAAATAAAGTAAATGATATGAATGTGAAAAAAATAAGACGTTAATATTTTACTTCTACCGGTAATGAAATAACAGGTAAAGATAACATTCTCAATATGTTCTTTAAAACTATTTCAATCATTTTACAAAATTTTGCTGAATTCTGAAAAAACGAATTTATTTAGAAAATAGTAGGCTTTGAAATAAAATTCTACAAAGAGTAAAACAAATTGACAAGTGCTGTGATTTGCATATTTTTAAATTTCGCAATTATTTACAAACTCGTTAAGTACAACTAAGCAATGGAAAAAATTCAAAAAACCGAGGAGCTTATTTGGCAAAACCTAAGCCAAATGGACGCCATGAGTCATTTGCTGAAGACTGGAATCTTTTCCGATATCAATATACGTGTTGGCTCCAACGTTGAACATCAGCAGATTTTTAAGTGTCACAAATTCGTTTTGCTTTGTGCCTCGCCATATTTTGAAGCAATGTTTTATGGAAGTGGAGATTTCATCGAGAAAAAAGAAGCCGAAATCAAAATGACGGATATTGAGCCAGAGAACTTTAAACT
Organism: Meiosimyza decipiens; assembly: GCA_963680825.1. Taxonomy (NCBI): domain Eukaryota; kingdom Metazoa; phylum Arthropoda; class Insecta; order Diptera; family Lauxaniidae; genus Meiosimyza; species Meiosimyza decipiens. Next base: position 17,147,209 of record OY804260.1, on the reverse strand, counting down.
CTTTCTAGAATATATATATAGCAGACGTGAAATTACAAATTTTGAGCAACTTTCAATTGAGAACCTTATGAATTTTATTTATATAGGAAAGAAATTTTTATTACCAAAATACTCTGAATTTGGATATGTAGGAATTGAAAAAGCTTTACCAAATCTTCGACTCGTTGACCTTATGGAATTGTTTAGCTCTGTTTGTAATGTCGAAGAAGATCGATTGGTAACGTGCGTTTCAAATGAACTGCAAACAAAAATAAAAGGAACTACAAATTTTAATCGAACCCTACTAGAATTTGACTTTAAGACTTTCAAGCAATTTATTGAATGTATTGATAACAAAGTTTCCGAATATATACGTTTCAATTGGATTGAAGAGTACATCAATCAAAAAGGTATTTTTATAGAAGATGCAGAAATTAAAGAAATCCATGTTGAAAATGTTGCTGCTACGGTTGAGACATTGAAACAAAATGAAAATTGGGCAGCTTTACTAAAAACCATACGCTATGAAAATATGTCCTCAGAAGAATTTTGCGATGGACCATTAAAATCAAAGCTACTTAAAGTTGGGGAAAAACTCAACATTCTTGCAAATAAAAACAAAAAGTTGGAAAAAGATCTGGAACTTGCGCGTCGACCACGTCAAGGGAATTGCGGTTATTGTAACAGAACAGTTTATTTAAATTAATTATGTTATTTTAAAATCTTTACTTTCTCAATAAATGACACGGTATAAATTTTAAACTACTTATCTTATAATAATACTAACAATACAGTTTAGCTACTACATGATTAGCCCTCTTAGCTATTTGGCTTAAAGCTTTTAAGCTCTCTTTAAACAAAGTGCAAAGTAGCTCGTGCTGGTATTGCATAGTAAAGGGTGTTTTTTTTAGAGGTTTGTTTTTCGAATAGAGATAAAACTGGCATTTTATGATCAAATCTGGCAACTCTAATGTCATTTATGTTCAATTTGGTTTGCCATTTTATCATGAACAGGTTGACAAAAGAACAACGCTTGCAAATCGTGCAAATTTATTTCGAAAATAATGGTTCAGTTCGCGAAGTTTACCGCAAGCTCCGTCCATTTTATGGTCGACATAATCGTCCATCAGAGCAATTAATTCGGTTAACCATGGATCGTTTTCGCACTACGTTTACTCTATGTGATAATACGCATCCGCAGAGACGTCGAACAGTGCGCACCGAAGAAACAATTGCCGCTGTAGAGCAAAATGTTGAAGAGGACCCGAATGAATCGATTCGCCACCGTGCACAGCAATTGGAGCTTTGTCCATCAACTTTATGGAAGATTTTGCGCAAAGATCTTGGCTTGCGACCTTACAAGATCCAGCTTGTGCAAGAATTAAAGCCGCGAGACCATGCAATGCGTCGTGATTTTGGTGTATGGGCCGAAAATGAGATTGATCTCGATGCTGATTTTCATCGCAAAATTTTGTTCAGTGATGAGTCTCATTTTTGGTTGAATGGCTACGTCAACAAGCAAAATTGCCGCATTTGGAGTGAAGAGAATCCACATGAGACCCTTGAGACGCCATTACATCCACAAAAACTGACTGTTTGGTGTGCTCTATGGGCTGGTGGAGTCATTGGGCCATACTTCTTCCGAAATAATGCTGGAGAGTCAGTTACCGTTAATGGAGACCGGTATAGAGCCATGATAACCGACTATTTTGTTCCCGAATTGGATGGCATGAATGTGGATGAGTTGTGGTTCCAACAAGACGGCGCTACATGCCACACAGCGCACGTCACAATCGATTTATTGAAGGAAACATTCGATGAGCGCATGATTTCGCGGAATGACCTGTCAATTGGCCACCAAGATCGTGTGATTTGACACCATTGGATTATTTTCTTTGGGGATATGTGAAGTCGCTCGTCTACGCCAACAAACCAGAAACGTTAGGGGGCTTGGAAGCCAACATTCGTGGCGTTATTGCCGACATACGGCCCCATATGCTCGAAAAAGTGTTTCAAAATTGGACCTGTAGAATTGGCTTTATTCGAGCCAGCCGCGGTGGCCACATGCCCGAAATCATCTTTAAACATTAATGGCATAAAATTATCCTTCCAATAAAGCCAAATTGATGGACATTAAAACGATTTTCTTGTGTTTTATTTCAATTCAAAGCTCTATACCTCTAGAAAAAACACCCTATATATTAAGCTGGAAACTATATGTTGAATAGAGCTGTTATGACTTCAAGCTTAATACTCAAGTTTGCTATGGTATTACTTCTGAAGAACTGAAGCTGAAAATCTTGCAAGAAAATCAATATTATAAGTTCAAAGAATTGACATGTATTAAGTCGTCAAATTTCAGTATTTAGAAGTTTTTAATTATTTATGAAATATTCAATTTCATTTTCTATTTTGAAAATAGAAAAAATTCCAGCAATTTCATGCAGCAAATATTTCAATTTGTGGTTGTTGGCGATAAAATCACTCATGCACAGAAATATTTGAACTTTGCCAATATTTGCAAAATGAAATATTTAAAAATAAATTCCTTTGACATACAGACACAAGCACAGCAGCACAAACAAACACACACAAGTACTTACGGTATACAAATGCTGAATTGTAAATGTCATTTTGAATGAACTTCATGTTTTGTTAAAAATAAATTTTGAGACTTTTGAGCTTTTGAATTTTAGTGCAACCGGCTCATTTTCATACTTTCACTTTATTGCTGATAAGTTTAACGTGCTATATGTATAAATTTTTGCGAAAAGCAAATATTTAATATTAGGTAGTGCGCCTATAAATATGCTACCAAATTCAAATTTAATGAGTTTTACGTATAATAACATACATAACAGCAAAGTATTTGGTTTTGTTTTCGTGAGGTAAGAAAAGTAGTGAGGTTTTGAGTGAATTAGGCCTTCGTCCTTGTTATATATGATGGCTAAAACTTATAAGATTTTGGCTATCAATTTCGAGAATTTCTCACAAAGCCACTATATTTTTAAATTCTTAATATAGGTCTTGAGACTGGGTGGAAGTGTGAGTTTTTGTACGCAAATAAAATATACTACAACTATAGGGTGATTCATTTAGAGCTACTTGTTTTTTAATGAGAAAAAACATCAAAAATTCGAAAAAAATTTAAAAAATCCATTCTTTACATGAAGAGATAATTTCTCTCAAATATTGGTCGTTACTGTGGCTTTATGGAACTCTGACGTTCCAACTTCCAATGACGCATGGTATTTTGCGACGCAACTATTGTTGACTTCCAATTCCTCAATCGCAATCCATATCGACTTTGGACTCTATTTAGCATCAAAGGTATGGTTTCATGGGCTGTGTGGCAAGTGGCACCGTCCTGTCGTTAAGATCACGGGCATCAATTTCGTGTAGCAAAAAGTTCGTTATCATGCTGTTGGTTTTTTCTGGATGTATTGGCAGCTGTTGCGCCTCTTCGGGTTGCTTTTTATCAAAATGTGGCAATTCTGCTGATTGATATAGCCATTGGTCTCATCGCTGCACAAAGTTTTAGTCGAAACGATGACGTTTTGGAAGGCAGCCTTTAATTCTTGCAGAGCTGTATAAGTAGAAGACAGTGTGCCGGGTGTTTTCCATGATTAAATATCAAACATGTTGCTTATCCATTGGGGATGTCCTTTTATAATGTCAGTTGAGATGGGAGTATGATTGATTGCAAAATATAGCTTGTGAATCGAGACCAATTGGGGCCACTAAATCCTCAATATCTGTCTCAAACAGAAGCTTACAAAGTTTGCATTCATCTCGTTAGGTATCATGACTTACATGCGTAAAACAAAAATATTTAGTCGAACTGTGGCTGCCTGGTCGCTGAGCTGTGCAATTTTGGTTCGCATATCGATCGGTCTTGATAACAACTCAGCGATATCATTGACATAAGCCAATTCTTCCAGATGTCAGCATAAGTTTTATTGAATCCCATAAGTATACAATACAATTAGAAATAACAAGGGGTACATCTTTAATTTAAAGTTCTCCGAATTCACTCTGTAAATGTATGCTATTGAAGGCAGTAGTGAAGCCAAGGAAGCATACGTAAAAGTTCGTTCGCCATTCGTTTATTTGCGCTTAGATAACACGGAGAATAACTATATGATCTATACTTGAGCGGCTTTTGCGGCATCTGACTTGTTGCTCACGTAGTGATCTCTCAAATTTATCTTGAATGGGATTAAATATAACTTTAGTCAGTACTTTAGAAGATAATCTCATGATCGTGTTCGGATCGCTTACATCCTTTAGAAACATTATGAAGTAATAAGTCTCTCTTATTTTCAAATAGCTTCTGCGTGTGGCTTTAGTGGTCGAAATATGATAAATTTCGTAACGTTTTTTTCGTATGTTCTCTATTCCTTCCCGGAGTATAGAACCTACACAAAACTCTTCCGCCGTACAACGAGTGCTTCCAATTCTCTTTAACATTTCTCATTTCTTAGTAAAGCAATCGTTTATACAATGATTCAGGACGGCCGCGTTTTCTGTGCTACACTGACCATTCTACTCCTACACTTCCCGGTAGTCTTCAGTTGCTGGTTTGTGCTACATGTGCCTAGTCTTTTTTCACTTTCGATTTGAATTGACTTTAGATCTCTTGAGCAGCTGATGAGCAATTGGGTATTGGAGATAGTCCTGAACCAGCAACTTTTAGAATTCAGCTAAGACATTTGTTGGTGAACACTTGTGAATTGTGCAGCACCGTAAATAAGAAATGACTACACATTTTGAGTTTGACTGTCTTTTATACGAAAGAAGATTGCCAAACGAAGCTGAGTGAAGGTCCTTTTAGCTTTTTAGTTTCTAGCATGGGTAAATTTATGGCGTGTGTATATATAAAAGTAGATGGTTTGTGTAAAATTCCAGCTTAATTTGCGGCTTTTCAATTTCGGAAGTTTACCCCTACCTTGTTCCATGCAATATTTGTAAGTGTCCCCCTTATCAGGAACTGTTTTGTTATTTTTTCATGCACGTGTGAATCTTTATCTATCTATCTGTGTACATATTCGATTCTGTAACCGTAACAACACAAAAAATATGTCAATAAGCTTTGACAAAAAATGTTCACGTACATAGTTGGGCCTTTTCGTTTCTGCTTTGCCTTTGTTTGTTTTGAGTGTTTTTACTTTTACAGCGTTTTTTATATTTTAGTAGAAAATAAAATGAACAATTTTATGTTGCAATAAACTTTACACAAGGGCCTAATTTTTGAAGTTTTTTTATGTGTCCTTCTTTTAGTAAATTGGTGCATAGTTAATTTGGTCCTTATTTAAATTGCATGATCTACGTGATTTCTTTAACATATTGGAGTAAAAAGTGAGATAAGATGAACAAACTTTTTAAACTAAATCGAATACTGAAACAAAAAACGTAACAAAATGAAACAAAAGATGTATGGGAAATAAGCAATAAATCAAAAAGCAATGATATATTATTCAAAATTAAAAGAAAATAAATATTTCAACACATAAATCACACCCGTAATATGATTTTTTTCTCTGGGTATATTGTTTTTTATACTCTACACTTCAAGTATATTCACTTTGTTATTGTAACACATAGAAGTGGGAGTGGCAGGTATAGAAAAGTATATACAAATGTTTATACGATCAGCCTCCTAAATAGCCATGTTCGTCTATCTGTCTGTTTGTCCGAGCTTAGAAAAGGAAATTCGGTATATAGACTACATCTTCAAATAAAGTTCTTGGGATTGAAAATGAGTGCTATCGGCTTATACGCCACCGCCCACACACATAAGCCATTAAACACTATATGTAGTGTAACCAAACTTCATAATAACACTAGAAATAACTAGCAAAAAAATATGACAAATTTAAAAAAAGTCGTGGCACCTCCCATGCAAGCAAATACTTCAAAATGCTATACTAAGATAATTATTTTTTTTCACTTAAATACAAAAAATGGTTAGCTTTAGACATAAAAAGGGCAAATTTCGAGAGCGTGATATCTCTCGTCCAAGCGAAAATTTTTTAATGCTTTACCGCCAGAATTATTGAAGACAACGAAGCCAAATTTCTTACAAACAGCACGAATGATTTTAAAAAGTTATGCACAAGAGCAATGCGACTTTTTTAAAATGAGCACCCTCGAAAGAAACAGAAACTTTAAAGCGTGACATATTTTGAATAAAGGGCGTGACAACCACCACATGAGTAAAAACTTTAAAACGTTATACTGATGAAGTTATTTAAGCAAATGCAATCAAATTCTACACTGATAATAGGAATAGTTACGAAAAGCTCTGGACAAAAATTTGATAAGTTTCGATAAGAGGGCGCGGCATATAGCATATAAGAGAAAAATCAAACGTTATTTAAATTAATCTTATATTACTTTAAGTGGCGTTAAAGCTAAGATCTAACATGTTTCCATCTCAGAAAATTGAAATTCAATATTTTATATTACCGATAGTAGTAATTTCAAAGACTCTGACCGTTGAATTTGTTTCGGCTACTGACCAAAAGAAAAGATTTAAGCACTGAGAGGATCTTTCAAATCACATACTAAACATTTGTCACAGATATATATCTTGGATCAGCCACATGAGAGCTCTTGTATATTACAATAAATCAGAAAATTCTCTTAGAAGTTAGCAATGAGAAAAGGCCTATTCACTGAATAAATTTTTATCTGTATCAGTAAATACCGCAGGTTTATTAATCCTCCCTCTAAAATAACCCCATTTTCAAAATTTTTTTGAACTAAACGACAATTCTCCAATATTTTTAGTTTTTCAATAGTTTTTGACTTCTTTGACATTTTTCAACATTTCTTACTTTTTCAAGGTTTTTCGCACTTTCCGACCTTATTAACATTTTTACGACTTTTAAAAATTTTTCGATTTTTTTAAAATATTTTGAATTTCTCAGCATTTTTAGACATTTTTCAACTTTTTTCGTACTCTTCGATCTTATCAAAATTTTTCGACTTTCAACATTTATTATCATTTTTGACATTCTGAAAACTATCCGAAATTTTCAGAACTTTTCGAATTTTTCAACATTTTTGGACTTTCACAACGATTTTCGTATATGTTTATCCCACCTGGCACGTAATGCCTTAGAAGCTGTGCGTAACGTTGCAGAATTGTTGCATATGGAACGTTACAGAAATTTATCAAATGAACGTAAAAAGCGGATGTTGAAACGTTGCAGAAAGCTTTCCGAAATGAAAATGAAAGCTTTCTGAAAATCATTTAAAGTAATGTATGGTTTCATTTGAAAGATTTCCAAAAGGTTTCCGAAACGTTACATTACGACTGGTGATGTTATTCGATTTTTTCAACATTTTTCGACTTTCCTCTCAATCATCTATGATTTTTTTTCGATTCCAGTGTATATTCCAGTACAACATCAAATTATGATATATTTTATGTAACATTTATTCCCTCAGACTTCGAACAGAAATAAAAAAAAATGCGTAATGATTAGCAACAAAAGTAATATGTCATTTTTATGCAGAGTTCAAAACATGTCGGTTTCTTTTTCAATATCATTTTCAAAAATAATGGTTTTCAAAATGGATAGAATTATAACATAGTCAGCATTATCAAATAATACCATTAACACATTCTGGGCTTTGATGCTTTGCTGAATTAAAAACTTAATTAATTTTATCTAAATTTGAGAAATTTCAGAAATTATCTATTTTCATTTAAAGTCTTTTGGCGAAACGAGAAATATGTTATCGCTAAACGCTCCCATGAAAAAAAAAAACTCTCTAACAGAAGCAACAACAACAACGTGACATTGAATGACATTCTGCGGCTCTGGAATACGTAGAAGTAGCTATAAAAGGGTTCGAAAAGCCAACCAGTCTTAAAAAAATCAAAATATTTTATTCAAATGGTAAAGAAACATCATGCATAGTTCCATTTAGAAGCACAAAAGTCAAATATAAAAATAAATCTTTTTTTTTTCAAACTCTAATGACAGACAACATTTTGCAGAATTTTTTCTTAATTTTTTTATATGCGGCACGCGTATTTTGCTGTCTGTTCTTTAACATTTTCGCAATTTTTATGTCACCCATCAGCTTGGTGATGGATTCCCCTTTCTTGTTTTTTTTTTTTTATTGAAACTTTATTTAATACAAGCAGGATGCTTTATCATCATGACTTGGCCAAAAGATGTATTGTATACTACTCGTTTACTGTGCTTTAGTTTGAATGTTTCATGCTTTTGCTGTTGCTGACGTTGATAGCTGGTAGCAGCTTCATTTAACATGGCAGCTAAGCTTGTCATTGTCAAGGATAGAAATGCTGCTGTAGTGATAGCGTATACAGTTGAGCAAAATGAAGGGTTACTTTAATGAAACTTTCATGAAAAGTGAACCTTTTGAGTTGTTTGCTGAAAACATACTTAGTTAAAAAAGATCACGAACAAAATTTTAGGCTTAGATGAATTCAAACCTTGAAAGATTTTAAAGTAAAAGATGAAAAAGGTGCGAGGAATATGACTGGAAAAACTAAGACGACTTACTGAACTACATCCCCTTTTCAACCACATGCAGATGTTATGTTCGATGCTTAAGAAACTTGTAAGCTATTAAAGATTGATAGAAGTTAAGATTCATTGTTAACACGCCCACAAGTATTATTTTTTCCATCCATCTCCATCAACGCAACAAAACTATCTTGTCATAGAGATTTTTTTGCAAGTTTTGCCTACCTGAATAAGCTCGTCTGCTCATGACACGGTTACATATCAATAAACATACCTTACTATCTTCGCACACGCTTACTTATTCCCAAGCTCACGTTAAGCGTCAAAAGCTAAAAAACATAGTTGAAAAACCCTACAAATGTATAGTCTACAAAATTAAGAAACCCTATAAAACCTAACAAAAACTATCTTAATTCACATAATTTCTTTATGCAACAAATCGGGAACCCTATAAATGTTTAACTTAACCTCAAAAAGTACCCAAAAATTAAGCAAAAATCAAAGTCCAACCCAAAATAGAAGAATATAAAGGCAAAATAGGGAACACTACAAATGTTTTTTTATATATAAAAAATCACAACATCACTAAAGCTCAAAAATTCAATATATATTATATATTAACAAATTTTGATAAGAATTATGACATTCACATCACATTACGCATTCACAACACCGCAAGTTCAGTCCTCTATCAAGTTCAAGTACACTTCTGCGTTCCAGCAGTGTCGTCATAGTTTTTAAAATCTCCTGCCTAAACATTTATTAAGCACAATGACCGTATTGAGTTCTCTTCCAATTAAGTTAAGTTCATAAGTGTCATACATACGATATCAAAACCTGATATGCGATTAGTTGGGACAATGATGAAGTCATTTAGGCCCAAGTCCCTCCAAATTGTTTTCAATTTTTCGTTAAAGTTTTCGACAGCCGCTATAAATATGAATGATCCATTGAAAATAAAATAAAACCTTGTACGACAACTTGTAAACTGTCTCTTATGTTACCGTTCTTTGCGTTGTTTTGACGGATTCGTTACTGGTTCGAAATGGGTCCGTCGAAGCATAAAATAGTGAAATGCACGCTGACGTACTCATAATGGGTTCGAAACGAATCCGCATCCGGTGAACATTGTTTTTGAATTCGGTTAGCGATTCCTGAGGCTAGAATGCCATTGAAAGGAAGTATTACCAAGACTTGGTATTTTCACCTTATAAGCTCTGGTTTAAATCAATCAAACTATGCAGTTTACTTTACATTACAACATGCAGTTGCGATTTTTATCTTACTATATCAATAGCTTGAAAAGCAAAGGAACTCTTGGGAAAGTTGATGTGCCTTTGTTGGATTTTCCTTTGCATATATCTACTATAAGCTTAGTAAAAAGAACTACTTTGGTTTTAGTTTGATGACCGGACCCATAAAGTTTGTGTAGACTGCTTTTCTACTTAAATTAGAAAAATCCAAACTTTTAGTTAGCTTTTTTTCATTTTTCCAATCGATTATTAATTTATGGGTAATATCAGAAATTCAAAAATTCATTGAGCGAAAAGATTTTCCGAATGGTAAGTTAACCGGTTCAACCACCTTACAACTTTCACTAGTGAGTCAATATGGCACACCAACAACGTATTTAGAAACGTATTACTACACACATGTTACTACCTTAGTACATATTTAGATATATTATGTACATAAGAAACTCACGTTTAGAATATCTGTTTTAGATAACATGACTAAGTTGTAGACAGAATATACGTAAGTTATTGATTGGAGATCTGTTGTAAACAAAATGTTTTTGGTGACAGAGTGGCTGGCGTTGATGGAGTGTCTGTCAGACATAGATTTTCTATCGTAGACAGAGTTTTTATCGTTGACAGTATCTGTTGTAGACACAATGTCTGTTTGTTGTTAACAGCGTCACAGTTGCAGGCAACTTTTTTATAGCATAGTTGGCAAAATTTCCATATTAAAGTGAATTTCGAAAACTATGAGACACACAAATTTTTATTTAATTCTTACGAACCGAACGGAATAGGTATCAAGTACGAACATTATTTATGCTAATTAACATCATTTTGCTCCACTATGCAGTAACATGAACAGCCCATAACTAATTTAATGGAATTGTATAGTTAATGTCTAAGGGAAGCTGAGTAAAACAACAAGGACTGTTGAGTAAGGATAAAAGTATTTGCTGTGACATTGTATTTTACATTCTATACAAATAAGTCTTATCTCTTACTGTGGTTTTTGCTCTTTTTGTAGTTTCATTTCATTTTTATTGTAATTATATGCGTGTAGCTTGAAATCATATATGTGTAGTATAAATATTACAAATACACTTACAGAAAAATTCTCTTGTAAATTCAGCATTGGCTGTATAGACAGGTCAAAGATGTCAAACGATAATGAAATTCGAACTTTGAATTACTTACACCATCACAGAATCGAAGATAAAAGCCTAAAACTATGCAATAAAATGAGCTTAAGTTCTTAATTATTTTCTTTCGGCTGAGCAAACAGAATTTCATTACATAGCTGTAGGCATTTAATTTAATCGAATTTATAGGGAATCTGCTTAATATTCCTTGTAATAGGTTACCTATTATTTCGTCTACTGCTGAAATCTTTTTTAAACATTCACTATTTGTTGTATTCACATTTTAGTTTTTTTTTTTGTTTTGATGAGCATAATTTATTCTGGTAAGCTTTAACATAAAAATCATCAGCATCATAAACATAAAATATCACAACAACAATGCAACAGCAACTGTAGCATTAATAGAGGCAACAGCCCATGACCAGTGCCAAAGAACATCAAGAATGTTGTCATGTGGTTAATATAATTTTTCTCGTTGATTTGAAATCAATTGATTGCGTCATGTAATCAAATGGAAAAATGAATTGCTTTGCTACTGCATTACGGCCATAGTATATTATTTTGCTTTTTGATTTTGTTTTAGGGTATATAAACGAGACGAATGAATGAATGTTATAAAGGATTTAGTCGTAAATTGGTGTAGGTGAAATCGGACAACAAAAATTGCAAGTTTCAAATGTATAAAAGGAAGAAAAAATTTCATTAAAATATATGGCTTTATCTTTAAAGCAGCGGTGGGCATGAAAATCTAGCATAAGGGTGCAACAACAAAATCAAGCAACAAATAACGAAATTTCAAAATTTTTTTGCTTTTATTTTCAAATTCGCCAACAGCACAAAAATAAAACCAAATTGCACTACAAACAAAAACAATTGCTACATTCGTCGAGACAAAATGCGGCAATGTCGCTAATGCCTTTGTGTGTTGTTTTTTTTTTTCATTTGAATTCAAGTCAACGCTGTAAGTCGATAGCGTTGAAATTTTTCGAATTGTTTTTTGGTTGCTTGTGTGTCCAATAACAGTTCGGGGCATAAGGGCGGAAAGTGCCAATATGTGCCCATCGCTGGTTTAAAAAAAAAAAAAACAACCCAAGTCCTTAATTATGTTTTTGCAATAAAATTATGGACAACCTTAGCTTTAGTCGAATAGGCTTTTTTATTAGATAAATAGCTGTTCCTGCAACTTTGTGCGAGTAGCCTGTTTCCTTCTGCGCTCTCATCGGCAATGCTATTTATATTATTGAGTTTCATTTTAAAAATCAATTTGCTCTCATGCACTCAAATGGCCTCAATTTCTGCACGCATAGCACTCCCTAATAAATGCACTTTGCATAAGGCGCTCACGATAAGCATGTGTTGATAATTTGCTTATCAATTCTGTATACGTGCACGCTTTCTTACGCTCTTTAAGCGCCTTTTTGTTCTCATTTTTACGCTCTTCACTGGGCTTAAATATCATTCCATCTACATAGATTTTTCCAATGCACAGTATTTTACTTTTTTTAAAAAATAAATTTTTTTTTGAATGATGATGCCGGTGAATATGCTTATGCTACGTAGGAGTGACAGTCAGTTTAACCACTAATTTAGTTAGACCAAATGATCATCCATTGTGATATAGAGGTCTGCACGAGTGCACTAGCTGAATCAACAGATTATTGTACTCACTGTCGAGTACAATGGTTCTATTGACGTTCTGCAAATCATCAATAGACTCGCACAAAACAGAACGATCACACGACATGACCTGACTACGTTTGTACCTCAACGTTGTTCAAGCCGCAGACTTTTTTAAATTCAATTTCTAGGTTCTCAAATTTACACGTTATAGTTCTTTGTAAACTTATTAACCTATACATGGCCAAAAATTCTAGAAAATCAACTTATGCAATGTAATTATCAATTAGTTCAATCCATACTGAAAGTTTAATGCTGACTGGCTTGAGCAACTAATTCATATTTCATATAAAAAAGTATTAATTTTAACAATAAATATTTCATTTTGTTATAATTTTCGTGTACACCACAGAGAACTTTTAAAATTATAATCCATTTTAGTGCTTTTCAAATTCTATTAATTAAATCTACTGAAATCCCAACTAACCCACATTCATTTTACTTGGCAGTTGGCCAACAAAATAAGCTCATCCAATGCTTGCTTACCCCAAATGGCAGTTAATAGCAATTTAAGCCAATGAACATCAACATTAGGGTGTTTTTTCTTAAATTTCCATAATAATTTTCTTCTGTTACTTTCAAGTATATTATTAAATTCGAATATTTAGAGCTCGCCCAAGCTCGATAACGCTTGTTTATATAAAAATGAATGGGCGGATTTTCACATAAAATGCCGAAAACAGAGCTAAATTTACAGATGCTATTGGTGCTATTTTTTAGATAATCAATTACTCCGCTGATGTATATAGGATGTTCCAGCAAGAGCGCCACATCTTTGAAATTAAATAAATAGAGTTGTAAGGTACGTTGAAAACAATTATTGTAAATTGGAGCACAATGACACTATGTTTGAAAGATAACAACCATTAAATACCCCCCGCTCGTTATCGTTCTGAGTTATCCAATTTTTTCGGCATACGTCGAGCTGCATTTCATGTAAAACTTCAATGTCATTGTTCTTCAGGGCTGAGTCACTGACTTAAAGTCATAAGTCACAGACTTAACGTAGCTCAAAATAAAAACTTCTAAGTGCATTTAACTGCACGATCTTTGTTGTCTACTGATTTCAAGATTTCAAATGAGTTTCAATTTAAATTTTTTGTGAATTTCTCACTCAACATGTAACGTTCCAGAAAGTTTCATACACAATCGGTACGTAACGTGCCAGAAATGAGATTTGAAATATTGTTAACGGAACGTTATAGAAAGCTTTCTAATATATTTCAAGTGTAATCTTCCACATGTAATCACTCTGAACTGTTTCTGATAAGTTCCAGAAATAACGCTTGCTGAATCTATCAAATTAAATCTTTCTGATACGTAATAAACTAAATCTTTCATACGTCATCATTCTGAAGTGTTTCTGAAAGGTTCCAGATTCAATATCAACTGAATTTTTTTCAGAAAATTAAAATAGTGTTTCCTAATTCTCTGTTTGATGCTATGTTAAGCATAGCTCTTGTAATTATTGTCAATTATAAATCAAAACACGTTACAAAAAATTGCTGCATATTAAGTATGAACGCATGTGATGATACGAATAAAATGAAAAAATAATTCAGAATACCGAAGACGTAATAAAATAACAACGCATGTGACAGAGATAAAAAGAATTCGATGACGTGGCAAAAAATTTTTGTTTTTCCCTTAATCTTACAAGATTGCTGTAGCGTTTCAGAAAAGTTTCAAATGAAATATAAAGGCGAACATTGACAGTTTGTAGAAAGTTTTCTTACATGGATATGGTAGATTTCTGGAATTAAAATCATTAACGATTTCGTGTGAAATATTTCTGAAAGGTTTACGAAACGTTACATGTTTAGTGGGTTAGTAAATTTCCACTACTATTTATAAAACGTAGGAAAGTTGTATACTCTTTCGAGATTAATAGGCAGCTAAGACAGGATGCGCAGAATGACAACGGTGTTAACTCAGACATAACCAAAGCCAGCTCAGGCGCACCAAACTTTCGAGAAATTCTTTGCCTGTAAAAATTTTTTAAGGAATCTTTGAATTTATACGAAAAACTCAAATTCAAGCTAAGGGACATTTTGTGAATTAGAACGATTCTAAAAGCATATTTGCCTCCTAAAGTTTTAGATGTTTTTTGACCCAAGAATCCTCAGGACAAGGAAGGTGTTGGCATGCCACTTGCTACCTGCAAGTTTCTGCTTAAAGTAGAAATGGTTACAAATGCTAATAAAAGATGGACTGAAGGGTCAACTTGTAATACAACTAGGCAAATCTGGCCAGAATGGGATGCTAAGCGTTCGTCAGAACTAATTTCTCGCAGTAGACATAGTGTCTCATCAGTTGTCGCAGTCATAACTGGCCACTGCCTCATCGGCAGACACGCGGAGAAATTAGGTGTTAGGTCCTTTGACTTCTGTAGAAGTTGTGGAGATGTGGAGGAAGAGGAAAATATTAAACATCTTCTCTGCTTCTGTCCCGTACTTGCTAGAAAACGCCACAAAGCATGATGACCTGGATGACCTTAAACATGTCAGTATAGGTCAGCTATTTAGTTTCATAACGAAATCTGGATGGTTCAACGAGAGGGTATAGTCAAACTCCCTGTGAGTCGTTTAACTTTTTCTTTACGTTAAGGTTTTTCCAAAAAATCTCTATTCCTTCAGTAGGTACCTGGGCATTTGAAAATTAAAGGAAATGAAAGGGCAGATCTACTAGCAAAGCAAGCTTTTCTGTCAGATGCATAACTCATAAGTCTCAGCACAATATTATCTATTTAAAGATAGAGAACTACTCTCAATAGAGGAAAAGAGATGGAACTGCTCTTCCACTAGCACTATTGGTCCCGTTTCCATAAATTGAATACCAAATATTTGTTATCCTTGAACGAAGTGAATGCAGCTTATTAGCCAGAGTTTTAACAGATCACTGGCGTAGTATCCAACGACTGGTGTAGAAATTGTCTTGAGATCGTCGAAGAGGAAGCCATAGAACACTTATCCTTTAATTTTCCTCTGCCTTAGCAAAAAGTACATTAAAATACTTTCGGCCGTTTCTCTTATCCTTGAAGGAATCAACAAACGTTCACTTAGTTACGTGAAATCAAATCAACAAACGTTCACTTAGTTACGTGAAATCAAATCCTTTCCTGTTGCAGCAGAGACCTTCATATGGGACGAGTACCACAATAAAAAAAACCTACTAAAAATACTGAAGTAGATTGCTAGCTATGTGGCCGCCACCCAAACCTAACATCGTAGTGCACGTGTAGTGATGGACGGTTTTGTGAATTTTTAAAATCTTAAATTCCAGAACATTTAAAATCCATTAAATTTCACGTCAATTGGTTATAAGTGTTGCACAAATTTGTTGGACATTTTTATTGATTTTTTTTAAACTTAATAATTTATAGCAACTTTCTTAAAATAAAAATAGTCAAAGTGAAGGCAACTATACTGCCTTCACTAAATAGCTATAGTACAATGAAAAAGTAATAAAAAAATTTACGCAAAACTTTTGCTACGAAATCAAACTCATGGAAAACTTTTTTATTGATTCTATTTATATTTTATTGGTTTATATTCCCATTGAATTTGGAAATTCGTTTATAGCATATCGATTGTTACTTGTTATATAGTAAATAAATTTTTATATTTTGTTTGCTACTTTAAAGTTAAACAAAAAGTAAAATTTAAGTGCCATTTTTGCAATAATTTTCTGATGACGTTATTAAAAAAGTTACATTTCCTAGCTCAATTCATATGACAAACAAATTAAAAATTTAATCATACTTTAAGTATAGCTATGAGAATTACTTTGAAAACAAATTTTAATAAAAGTTTTTAAGAGCAGTGACAGTCTGCTTTATTGACAGTATATTCAAGGATACTATATTTCATAGGAAAAATTTATATTACTTTAGAATTTTGTGTCACAAATTTTGTAATGCATTATTTCATAAACAAAGCAGCATCATTTTGCACTGTGAAAAAAATTCTATTTCAAATGTCAAAAAGCTGGTGAAAACTCTCAATTTTCGAATTATTTAAAGAACCAAAAACTAAAATTAGAAATATTTCTTTTCTCTGAATTAAATGTTACTCATACGACATCATTGACAACAAAGATATCGAAAAATTAAGCTCCGATACGACTTAAGCTGTATATTTCTTAACCAATTCTTTCTTCTTGAAATAAAATATAAAAATCTATGCATTTATTTGATGGCTGCCTGAAATCAAGCGAAAAAAGGTACCAGTTGAAGTCACAGCACATTTGTATCATTTAAATTGAGTAAAAAAATAAATTTTGTGCCATTTTTGAAAGAATTTTGCAGTCCTTACACTAAAGCTATACATAGCTGCAGTAAAGCATAATTTTATTGTGAAATATAAATTTCTTGACTTGAAAACCTCATGATTTTCTTTCGTTGTATTATGTGAGAAATATTTTTTCTTATTTTTAGATATTCAATTAAATTACTAAAAACAAAAAAAAACTGAGAAATCACATACATAAATATACGCGCTCATAAAAGAATGCCATCATCTTACAAAGAGGACGCTTATCACTACAATTTCCCTTGAATAGTGGCGAAAACGTTTGTTCGCTCTACGAATGCGTTGCTAATGGTGATGCTGATGACAAAATGTGAGTAGTGAAGTGCTGTTGAAGTAAAACATTTTGTCCTTAGAGAATGACATGAATTGTGTATGAGATAATAAAAAGAATCTAGCGAAAGCTAATGAATTCATGTCCTTTGATTATATTATAAATTATTAACATCAATCAACTGTCTGTAGCAGTAGAAGTAGAAGGACGAGAAATCCAATGAGATGATGATGAGAAAAAGCAGCTAAAGAAAATTTACAATTGCACCAATTGAATTATATGATAAATTACAAACATTTAAAGATGAAATATATAAAAATGTGTTTTTTGCTTTCTTTGAAACTGGGTTAATGATGACAATGGTAAAATGATTTATAATTTTATTTTTTGAACATTATTAAGATAACGTATTAATTATAATTTACAATGTAAAATCTTTTAAAAAATATGTGTCTCAAATTTGTTTATATTTACTCTTATTGCATTAAATATATTTAAGCTTCGATGCCATGTAAACTTCAAAATTAATGTGATTTTGTTAAGTTACAACTGTGTTTCCTTAACTTATACTTTTTAATACTGGCCGCTTTTATATAGGGACTCTATATCTATATAGCAAGTATGTATGTACATTGTACATAGTAGCAAAGGAAAAATAAGTTTTCAATAAGGCATAAAAGGTAACTAAGTAATCCAATTTTTGCTAGCACCTACTCCGTAGGCTCGCAAAGATAAAAACAAAAGCATTCAGAGCTTCCAATTAACAAATTTTCTTATATAAAAAAAACTCTTACAAAATGTGTACATTAGATTATATGTTATTCGTACCAATCGACCGAGAGTTTCCCTACTGTTAACTCAAATCCATAATTGACCGCGTTCAACAATTATTTCAAAACAATTTTCATAATATTAGAAATTCTCTTAAAAACATCAGATAAAACAATTGATGTCCTTACATCATCATGTTCATTAGAAAGCTTAAGGCAGCGATGGGCACGTAGTGGCACTTTCCGCCCTCATGACCCGAACCATTATTCGACGCACAAGCAACCAAAAAACAATTCGCAAATTTCCAACGCCATCGATGCACAACGTTGACTTGAGTTCAAATGAAAACAAAAACAACACAAAGGCATTAGCGACGCTGCCGAATTGTGTTTGATGAATGTAGCTCTTGTTGTTGTTTGTAGTGCAATTTGGGTATTTTGGTCTTGTTGGCGAATTTGGAAATAAAAGCAAAAAACTTTAAAATTTCATTTTTTGTTGTTGCGCCCTTTTGCTAGATTTTTATGCCCACCACTGGCCTAAGGTATAATATGACATATGGTTAATATCTGTAGTTTTTTTTTGAAAATGTTTTACTTTTCAGTAGAGATAAAATGTCAAAAAGCTCATCAAATATGGCAAAGCAAATATTATCTATGCTCAGTATAAACTTAAAATTGATATATCTGCTTGGAATTGTGACATCAACAT
The DNA here is from genome assembly GCA_963680825.1 of Meiosimyza decipiens. Classification (NCBI taxonomy): domain Eukaryota; kingdom Metazoa; phylum Arthropoda; class Insecta; order Diptera; family Lauxaniidae; genus Meiosimyza; species Meiosimyza decipiens. The sequence continues at coordinate 17,128,606 of OY804260.1, read as the reverse complement.
TGGCCACTAAAATTGTATGATTCAAATTCCTGTGATATTTTTATTGAGAATGCATTAAATAAGTAATCTTAGAATATATGGCAGCAAATCACTCGAAAAACCATATGCTCGAAGAAGTGGTGAAAAATATACCATTCGCCACGCTCATATGCACAAAATCATATTCAGACACTAAGTAGCATAAGACTATCTACAAAATATAGCCAAAATTTAGGTTATTTACATGCAATTTTTTTGTATTTGATTTCAATATGTAACACCCAATGCATAGAGTTACACGCAACTGGATTACAACTGGATTTAATTAAATGTTACTCATACGTCATGTTGTACCTAAAGTTAGCAGCAATTGTTTGCAATAACTTGCAGTTTTTACTCTTTTAACTATAACCACAATAATATTATTAAATAATAATAATAATATTATGTGCGAAAAACAGCCCTCATAGGGCATTCTTTCAGCTTATTTTATGCAGCCATTCCGTTTATCTCTGGTATAGTAAATAAAAACTTTCGTCGCTTATCACGCTTACAAGTTATAGACTAAATATTTAAGCTAGAGCTATGCTTGCTTGGACTCTGTTTTTGACTATAATTAATATCAGCACATGTAGTTAAGTCCTGCTTTGCATACTTTAATTCTTAACTGATCTACAATAATGCAAGCGAATGAACATTTAAAAACGGTCTACTAACAACATTTGTTTTAGTTTTAAAGGCTTGGATTTCAAAGCTTAACAAATTCAATGACATTTAACATTGGGACAATATAGTTCCATAAAAAACATGCATATATCTAATTGTATTTGCAATTTACTAGCATGTTCAAAATATAATTATTTATTGCTATTATTATTCAATTATCAGAATTAATTTGATTGAAATAACCGCAAATTTCCAAATGTACAATTTCGCTATTATTTTCACAATTCAATAATAATGAGCATCACATACCACAATAGTTTACGGTTGACAATAAATACCTGCATAAGGCGCCATTTAATTTGTAACTGTTGTATTGTTTGACAGTTCGCCAAAACATTAATCATAGAAAGTTTATTGGCTGGCATGCATAATGGCCACTAAGTTGCACTCATTCCATATTTATTGTATATATATTTCTCCGAAATGTTTTTCCACACATTAGCGCGTAATTGAAAATCATGTTGTTATAAACAATAACTACAAAATAATAGTAATTTCCTGTACGAAAGCATGCATAATGAGCTATGTATACTAACAAAATAATAGAATAAAGTTGATGAGTGCAAGCACGCGCGGTGTGATTTGTGTGAACTTAATTATGTCTCATTATGTTGGTACTATATAGAAATTCACGAAATGTTGGAAAAGTCGCAAAATGTTTAATGCAGCAAACAAAAATATTGACACAAGTTGAAAGTCGTACATATTTTGAGGTTATGAAAAAAGAGATAGTTTGGTCGCTAGAGAATCAGATGGAAATTTCGTAATAGTGCTTGATCTGCTATTGAGCGCTGATCAGTCGCAAAGGATTTGGGATTGATAAGACGCTCAGATATTACAATGAACTAATATGCTAGCTGCGGTATCTCTCCAGCGAACACCCCACAATAAATTTTACAATACAATGAAAAATCAAGATATCCAGATGCTCTATTGGAAATAATCTTTAAAAAGTAAATAAAAAGAGTTGATGTATCGCTCCAAATAAATATTTCATTCACTTCGCAAATTTTTGGTTCTTTTTTCAATTTTCAAAAACCTAAGGCTTTAGAAATCACCCATTATTTTAGCAAAATTAAGAAAATATATTTATTTAATTTTCATGAAACGTTATATTTGATTATTTTTTATAGAAAATCTTAGAAAATTAGTGAGTTAAATTTTTTAACAAAATTCTACTTCATATTTTTTTCATCAAAATCTTGTGATATTTTTCTTGTTTACAGTTGGACATGAATTTAAAACTTTTGTACTTTGTTTTTTCATGCTTTAGTAGCAGAGCGTAACATCCAACGTTGTGTTTGTTATATAAAAATGTTCGCATTGTAAATCGTGAACAAAGGTACCCTCCTACGTAGGTGCGCGAGTATCAGATTCACAAAGTCCATCTATGCAGTAGCACAGTGCCCACAATTTATCGATTTATGATATTTGTTTCTTTTTTGATATTTTTTTTAAATTTCGCATTTTATGACTAAACTATTGGAATAAAAGCTAAGTCAGCGGCAACAGTATTATCAACAGCAAGTTGAAAAATAACACGCCCACACATTCCGGTATGAAAGCCTTACGTGTGAACAATTAAATCGTGGAATAAGTAACTTTTCGGATCCCAACTGTCAGGAAGCTTAACATACATTGAAACATTTGAGAAGTAAGCTGATGAGTAAACTGATAAGTAAACAAATAAGCTAATGAGAGCAATCATTAAGAGTGATGAGCTTAAAACTTAGCAATTTATGTTTTAACGCGATTTTTAGAACACTAGACAGCTGTTAATAAAAGATTCATTTTTCAAGTTTAGCAAAATGCTTATTAATAAGTGATAAGTGAGTACATAATTGATAACTCCTGCAAAAGTCATTATAAGGGTCATCATGTCTGCAGCCATATGGCCAATATACTGTCCCGTCAGCATTGCAAGAACAGCTCTTAACTCTCATCTGCTGAACCTTAAGAGAGTTCCTAGTTCTTTCTAGATTCAGTTCAAGACATCCTGCATCCGGCAATAAAGTTTCACTTTCTGTTCGTTTATTTCATAAATGTGTCCATTATCCGATAGTGAAGTTTCACCAGCGTTATAATAAGATCTACTATCTGTTGATTCATTGGTTGGTCTGATTCTATTGTGGCACATTCGTCAGTTTTCTTATTTCCAGAAATACTCTTATGACCGAGCACACAGCAGATCTATATAGTATGCTGTCGGATTGAACTTAGTGACTCTGTACAGACTTCACGATTTTGGCATTTATTGCTTTGATCGCTGTCAGACTGTCCACCCATATCGTTATAACGGAAGAAGTGTGCTCCCTATTCCGTATCAACTATTCAGCATGATCTGTAGCATAGAGCTCTGCTTGAAAAACTCTTATACTTATAACTATAAAGTCTAAAAGACATCTCCACGTCCCTATTATCTGAGTATACAATCACTCCTTTGAAAATTTCCATATTGTATTTATCTATGAAAATGTTAAGCTACCTTCCTTCTAGAACTGTGCCAGAGATCCACTATTCTCTTGTGCAAAACTTGATGTTGTAGGAAGAGTGTCGAAGTCAAGTATTTGTACTCCTCTGTAATCACACGCCGTATGGTGAAGCTCCCGCTGCATATCGTGCAAAATAGGCTCATAACCCTCAGAAATAGTCCTCTAAAAATCTTTAAGAGATTATGAATTATTTATGTCAATTTTTTCTTCCAGACATCCTCTTAGGAAGAATTCTGAAGCTGTTAAGTCCCTAATCAGTTCAACTTTTTGGGAACCTCAGTCAAAGCATATTTCTCGACGAATAGTAATCACCTGACTTGTTACCGCCACGTAAGAGTACGGCACGGGGCAGGTCAAACTTAATGTTATAAGATCCGCATTTGATATGTGAAAGGAATCGGACTTTTTCAGCTAGAATCCAGACAAAATCATCTCCTGATTTCTTTGAAAGCTTTTCACAACTTTTTTTTCTTTCTTTTATTCAATTTACTTGAGACATTTTTAATAATATTTTTATCACGAATTTATCAATATGCTTTTAATGTTCTCTTTTCAAAGTATAGTTATAGCTAAAAAATTACTTTAACAATGCATTCACAAGTTTTTTGTAGAGTACATTAAATTCTTTTATCTACAATTTTATTTTTTCTTTGTATTTTTTCATCTTTTTTCGAAAAAAAAAGTACGCTTGAGTTAATCTCAATTCAATACATAGTAAGTAGTGACAAAAAAGTAGTATGCGTTAGGTAGCATGAAAGAAAAGTGTAAAAATAGTAGCAAATGATTTATTACACTTTCTTTTCTTATGGCAAAACGCTGGTATTGCAATCTCTTGGTTGTCTCTTGCTGTGACTGCATTAAGGATAATAAAAATACAGGATAAAATACGAGTGTATACTTATTTATATAACAATACGTTTCGTATTGCTATTGATCATGAAATATGCATACTTTCATTAGTTCATGAGTGAAAAGAATATTTCTTTAAGTTCTTATTATTTTTGGTTTGATTTATGACCAATTGGAAAAAACGAAGAAAAGTGTACGCGGCAGAAAAAATATAAATTGTTCCATTGAACAACATTCCTTCAACATAACGTTTTGAAGTTTTAGTTTGTATCGAAGTCTTTTCAAAATTTGTCAACTTTTTGTACAGAGCTTGAACGCGTTTCCAGTAAATCAGATAACTTTCTCAACATAGCATTTTAAACGTTTTATTAATATGCGCAGTAGGCGTGTCCGTGAACCAGAGTCACCTATTTTCAATCCCAAGAGCTTTGCCTGTGTTCCAAACATCATTCAATTACCTATTTAGGCTCTTTGAGCTATCGTTTGGCACACATTTCCAGCTGTTATCTTGGTTAATGGAAATTGACCCAAAAAAAGCCGATAAAAACACATGTTTGGGACAGGATTCAACAATGGAATTTCACACATTATACTTAGGCCTCTTCAAGTTCTATCATCTGGCATACGTTTCGAGCTTTAATATAATACAGTTTTAGTTAAAATACCCAAATTTGGCAAAAATCGGTAATTTTAGAGCAATGGAAAGGGCTTTGGCAAGGCAACCTTGGTTGATTAGTTTTACCAAAATGCAACATATTAGTTAGTAATGGGTCATATGAAAGGATATTAATATCACTTTACTGCAATAATACGAGAAAAACAAAGACCTCACAAAGTACACTCGTAACTTCAAAATTAAATATCTCGGCAACGGCCTAAAATACAAAAGTTTTATGATCAGATTTAAAATTTGCATGGCATTGTTTATTGAAAACCATTAATTTTTTGCTTAACTTGAGTCCTTTTGCATTTACTGTTGTTACTCGTATGCTCTAAAAAAGGTTTTGATTGACATTTTCGAAAACTTTGAACAAGTGAGTTTAATTAGTAACATGCATAAAATAGAGAATTTGAAATTCGAACATAAGAAATAAGGACCACTCTAATGTATACAGGTAAATGGAAGAATTAATACTTTCACCAACAAGAATAATATAAAAAAGTTCATAAAACCATCACAGCATTTGGTAATATCATCACAGTGATATCAGCGTACTTTCTGTTTATTAACATCAACTTTCATCATTAGCTGCATATATGCACTGTTTATCAACTTCTTATGGCCTAGTAGACATAACGGTTTGATGAAAATCAACAAGATTATTACCATCAAGTGAATTATTTGGATTACGAACATCATTATTACCATCATACCAAATCCACATGTGAAAATTCATCGTATGATATTCAAATGAGTTTTCTACGGTTGAATGCATTCAAGTGCGCGCTCCTCGCTCTGGGATGTTTAAGGTATCTTCTCTACTACTCGTTATGCAGAGTTGTGCGATTTTGTTGGTATGTGTGAGGATTGGCGTAGCATGTGTTAGCACGTGTGATATGTAAATTCAACTAAGCGCTTGAAAATTTGTGATTTTTTTTTTTCAATTATATTTTGATTAGATATTCTTCAATTTGTAATCAAAATAAAAAAAATTTCGATGCATTGACATTTAAATATCTGGAATTTTCAGGACATTATTGAAAAAAAAAGTAATTGGCATGAGCTATTAACGTCGGTTCGTTCATTGGCAATTAAAAAAAATGGGCTTCGCCCATTGAACAAAGTTTGTGGCAGAATTTTGGAATTTTTTAACTTTTGCATAATATTTCAGATCTCTTAAAGAGGAGAAGTCATATGAAAACTTCAGTAATATTTTTCGTTATACTGAAAAATGCCCAAATTGAGGTTCCGTAAAACTCAAAATGAAGTTGTTTCATAATCATTTTTATCATTTCTTTTGTAACTCTCGACGCTGGTATCTCTTTTATCACACAGGATATTGTAATAAATTAGAACGAGCGGTAAGAATATCTGTTTCTTGAATGTATCTTATTCTATTTTTCGAACTTTTTGTTAAAATAAAAGGTTTTCCAAAAAAATGCATAGCTTAAAATTCAAAAGGGATAATAATTTTTTAGCGTTCTGTTTTATTTTGTTCCGGTTAAGGATATTTCCCGCAGCGTTCATTCGAACTTTCCAGAAAAAAACTAAAATTTTCAAAAAAAATTTTTATGTCATTTTTCGATGCATCCACTCCTGCTCAGAAAAATTCCCTCAGCCGTACATCTCTTTACTGTATAAGACAGTGTTCGGGGCCAGAAATTTCGTATATAAAGAAAAAAGAAAGATAAAAACAAAACAAATTTTAAAAACAAAACAAATATTCCGTTGCATACTTGTAGTTGGTAAAAAAACGTAAAGTTTCATTGTTTATAAGGTGTCTCAATGAGTGTGCACTTTTTAAATTTTGAATAGTTATGTTTTCGTGCAGCTGAAACCTATGTTACTATAGCTCATAGCCTAATTAAGTGCTAAAATATTTGTTTTGTTACTTTTCGTAATTTTAGTTTCTCAGGAAATTACCAAAATTTTATTGTTTCGGAAAATACTAAAGTTTTCCAAAAACTTTTTACTGACAAAAAATATTTTTTTAAATTTTTCTGAAAATTAAACCTATTTAGGACAGCACGAAAATGCTGACCGATTTCTCTAATTTCCCGCGTTGAAAGCACTATTGAACCTCAATATAAGGGTTGCCAAGTTGAAAGAAACAATTCCTGGCCTTCTCAAAAAATAATTTTTTTGCCTCACATGGTGAGAAGTAAAATTTTTGAGGAAAAAGTCGATGACTTAAAAACTTAAATTGTGATATGGGAAAAACTTGATGAATTTCAATTTTTTTTTTTTTGACATTTCACAAATTGAGTTCGTGCTTGGCCTCTAGTTTTGACATGAAATTCCGGGCATGGCCGGTTCAATACCGGGTACTTGGCTATCCTGCTCACTATATGTTATAGGATCTATGCTATAAAAATGAAGAAATTACTGCAAATTCAATTTCAATCATGTTATATAATGTTATATAAGCTGGAATGTCCTTCATACAGGGTATTTTTTTTAGAGGTTTGTTTTTCGAATAGAGATAAAATCTGGCAACTCTAATGTTATTTATGTTCAGTTAGGTTTGCCATTTCATCATGAATAGGTTGACAAAAGAACAACGCTTGCAAATCGTGCAAATTTATTTCGAAAATAATGGTTCAGTTCGCGAAGTTTACCGCAAGCTCCGTCCATTTTATGGTCGACATAATCGTCCATCAGAGCAATTAATTCGGTTAACCATGGATCGTTTTCGCACTACGTTTACTCTATGTGATAATACGCATCCGCAGAGACGTCGAACAGTGCGCACCGAAGAAACAATTGCCGCTGTAGAGCAAAATGTTGAAGAGGACCCGAATGAATCGATTCGCCACCGTGCACAGCAATTGGAGCTTTGTCCATCAACTTTATGGAAGATTTTGCGCAAAGATCTTGGCTTGCGACCTTACAAGATCCAGCTTGTGCAAGAATTAAAGCTGCGAGACCATGCAATGCGTCGTGATTTTGGTGTATGGGCCGAAAATGAGATTGATCTCGATGCTGATTTTCATCGCAAAATTTTGTTCAGTGATGAGGCTCATTTTTGGTTGAATGGCTACGTCAACAAGCAAAATTGCCGCATTTGGAGTGAAGAGAATCCACATGAGACCCTTGAGACACCATTACATCCACAAAAACTGACTGTTTGGTGTGCTCTATGGGCTGGTGGAGTCATTGGGCCATACTTCTTCCGAAATAATGCTGGAGAGTCAGTTACCGTTAATGGAGACCAGTATAGAGCCATGATAACCGACTATTTTGTTCCCGAATTGGATGGCATGAATGTGGATGAGTTATGGTTCCAACAAGACGGCGCTACATGCCACACACCGTACGTCACAATCGATTTATTGAAGGAAACATTCGATGAGCGCATAATTTCGCGGAATGGACCTGTCAATTGGCCACCAAGATCGTGTGATTTGACACCATTGGATTATTTTCTTTGGGGATATGTGAAGTCGCTCGTCTACGCCAACAAACCAGAAACGTTAGGGGACTTGGAAGCCAACATTCGTGGCGTTATTGCCGACATACGGCCCCATATGCTCGAAAAAGTGGTTCAAAATTGGACCTGTAGAATTGGCTTTATTCGAGCCAGCCGCGGCAGCCACATGCCCGAAATCACATTTAAACATTAATGGCATAAAATTATCCTCCCAATAAAGCCAAATTGATGAACATTAAAACGATTTTCTTGTGTTTTATTTCAATTCGAAGCTCTATACCTCTAAGAAAACACCCTTTATAAGAGTTTACTTTAAAAAAAAAAAAAAATTGTTTTATTTATTCGTATCGGTTTTATTTTTCAAAAGTTATCATATTGAAAAGCACAAAACAATTTCGCACTTTTGACTTTTTTTTGGAACATTTCTGTTAACTGAATTTGAGCCTATAAGGCCATATACAAAAATCCTGCTGTTTGATGTTATCTTTGGCCAAACTCAGTAAAATACAAAAATAACGCACTTAAACTGAAATTACAAATAACCTTGTTAAAGAAAAATCAATAAATTGAAACATAAATTACAGCACACGTGAATATATCTACATATACTGTATATTTACGAAAATACCGCATTACCAAAAATCAAATTAAAAATAAAAGAATACAAAAGTCACAAACTACAAAACAGCGAGGATTTTTTTAAAGGAATGTAAGCCAAAGAAACGCCCACTTTTTCTTGATAAAGCACATGAAATAGCGAATAACATTAAAAGAATAATAGTTAGTCTGCAAACTTGCACATTAGTGTGCCTGTATATGCGCCATATGCGGCTTAGAATGCGTTTTATATTGTTGCGGTTGGTAACGTTAAAATTTTTGGCAATAAGCAGACGGACAAACAGAGAGACAGTCTTGCAACAGACAAGAGCGTAGACAGTGAACAAAGTAAGGTAGCAAAGCAAACACACAGACAAATCCAATATCTACCAATATCAGACAGATATAAAATATTGGGTTGGTCGGACAGCTGCTAAGGATTGCCAAAATGGGGGTAAAACGAAATGTGGAATGAATGCTTGCTGGTTAATAGCTTAATAAGTAGGTCATTTTGGCAATTTATCTGTACCTAAAAAAATAGAGCTTTAACCACTTAGAGAGTTAACTTTTTATCATTAAAAAACGCTACGTAAGAGAAGAACCTGTCATGTAAGAGATAATTCAGGTCTCAACGTTTTATCAATAACACTTTAGATTAAATACACAGAAAAAAAGATTTATATGTATGTCCTGATTTGGCTATAATTAAGGAATTACAAATTTCAAATAGACCAAATAAATGTTTGATATAAGTTAGCATGTCACAAACTTCGCTGAATTGAGTAATATAATTGGATTAATCATATATTTTGTAATAACTATCAAATTATATTTATCAAATTGTGCTAGATCAATCATATATTTGGTAATCATTACCAAATCACATTTTGTTTAAAATGAGCATTTCTTTGTTGCAATTATTGACGTGTTAATAATCACCAAATCATATATTTAATGAAAGACATATTGTGATTTCGCAAAAGTGTATATATATTAAAATCGATTTGTGCTAAAAACCGATGACCAAAAACGATATTTTAAAATATCGATTCACAAACAAATCGATATTGACTCATAAGCAAATCGATATCGACTCATAAAAAAATCGATATTTCGAATACCGATTCATAAATAAATTGATAGAGCTAGGACAACATCCTGCGGAAGCACCCTTGGAAACACACAGTAAAACAAATTTCGATCTTTTCTATTTATTTTTGTTTACATAAATGTGATTAAGACACCCCTTTAAAGCACCGCTAGACACACACAAAGATTTTATCAACCTCTCTATATAGATTCGAATAAAAACAACATTTTACATAACAGATACACGTCTGTATAGATTTGATACCACACACACACATCAGAGACTTTCTATAAAAACTCAAATAACCCATTTGTGTCATAGTGAAGAAAATCTATTCCAAAGTTATTCAAAAGTCATTTTAAGCAAACTAAAACAAAAACAAATCTCATTTACACCTGCACGCGAAAACAACATGTTTCATTTCGACGTGTCATAGTGTAGATTTGCGAAGTTCTCAAAAAAAAAACACAAATATTTTTTCATGGCTGAAGTAACGATTGTGCGCTGTTTTGGCACACCCAAAATATGTTGATAATCCGATACGAAAGGAGCGCAAATGTTTACCCAATGAAAACCTTATTCGACGGTTGGCTTTCATTTTGTAAACTTTTGCAATTTGTGTTTTTAGGGTAACTGAGAGAAAAAAAGAACAAACAAAGAGTACGTACTTGGTAAAATTAAATTTTTTTAAATATTTTGAAGTAAGTTTTATATAACAGACTGTCAATATTTATATAAAGACTTTGATAGTTTCTGGGGAAAAAACGCATTCGGTGGAAGGATTTGAGGTCTGTTTTGGTCAATTTTCAAGCATAGCTCACAATATTATTAACCCGAATCGACGAATCGTTTGTTCACGGTTTTCACGAACACTCTCTCAAAATTACGGGCTGTATGCACTCTGGTTGAATGATGAACGTGTAAAATTGGTCTGAAATTTGGTGATGGTGTTACGAATAGTGGGCTCAGTTGGACGCTCATAGCGACCAAAATGATGTTGAAGAACATTCTTTTACTGATGACTGATTTTGGTAGTAAGTTTCCACAATTAATAAACGTTTTTGAGGAGTAAGTGTATTCATGATTGGACAAGCCATTTGACACATGACAGCTGTCAAAACAACCCAGTAGGAAAAATGACCTCGTATTGGATCACACTTTACTTTCACATCAAAGTCGGTTAAGTAGCTTAGCTGTGAAAACATATCTTTCTGTTAGCAGCGTGGCACCACCCACTTAAGAGCAAATACCTTTACTCAGAACTCAATATATTTGCATACCAAATTTCATCGAAATCTTTGTAGCGGCTACAATGTGCCAGTGGCTATTTCATTAGGGAGTGGTGCCACGCCCACCAAAAGAACACAGAGATTTTAGTATTCATCGTTTGGGTTCAATTTATTTCCGAAACAAATTTGATCAAAGCCGGTCCATTAGCCTAACCTTTGAAGTATATTTTCCTTGAAAAAATAATTACATTCGACACTGCTTCTTTTCACATCCTTTTCAAACAAACAACAACAACAACAACAAAAAAAGTCAAGCGATTATGTTTTGTATGGCAGTTAAAAAGTGATGCAAATGTTTTGCATTCGCGGATATTTTTTCATAATAACTACTAACCTCTAATATTGTGTGTGCTATAATATTTAATGTATATAATTTATTTAATAATATTTTTCGTGGAATTGATGTATATTTACAGAGATTTACATCTAAATAAATAAGTAAAACTTTCTGTTATATAAAATAGTTATGGTGTCCAATAATTTGTGTATAAGGAAAGAGAAAGATAAAATAACAAAACAAAGAAATATGAAGAAAACCAAAATTTCATTGCATACTTTTAGTCAAAAGTGGTTCAAGTCAAGTATAAGCAAAACAAAACAGATATACGTTTGTTACAGGCCAAACTAGTTTTTAGTATAAACTAGTTTTTCCTAGGCCAAACTAGTTGATTTGTGCCTGAAAGTATGCAATTTAATTTTAATGTAAAAGCACTGTGGAGAGCGAAACCTATGTTGCGCACATTATGGACTAAACCGCACCCGAAGGCCGCTGCGACGCCGGTATTGGAAAAACTGGATAATGTAAATCTTCAGCCGCTGCCGAAAGCCATCCATTTACCCTCACTTACCACTTGTCGAGCATATGAGTACAATGAAATTGATACTTTGCAAATGCCGTAGCCTTGACCAACCCGAGTGCTTTTGTATTAAGATTTTATTGCATATATTTAGGCGTAGCAGTTTGGCTTTAAATTAAATAGTAACACATACAAGAAAAAACAATTTTTACAGAAGCAGAACTACTTCACCGCTGGTTACATTTCATAATGCGCTCTAATGAAAACAAAAATTATTCCATTAACATTTTTGATGTGATGTGTTGCAACAACCCACATATTCCATTAAATTTAATGAAAGAGCAAACCAATTTTCATGTCTGCCAAAAACATTGAAATAATGATTACATTCACTTCAGATTTAATATGCTGTTCAAATGTCCTTTGAGTGTTTGCAAACACAGTAGCTTTTTTTTTCTTCTTTTTGTTCAAATATCCTTTAAGTGTTTGTAAACACAACAACTCAGCGGACTTTTTTTTTTATTTAAAAGCCTACGCCAAAAATGTACCCAAATATAACAAAAGTGTTTAATTACATAGATAAAATAGGATTTCCGAAATTTTAATTTGTTTTTTCCTCCATTTACGTATAGTTGGCCATCAAAGCAAAGGAAAATAAAGGAAACATTGTAAAAGAAAATAAAAAAATTAAGCCAGAAAAGCGCATGATAATAAAAATTGTGGCCCACATGGCGTGTTGTGTTCATGCCATTGTTGTTAACATTCAAATTGAAAAGCTGCCGTTGGTATTTTATGTGAGCCTCTCCAATCAATTAGATTGCGTGTTAAGCCTATTTTGTGTGCGGTATTTTTTTGGATTTTTTTTTATTACCCTACACCCCATGGTGTAATAACTTTATACATACCAGCAATTGGTTAAACCAAACAGTAAGTTCGAGCTCTATTCATCGAAAATTTCGATTATATACGTACCAGTTTTAAAAGTGTCGTTGTGTGGCGCCAATACATAAAGCCATATCACAAGACCGACCATAGCAAATTCTGTCCTAGTTTGGTGTTTAATATAATTATTTTGTTAGCTTTGCTTTTTGTAATTTTATGAAGTGGCAACACTCGTTGCAAGAAGCCTCATGGTGTAGCAAATTTTTTTTCTTAGTTTCAAATGTATTTCAATTCCATGCTCCTAAGCGTTATTTCGGTAGCCACTAGTAGAATACGTACCAGCTCGTGAGTGGGTGTTGTATAAATGAGTAAGTTACATAATGAATGAGTGACGTAATAAGCTTTTTAAAAATCGCTTCAAGCCCAACTGTTTGTTTCGTGTCATTTGTGTACCAAAAGGTTTGCAAATGAAAAATGTCTTTGCTAAGCTGATTGTAAATTAATGAGTTAAGTTTTTATACTTGAAGGATAAAGAACTATAGCTGAGTTCATAGAAGTTTATTGCTACAGTTGTTATCTTACTTTTGGTTTTTTTTCTTTTACGGTGGGGTAGGCTGTTAAACGTTGATTATATGAGGCAATATTTAGAATATCATGGTCCAATGATGTTCATTAAAATGAGATTAACATTAACATATTTGGCTTCAGACATTAGTAATATATTAGCGGAGAACAATCTGTCTTTAGCTATAAAGCTCACTGTCTGTACGCTGACTAATTTATTGGAAAGTTTTATGCTGTGTGATGAAGAAGTCGACATGTAACGTTTCGTAAGCTTTTCAAAATTATTTCCCATGAAATCTTAGAAAATTTCAGTTACGTTTTAGAAACCTCTCATTTCCATTTCAGAAAGCTTGCTACAATGTGTCAATGTCCGCTTTTCATTTCAATTGAAACCTTTCTGAAACGTTACAGAAATCTTGTCAGGTTAAGAGGAAAAACAAACATTTTTTATTTCGTTATCGGACTCTTTTCTTAGATATGCGTCATATGCGCTGTTATTTTATTACGTCGTCGTGACTCTGGATTATTGTTTCATATTACCCGCGTTATCACTTGCAATTACATGGAGATATTTTTTGTATTGTTTCTAAGTTTATAAATGACAATGAACTACACTTAACATAGCATCAAACAGAGAATCACAGAAAGTTATTTAGATTACATTAAAAGATACAGTAACTATCAAATCTGGAACCTTTCAGAAACACTTCGGAATGATTACATCTGAAATATTTTGTTTATAACGTGTCAGAAAGATTTCATATGAAAAGTTCAGGATACATTCTACACTTTAGAAACAGTTCAGAATGACAGTGAAAGATAACATTTGAAATGTATTAGAAAGATTTCTAATAAAATATTTCTGGTACGTTATGTACTGTTTCTGAAAGTTTCTTAAACGTTACATGCCAAGTGGCTGCATTGATAGCTTGACTCGAGGGCTAAGAGAGCACATGCTACCCATGTTAATTCTAATACTATGAAAGGGAAGTCAAGGAAACAACAGAAATCAGCAGTGCTGCTTGAGATGATACATAGATGAAAGTAAAGAGCTGGATGTTAGAGTTGCCAAAAATTTAAAGGCAAAGGGAGAGTAGCACGGACGTTGTAATGGAGGTGAGTAATTTTTCTAAGCATTATCTTCTCCTTAAAACTCGAGAATCTTCAGCGAATTATGTGGGTAAGGCAAAAGCGAATAGGTAGAAGGTAAAGATGCCTGCCTCCTTTGTAGTGTCTGCTTCCTCAAACGAATTAATTGGAAGGCTCTGTTGTAGGTAGTTATCAACATAGGTGAGGTATCTGGGAGTTATCATGAACAACAAGTTTTCGTGTAACACAACGTTACAAAGGTACTTAAGGTCTTGTGGCAGTGTCGTAGAGATAGACTAAGCCCTGAGCAAAGATATTTGTTTTGAATGGATGGTGTCACGTCTCTAACCCAGTGGTTCTTAACCTTTTCGGGATCACGGAGCACATTTAATTACATGAAACCTTCCCGGAGCATCAGACCAAATAACATTGATTCCAGTAATTTGGATTATATACGGAAATATATAAAAGTTTTTTTATTTATTCAAGTCAAATAATAATTATAATATACATAATATAAAATAAAATCAACAAAGCTAAATTGTTACAAATTCAAAATAACAACGATAAAATATAATAAAAAATTCAATGGGATATTTGAGCCTGGCGAGTTTTACATATTTCGCCAATATTAGGTCTAATATAAGATATTGCTACCCTCATTTTCTCTTCTAGATCGGTAAGTCTTTCTCGTTTTTTAGTTTTTATATTGGTTAATGTTGAGAATCCTAATTCACAAAGATATAAAGTAGCAAATTGTAATAAAATCGTGATTGCCTTCTTAGATAGAGATGGGTATTCTTCTTGGACGAAAATCCAAAAATGTTCATTTGACATTTTTGTGAACTCCATTTTCAGAGAGCGATCTGTTCACAAGGAAATAATTTCTTCTTCTTCTTCTTGTAAAGATAGTTCCGTATTTGAAAATTCAAATGTCACAAATGGATTTCGTATCCAGTCATAGGATTCTAATTTAAGAGATAGAAAGTATCACGCGATTTTTTCATCCACGGAGTGGCTTAGGAGCAATGATGTCAAGGTCTTAGAGTGGCCAGCACAATCTCCGGACTTAAATCCCATAGAAAATTTGTGGCACATTGTAAAAGTATCGCTCAACGGAAGTGTCCGTCAAATGGAAATGAGCTGTGGGATCTTATTCAACGTGCATGGTACTCAATACCGACAACAATCTGTCAAAAACTTATAAACTCAATGCCACGGCGGTGCCAAGCAGTTTTGAGCAACAAGGGATCTTCAACTAAATATTGATCTTCTCTAAAATCATTTTTGAGCAGTATCCTAAACAAGTTTATTTAAATTTTTATTGTTTTTTAAAAAGTTTTCATTATAACACGAAGTGTCCTTATTTTTTTTCACAGACCAAATGTACAAAGTATTTTCTAAAAATAAAAAATGACTAAAAAAAATCCAATCTGGGTAAAAACTTAATTTGCTTATTAATTGATAACTCCAAACTATAAGATAGTGCCAAAATTTAATTTAAAAACTGAATCTATTAATTTTTATTAGAACTTAATCATTTGAAACACAGGTGTCCTTATTATTTTTCACACAACTGTATATGTAGATTAAAAATTGAGTTATGTAATATACATATATATATATTATATATTATTTAATATCACTTTTTTGTCCATATACAACTGAGACGATTAGTGTCTTATTATATGATAAAGACATAATTTTGAAAATTTGTTCTAATAAATTTATACATTTTTTTTTTATATTATATGAGTTTAGCTTTCGTTTCGCGGAGCACCTGGGACAATATTGCGGAGCACAGGTGCTCCGCGGAGCACCGGTTAAGAACCACTGCTCTAACCAGATGTTTTCAGAGGAATACTAACGGACCGGTTTTGATCAAATTTGGTATGGACATGTATTGAACCCTGTGGAAAATTATTTGTTTTTAAATGAGTCGTTTCCAAGCTCTAAGCAGAAAAATAACATTCACAGCTAAATTATTGGACTGTTTTTCATGAACTTTGATATGAAAATAGATTGAACCCTAAAGAAGAGATATGGAGTGGATGAAAAGATAGCATAATTTTTATTTTTGCGAGCGATGACATTTGTTTTGTGTTGCCAATGGTTGATTTCAACTAGTGGACGAACTCTAGTATGTACAAGGATATTAAAGTAAGTTTATCTAGCAAGCCATTGATGTTGGACCAATGATATTCGAAGTTTCAAAACTTTCGATCAATAACACATTTCTACAAAAATAAGAACTGAGTAAGAACTAATATTACTATTTTCGAGTCCAAAATACCAGTCATTTCGTCGGATTGCAAAGAACAAATTTTTCTATTCTATCCATGTACAGCATAATTGATAGAGTTATCTCAACAATAGCAAAATTAGCACCCTCATCACAACAATAAAATACACAAAAATTTACATTTTAATGAAAAACAGAAAATGGAAACACAATATAAATACTGCCAGTAGCACACATTTCAGGAACTTTTGCAATAACATACTACATAGTGAGTATATCTCGCGCAATAAACAATCACAAAAGGATATTGCATAAATAAAAGAATATAAAATATACTTGCCAAAATAACAATAGAAAAAAGGAACAACAACAGACAGATAGACATGATGAATACAAACGAAAGATCCTTTGTAAAAGAAAAAATTAAAATAACTTCGATGCAGACTCTTTAAATGAAAACATTCGCTTGTTATTGATAAGACGAAGAATTTTATGTGAAAGAACGAAATAAAATATGTGTGATAAAAAACTTATCACACTTTCTTAGAAAAGCTTGTAGCATTTTAAAACATTTTTAATGATTTTTTTTCTAATGTTTCGAAATTTTCTAAATCAAATTATTTATTTTCAATATAAATTTTTTTGTTTTTCAGGCAGAAGCAACGACTGCCTTTAAACATGAATGTCCGCTTCTACGTTGCTCCGAGTAATGTTGTTTCGCTTTAACGTTGTCAATGAATTATGTATTCTATGTGATTACATTAGCGTAACATCCCAGTAGGCAAGGGCAGGAGCTTGCAGGCCTTCAAGCAGGCCTTCCTTGGTAAGATTAAGGCCTTGCCACCTCCTTTCAAACTTACTTTCTTTTTTATATGAAACGTCTCGATAAGTAAGGCCTCATTTAGCAGGCCTGACAGAAATACTCTTCAAGCAGGTCTTCCTACATCGCTTGCGTCAAGAGCCCTTCTAAGAGCGCTTACCGTAGAAGGGGTCATAAAAGTACTTTGAAAAAATTAAATCTTAATACGTCGTGAGACTCTTAGTTAAATTTTTTTTTTTATCTGCGTCAACCTCCCTTGCGTTGATATTTTTAATGTTTATTTTTTGTGACGTTTTCTTAATTTATAATTTCACATTGAATACACAACATTCCACCACTTTAACATAACATGAAACAGAAGGCCAGCCTAGCAACATGCACACCGTTCCTTACTTCTAACCATTTATAAACTTTTGATGTCGTATAAGTACAATGCAATGACAAAAAAGTAATGTCGAATCATAAAACATTGAAATATATGAAATAAAAAAAAAACATGAAGTCCTTCTTTTTTGCCTTCTATTATGAGGCCTTATAGCACTGCTGCTGTGGGAAGGCCTTATAGCACTGCTGCTATGGGAAGGCCTTATAGCAGCACATAATAGCACTTCATGAGTATACACTCAATGGAGTGTAACTATTCTGCTAATTAAAAATTCACTACTTATAAAATTTACTTATTGTTAATATTGACAGATTGTAAATAAAAACAAAAATCATAGTAAAAAAAAAAAATTTTTTTTGTTACTTACATGAAAATTTAGTTTTGAGAAGGCCTCTTACAATCGGAGCAGTGCTAGCAGGCCTTCTCTGGGGAAGGCCTTGCTCAATTGCCTGCTGGGGTGATCAGATATTTTTCACCAAAACGCGGAACAGGAAAAAGTTGATGATACTTTTTTGAAGATTCCTTTGTTTTTATGTAATAAAAAGAAAGTCTTCACTTTCACATGTGGGAAGCCGTAGCAAATCAGATATTTCGAAATATTTTTAAGAAAAATCAGATATTTTAGTTTCAATGAAAACGCGGACCACGCGGAACAGAAAACAAAAAACGCGGATTATATGATCACGTTACATTAGCGTAATTTCGCAAAATATTTTTGAGATCTTTTAACCAAATTGATGTTGTCACCAGCTCCCAAAGCAGATTTTTGTGTGCATCTCTGAGTTGCGCTAATATCGACAAAAGTCAAGTCAGTTAAAAAAGTTTCTAAATTTCTAACATCATCATTATCACTATCTTACTTTGTTCTCCCGATATTGGGCTGGGAAAACTTTGTAAAATTGTAATGCAACAGTGGTGAAACGACTAATAATACATCATTGGCAATTCAAATACTAGCCACAACTTAACAACAGCAAAATCGGAGACCACAAGCTCCAGCTTCTTTAGTTTTTGCTTATAATGCCCCATACATATAAATATCACTCTTAAAATACAAACAAAACTTAGCTCTGCTCTACTGAGCCACATACGTTTAATTTTATAAATAAATTATTAATTTTTTATGACACTCACCATGCTCAATTGTCTCCTTTGCGCAGGATATTATTTTTCCTTTACGTCTACGTAAATTTGATTCAAAATTGTTGTCATCGGTAAAATCATCACCATCACATCCGGCATCCTCATCGGCAACAGATTCTTGTACATCTTCCGATGATTGTCGTTCGGAGGAAATGTTATCGCCTCCAGCAGCGCCATGAATTATATTTTCAAAACTTTTATTCATTACGTTTGTACTGGCGAAAGTATTTCTCTTAATATGAAAATTTCTCTTTGATTCGTTGTTTAATTTGAAATTTTTTTTTTTTAATTATAAATTCATTCACTGTGCGTCAAAATTACTACACTTGTGTGTATGTATGTTAGCTACTGGTATATGTTAAGAATATACTGAATTTAATTAAATTGAAATTTTTCAATTACTTTGACTCTGAACGCTCGTGTCAATGAATCCACTTTCTATTGAATTCATTTTCTATTAGAAACCTCACAAGTTTTCGTAGTGACTGTAAGAAAAGAGCAATGAGAAGAAAAAAAGCGCTGTCGTTTAATTAAATCTTAACGTTAATTAAATGACTTCAAAGATAATACACCATCGGAGTTTTCTTGAAAATTCCTTTCAAAACATGTATTTTTCTGTCCCTCTTTGAAATGGGCGCTC
Organism: Meiosimyza decipiens; assembly: GCA_963680825.1. Classification (NCBI taxonomy): domain Eukaryota; kingdom Metazoa; phylum Arthropoda; class Insecta; order Diptera; family Lauxaniidae; genus Meiosimyza; species Meiosimyza decipiens. Next base: position 17,108,931 of record OY804260.1, on the reverse strand, counting down.
GGCACGAAATTGATTTACGATAAAAATTTGGAATTTCGAATCTTCTTTCGAAAATATCTTTGATTGAAATCAACAACATTTAATGTCGATTACATAGCAATGTTTAAGTTTAGGCCAAACTAAATGCTCCGTATGGATGTTGAGTCGTTAAGTTAGTGAGTTAAGTTCTGCCGCAGTTTCCCGCGTGCAGTAGAATGCCTGAAGTAGACTCAATATACGAAGCAAAGTTTTAAAGGTAAGTGGTAAATTTTACGGTTGCTGATATTCCTAGTAGCAAAAATATGGCTTTATAGCTTCTTTTACAGGTCTTTTAAAGACAAGTATAGAGACAATATATTATATACTCGTATATAAATTCGTTAAAGGGGCAAAGTAAGAACCATTTGACGTATGAAGTATAAAAACATTTTCCCCTCTTTGATATCTTTCAAGAGACTCCGTAAAGTATCTTTCTGAGCTGTTTAAAAGACACCTTGAAAGCACCTAAAAAGATATCCGGTCTTAGAGATTTTGTTGACTTTATTTATTATGCAAAATGTAGAATTTTATTATATTTAATTTCATTTTATATTATCAAATTTAACTTGTACTTACTCTACAAATTTGCAAAAGTTGGACTCGGACCCATGTCCCTGTCATATATTATGTTACATGTCAAAGGCGAATCATATTTTTCTTACATTTGTTTTGGTAAAGCGACAAAAAATGGACAATAATGTGCCCTATATCATGTGTCTCAGAAAATATGAGACGTCATGTTTTTCAAGTTATTATTATAAAGTATTAAGACATATGTGGTCTCCATATAATGATTTGATAGCTTGCTCTAGCAAGATTTCATAACACCAAATTACAAAGTCAAATTATCTTAATGATTATGGTACAAAGCTATTTGAAAGGCATCACAGTTTTGTAAGCTGAATTCTTGTCTTCATAACTACCCCAGATGCTACTAGGGATACTAGATGGGCTTCGGTTTAAGTCATCAGTCCCCCCAAAAGGACTATACTGTCACTCAATTCATATTAGTGAATTCACTTTTGAGTATAATATATGGCGAACAAGTTGAAACTTATCGAACAAATTCTATCGAAAAAATCAAAGAGTGTCGAATCGATAAAAGTCATAAAAAAAACATCGAAAATGTATGGTACGTGATAGCAAAAATGAAAATCAAAAATAAAGTCTATTTTGGATCTAAATGAATAAAAATTAAAAATTAATTTTGATCTAAAAATCCATAACTACAATTATTTTTGATCAAAAAAAAAAAAATTTAAAATAACATTTATTTTGAATTAAAACAAATAAAATAACGACTGTTTTGGGTGACAATAAAAACTCAAAGTAACGATTATTTTTAACCGAAAATATTGAAATCTTAGATAAAGATTATTTATGATTGAAAAAATAAAAATCAAAATTACGATTATTTTAAATCGAAAAATGTAAAAATCTAAAATTACGACTATTTTTGATCGAAACAAATAAGAAAACAAAATAACGCCTAGTTTGGATCGAAAAAGAAACAAAATAACGATTATTTTTCATCGAAGAGAATGACAACCTAAACCAACGATTATTTTTGATCGGAAAAATATCGATTATAAAGATATTTCTATCCTTATATTCATAATCGTTACGGTCCCTTGAATCAATAATCCAATGTCACTCCTAAACGAAATTACGTAAAACTATTTGGATAATGTGATACGTCTCACCTTAAACTATCGCAGCGGCTGCCAGCTGCGTTGTCATCATCATTTCATGAACTTTTGCCAAGTCAGTTGAGAATAATTGATTCGTTTTTTGCACTGACATTCGCGGTTCAATTTCAATGCACAATGAATATAAATTCGAATATGGGCGAGTATCATGTTATTTTTTTTAAAAGGGTTTATGTTCCGGATATTCACCTTTTGATGAATGACTAAAAATTTGCAAATATATACACTCAGTTCATCAAGAGATTGTGGCATGATGTTGGGTAAAAACGGTCACTTAGAAAACTCTCAGAATTTATTGACGCAACGACTTTATTTCTCTCAGTATAAATTCAATAAATGATCAAAATTAAATGAAAATATCGCTATTTCTTAGCCTGGAATTCCGAAGTGAAAAATACTCTAAAGCAGGCGCTAGTTTCGAAAAATTTGATTAGCTGAGCGATTTTCAAGGAATTGTGATATTCTAACCAATTCATTCAAAAATAGTCCATAACTTGTTATTGGATAAATAACGAGGCTTAAAACAACGTGCAAAACAACGAGCGCGTAAATTCAGCATAAAGAAGAAATACCTTATGTTAAATATCGACTATCTCCTCAAAATAGTTCTAACTCTCTAAAAGTCATGCTTCTACATTGAATTTATGAACTTACATTAACTAAAAAAAAGCAGACAATGGATTTTTTCGGCTGAATCATTACATAAACATTAAGAACTTTATAAACACATCCATACGTGTAAGTGCAAACATTACACTCACACAAAAATATACAGTAGCATGAAGATTCGCCAGCTAAAAACACAATTACGGCAGATGATAGTTATAAAGGATATGCTGCTGCAGTTGATGCCTTAAAGACCCGCTGAGCATGTCATACAGGGTGTTTTTTTAGAGGTTTGTTTTTCGAATAGAGATAAGACTGGCATTTTATGGTCAAATCTGGCAACTCTAATGTCATTTATGTTCAGTTTGGTTTGCCATTTCATCATGAACAGGTTGACAAAAGAACAACGCTTGCAAATCGTGCAAATTTATTTCGAAAATAATGGTTCAGTTCGCGAAGTTTACCGCAAGCTCCGTCCATTTTATGGTCGACATAATCGTCCATCAGAGCAATTAATTCGGTTAACCATGGATCGTTTTCGCACTACGTTCACTCTATGTGATAATACGCATCCGCAGAGACGTCGAACAGTGCGCACCGAAGAAACAATTGCCGCTGTAGAGCAAAATGTTGAAGAGGACCCGAATGAATCGATTCGCCACCGTGCACAGCAATTGGAGCTTTGTCCATCAACTTTATGGAAGATTTTGCGCAAAGATCTTGGCTTGCGACCTTACGAGATCCAGCTTGTGCAAGAATTAAAGCCGCGAGACCATGCAATGCGTCGTGATTTTGGTGTATGGGCCGAAAATGAGATTGATCTCGATGCTGATTTTCATCGCAAAATTTTGTTCAGTGATGAGGCTCATTTTTGGTTGAATGGCTACGTCAACAAGCAAAATTGCCGCATTTGGAGTGAAGAGAATCCACATGAGACCCTTGAGACACCATTACATCCACAAAAACTGACTGTTTGGTGTGCTCTATGGGCTGGTGGAGTCATTGGGCCATACTTCTTCCGAAATAATGCTGGAGAGTCAGTTACCGTTAATGGAGACCGGTATAGAGCCATGATAACCGACTATTTTGTTCCCGAATTGGATGGCATGAATGTGGATGAGTTGTGGTTCCAACAAGACGGCGCTACATGCCACACAGCGCACGTCACAATCGATTTATTGAAGGAAACATTCGATGAGCGCATAATTTCGCGGAATGGACCTGTCAATTGGCCACCAAGATCGTGTGATTTGACACCATTGGATTATTTTCTTTGGGGATATGTGAAGTCGCTCGTCTACGCCAACAAACCAGAAACGTTAGGGGACTTGGAAGCCAACATTCGTGGCGTTATTGCCGACATACGGCCCCATATGCTCGAAAAAGTGGTTCAAAATTGGACCTGTAGAATTGGCTTTATTCGAGCCAGCCGCGGCGGCCACATGCCCGAAATCATATTTAAACATTAATGGCATAAAATTATCCTTCCAATAAAGCCAAATTGATGGACATTAAAACGATTTTCTTGTGTTTTATTTCAATTCGAAGCTCTATACCTCTAAAAAAAACACCCTTTACATAAAATACAAAAAGTGTCAAGCTAGGGTATATAAAGAAAAAAAGAAAGCCCAAATTTTTGTGGAAACACGAAGTCCACGTTACATAAAAGAATATCGCCAGCTACTATGCCAAGGATCTAGCAACAAATTCAAAATGCGATAAATGCGCCGCCTAAAATAAAGCGACAACAACAATTGCGCTAGTAAATTCAAAAAACCAAGGAAAGAAGCTGATGGCAAAAGGGCACTATTGCTAGCTCATGCTGTTTTCTAGTTGCTCCAAAGAGGTGTATAGGGTGTGTGCACATAAATTGGGTCGCATCATAGAGCATCTGAGAGAAGAGTGGGTGGTATGGACTAGGTTTAAGCTACCTACGTAGCAAAGGTTTGGCATAAGAAAATGTTAAGCAGCAAGGAAGTGCAATACCCAACCAACCAAAAAAAAAACATAAGATAGAGGCAGTGACTTAACTTAAGCTTCAAGAGCTTCCAATTATAAATAATACATTTTCTCAAAATTGTTTTAAAAAGATTTATGTACATACATCAATTAAGAAGGCTTTAATTTTTATTTTCAAGGGAAAAAAATTATATTTTCTTTATATCTTCGTAGGCACTTATTTCATAACACTTGCTACCTTTGGCTACTTGACGTTTTCGCACTTATTACTGAAAATTGTAAACGCTTTTTAGGCGCACATTAATTTGTTTTTTATTATTTTGCACAATTTTATCATTTTTTTGTTCTAATTTTTCTCTAGACTATTTATTCATTTATATATGTATGTATGTATGGCATATTAATGTAAAACAAGCTTATTTTGCCGTAGCTTGAGTCAAACGTTACTTGGATTTTGTTTTTTTTTTACTACAACCGCACTATACGAAATACCAGCGTAGACTAAAAGTAGACTATAGAAATTTTACTTTTACTCTTGTCTCTCTTCTAGCGCAATGTGGTGAATTGTGAAATTATCGATTTTATGTGTTGTCATAGCAAAAATAGAGTTTGTTTTCATTTTTTTGACAAGAACGAGCTGTTGGTTTACCACCCCCTGAAACAATATCTTGACATTTAACAAATACCGGTTCAAAGTAAAACGTCAACAAACACATGCGGAGAGAGAGAAAAAAAGCTTGTTACTTTATGAAGAAGTGAGCGTGGTGAAATGTTGAATTTGAACATACTCAACTCATGGTGAAATTATTCATGATGTTGTCATTAGGCATGATACAATGGTAAAGTAAATTCCACTGATCTAACTTTGCAAGAGAAAAATAAACGTTACGGCCGTTTAAGTCCCAATTAAAGCACATTGGAGAATAAAAGATCATTTGATCACTAAAGGTGGCACTATCTACTGGATTCATCTCTAGGCTTACGACCTGCCACATGAAACAGTACAATATTTAACTTCACTTTCAATGAGTTCTTAAACGTTGCAATTATGTAGTACTCCAAGTGGGTAGTGCTCAACGGACAAGTCTCTACCTGCTTCAGCATATCAGATTTGACATAGTTTCCCATGTTAAATATCAAATAAAACTACAATTACTTGCAGTAAGTTGACCAACTCATTGCACAAATTAATAAATTTTTGGGAACAGTATATATTTTCCGTCTCAATCGTCGTCTGACGCAATTGTGTTTATTTGAAAGATTTTCCGGCGAGCCTTTTTTTGACAGCGAGTAAACGTTGCCGCTTTTCCGACCCCGTCTCAATTCTGTCAACGCATAACTGAACGCGAAAAATCAGCTGTTTGAAATGTCAAAAAATTGTAATTTTTAATGCTGGCAGCGACCTATTTTACTTTTAATTCACTTTCTAAGGTTGGCAGCAACTCAACGAATAATGTATGACAGCGTTTACACGAGGAAACTCTTCAAAGAAAGTTTCCCTGTCTGTTGGCAAGAAGGGAAAAACGAAAGAGTGGTGTACAGAATTTGTCGTACACGCGAAATCCGTTTAGTTCTATTCTTTAGCTGATATTATGCTTTGAATTTACGTTTGTTGTGACGGGTTGACGCAGTAATTGCTTTGAAATTTTCTTGCACAAACAAATTCTAGTTTCCGTGTGTAAACGCAAAAGAAATTCACAAAAGAGAATAGACAAGAATTTCTCAGACCGAATTTGCTCGTATAAACGTTGACTATGTACATCATCAGTCTTGCCATACTTGCAGTTTTAACAGTAAATAACAGTTTTAGCTGTATTACAATTTCTTACACTACCTCCTAGTGTAAATTAAATTTTTTTCAAATTTTCAGATTTGAAAGAATATACAATATTAAAGATATTTTAGGAACAAAATATCTGATACAAAAGGAAAACGCTTCAGATGTATTTTGATATATCGAATCAAATGTACAAAAAAGTTTGCAAATCAATTTACAAAAAAATATGAAATTGAAATTCGGTAAACCAAAGTGTTCCATTTTAGAAAAACTAATTTTCGTTAAGTTAGATATTATTGAAACAGTTAATGTTATTTTATGAATTGTTTTTTCATATTTTTATATGGAATAAATTAAAAGGTCCTAACTTACAAAAAATATCTTGGTTTTTGAAGGCTACTTTTTGTCGAGAAGTTTTTTTTTTTTTGAAACTTACAGTTTCTTGAGGCCAAAGTCTGGCAACACTGTATTTAACATAATCGAAATAATAACTAAGTTGAATAAAATTATTAAAACTTAATATTAGGCGTAATATGTACGACATGTAAGGGCATGTGTTGTAATTCATGAAATTTTAAATTGAAATCGGATTTGTAAAATTTTCGTTTTGTTAGAACATTATAATTTGAAACAAATGCGAAAGAAACCTCGAAACAGCTATTCAGTATTATTGTAATCAAATAAAGATTTGTTAAAATGGTTATTTGGTGAAAATAAAAATTAAACAACGTAGGAAATAGATTTGCGCGTGATTTAATTACATTTTGAAGCTCAAAAAAAAACCTTGCACCACGAACATTTAGACTATTGCGAGGGAGGTTCCAACGCTCAATTGGAAAATATCTGAACCTTGCACTACGAAGTAATGTCAAAAACTTTAAAGAGTCTTAAATACCCTTGAAAGGAAACCCATTTTAGGAGCATGAGGGAGGCAAAATGAAGTCCAAGAAGTCACTCAAAAATTTCGGATCCCCGATGAATGGATGTCTTGAAGGTACTCACCTTAAAAATTGTGAAGCCGCTTTCGTATGAGCAATTATATTTAATTAATAAAAACATTTTCCCGAACAGAAATTTTTCACAGTTTTAATTTAAAGATATACTTCAGTCTTATTCATTCACTTGAACAAAATGTTATATCATTTATTCGTTTAAATTTTCACAAAACAGCTGACCGATATTAAGCCGACAATAACAACTTAAATCGATAACTTGAGTATGGTATTTCGTACCGGTTTGTTTGAAGAAAGGAATGGCAAATCGATAAGTTTCTACGAAAATGATTTACAGAACATACGAAAGTCGAAGAATCGATAAATTTGTTTTTAAACAAGAAAATGAAGAATTAAGGTCCAACCATAAGTCTGACGTGTACATCAGCATAGCAAATTTGAT